>CM033683.1:3472637-3996075 GCA_019514585.1 Dendrobium officinale | reverse complement strand
GACTAAAAAAAAAAAAACTACAAAAAAAAAAAAAAAAAAAAATAAAATTAAATAAATATAAATTAAAGGACTCAAATTTGATTGAACTGAAAATATTTGAATCTAAGCAGATTGACGACACAGGGTATGTACAATGAGGATGACGATATTGACTTGAATGACATGAGCTTAAATTGAAGTATGAATTTGTGGACATTGCAACTCAAAACTATACATTTAATAGAATTGAATGTGATTGCATGAAACCATAAAACTTAAATAGATAGATAAAGTGATTGGTATAAGTGATAATGACAATCATTAACAAGATGCATATGAATACATATAAAATTTGTAATCAAAGGGATTTGCAAGTGTCATTCACGTAATGCTAATGAGGACACTTTGATTTTAATATACTATTTACAAATGGTGCTGGTTGGTTTGTGCATTCATTAATTCATAACTGGTAATGATAATTTTGATCATATAACTAAATTCAATGAAGAAAGGGTTCTACAAATGTGAGGTCCAAGAGCTACAACAAACGAAGATTTTATGAATGATCGAATAATAATGTAGTGAAGAGATAGTTGGCTTAAAGATGATGATGTGCAGGTGATATATTAGTTGAACCAACTGATGGTGGATGATTGTGAATGCAATTACATTTTGTTTCAATTCAAATCAATGTGCAATAGGAAACTTCTTTCATCATAGCAACTTATCAGACTTGAATATCAAAGATGTACCTAAGAAGTTATTATAAGTATACTATGCCAATACAAGAGTATTAAGACTTTTCCAATCTTAACCACTAATGTAGATAAATTTTAGTAGTTATCTACGAACATATAAGTCACACTCCACAAACCTATTGAATTGCTTGCGAGAATATGCAAGGTTTACAATAAATATTAAAGGCTTACTATTGCAGAAGAAAATGCAAAAACACATGAGTGAGGATGAGCAATAAAGATATGTGATCCACTTGCAAATAGATGCATGAGAATGTCTTAGCAAGTGCTACAAATATATACTGATGATGGAAGCACCCATATCAGTCTTGCAAAAAAATGTAGTAGTCCCCGCAAATGCACATCGTGTAGTAAATGGAAAGTGCTAGCATCGACTAACAATGATAGAGAATTTACCATACACACAATGAGCCTACGAATGCTAATCAGCAATAGGCAATGGATGTCACGATATCCTTACAGTTAAGGAGCATATGGTGGTCAGCAAATATATTAGTCATCTACAGGCTTAAGCGTGATGACATATGGCAAAAGCAAATGTAAGCTCATATGAGCTGTTGTGGGAAACCTGTTATGCCATTCATAGACAAATGCAGAAGAGTTTCATCAGATGCAAGCTCCTATAAGTCGAGGTAGGAGAGCTTCCATATACACTACATATCATCTATGGGAGAACATCAAAGCACTACGATAAGCATAGGACTCCTATGAGCTACTGTGGAAGACCCTTATACATTCAATGTACCACCCACAAGCAAAATGCAACATGATTAAGTCAAATGTAAATGCCTATAAGCCAAGCAAGAGATTAGTTAGTGCACTATAATCCATTTACAAAAAGAGACAAGTAGTGCACGACAGTCTACCTATATAAAGCAACGGACAACTCTATTCAGAAGCTGTTACACCATGCCATCGGATCCACAACACTCATATAAGTGGACAGAAGGAATGTTCAAACTCTCAAATCGAATGTTATACACGTTCAAATGGCAGTTGCCTGCATAACTAAAATATCTAAAATGCCGTTGCACATGCACCGTAATTTGTATACACATAAAAACTACTAGGAGTTACGTTCAAAATTAAAAAAGAGAATTGTTAAAGTTTGCTTTTATAATTTTATGGGATCATGCAAGATTGAGTTAAGATGTCGAAACGTTAACTTTGCTTAGGCGAAAGAGTTGCAAACAAGATTAACCAAAACGATTCTTTCAAAGTTCTAGGCGAATTTAATATGCAAAGTATAACAACAAAACCCAACGTTTAGCAATGAGAAGTTCACCTTGGGGCCGTATCACTCAAGAGGTAGTGGACTTTTGGCGGAGATAGAAGATCCAAGAGATGAAGGAAGTTACCACTAGGGAGAGGGCGCCAAAGAACTTCTTCGAAGGAAAAGTTGCCGGTTGGGATGGAAGTCGTAGACGACCGTTGAGGCTCCAAGTGTGCTTCGAAAGCCTTCGGTCGTAGATGCTTGCAAGGATTGGCACGACTCTATCCACGTACTCCTCCACGGTAGTTTTGTCTTCAAACCCTACGTCGAAGCAAGGTGACCGTAGGATGTCGACGCTTCCGTCGGCTTGGAAAACTATACCCCACTCAAGCTCCGGATCCGCCATGCATGCTTGGCGTGGAGATTTCTTCAAGGAGAGGAGGGGTAGACGGCGGGATCTCCAAGGAGAGGGAGGGTCTCGGCCAAGAGGAGGAAGGATGCGGCTAGGGTTAGGAGATTAGGTGATGAGGAGGTGTGGGGAAGTTTTAATCAAAATCTGAATTTAATTTCAGATTTAATTAAATTTGGAGGGAGAATACTTTGAATTTGGATTTTGAAATGGTTGTAATGAATGCATTAAGTGCATTAAAAGGGATTCCCCTTTAGGTGGCCGGCGGCATGGGTGAGAGAGGGGAGAGGTTTACAAAAATGGGGAGAGGTTTACAATGGGGAGAGGTTTACAAAAATCTGAAGTTAATTTCAGATTTCAATTAAATTGGAGGGAGTTAAATTGGATTTGAAATTTGAATCAAGAGCCTTAATTGTCATTAACTAGCCTTGAATGGGATTCCCCCTTTGATGGGGCCGGCGGCTAGGAGAGAGGGGAGGGGGGTGAGGAAGCAATTACGCACTTTCCAAATAGGTTCTTGCCACCTAGGATGGAAATTTAGTAACTCCTCATATGAAGAAATTTGAATTGGATCAACTTCAAAACTTTCCTTTTTTGGAAGATGTCAAATAAGGAAAGTTTTTGAATTTCAAAATTTGAAATTCAAAATGTAGTAACTCCCTTATTGATTGCTAGGCAACAATCAAGGAATCACAAAGGGGAAGAGATGACATCTCCAAGGGGGGGAGGATGATGGGTGGCCGGCCGGCGGCTAGTGGAGGGGGAAGATGGTGGCCGACGGGTTGGGTGAGGTTTCTTTGGCGGAGTTTGGGATGCTAGTGGTGGAGATGGAGAAGATGATGGTAGGGGGAGTAGGAACAAGAAAGATAACTAGATTAACCACGAGTTGCGGACTCTTCCAACAACTGGTGGGCCTTGCGCTTTGCTCCCCTTGAGCTCTCTCCCTTCTCAAGCCCTCATGCAAGAAGAAGTAGAAACCAAAAGTAATTTTCATTCAAAATATTCATTAAGCATCAAAAATTACAATATGAAGGCTATATATAGCCTCTAACAAAGACATAAAGTAAAAGGACTCAAATGCCCTCAAGGGCTACAAGACAGATAACTCCCCACAAGGGTAAAATAGGGAAAAACAGAAAATAAACTGAGACAATAATCATTAACATCTATATCAAAAGTAGAGACGCTGAATCGTGGCCGTCGATCTGCGGTTTCGCCGGCGATAAACATGTCTGTAGCGTCTGTCGATGTCCTCATCATTCTCCCCAGGTGGTGGGAGAAAACTCGACCCTGTCGAGTGAGTGTCTCTAGAGCTCTCGTACCACTCTAGAAGGTCTGGGTCTAGGCTCTGCAGCTCCTCGCGGTCAACCCACGTATCCTCCCGTCGCCGGGGTCCCTTTTCCAGTGGACTAAGTATCTTCGACGTCTGCCTCCTTTCGTAGTAATGATCTCATCATCTAATATGGATTCAACTATCTCCGCATTGGGGTAAGGGGGGTAATTTTGGGAGTGGAGGAGGGTTGGGGATCTCACCAGGTATGGTCACACAAGGCTCATTTGAAAGTGGATTGCATGGGTTTAAATTCTGGTCCCTCGAAGGTTACTAAATCTTCTATGTTAAAATGTGGGGTTAATGTTGAAACCTTCGGGAAGGTCTAGTACGTAAGCATTGTCATTCACCTTTGAAATTATCTTGAACGGTCCGGCGCTTCTCGCATGCAGCTTCTTTGCGGATCCAGGAGGAAAACGCTCCGGACGGATCTGAACCATCACAAAGTCTCCAATTTCAAATACCTTAGCTCTTCTTTTATGATCAGCCATAAGTTTATAAGTTGCATTACTTTGTTCAATTTTCTTTTTAATTTCTTTATGTAAACTCCTGTAGATGCGATGCATATGATGATGCTGACTCAGATGTTCTAACTCTAGTGCTCATGGGGATCAGGTCAATGGGTTGGTTGGGAAGGTATCCGTACACTATTTCAGCAGGGCTAAGACCAGTAGTTCGATTCACAGAGTTATTGTAGGCAAATTCAGCTATGGGCAATTTAGAATCCCAGTCCTTAATGTTTTCTCCAACCAATGTCCTTAACAGATTGCCTAGGCTCCTATTCACTACTTCCGTTTGACCGTCTGTTTGGGGGTGAAAGGCGGTAGAGAATTGCAATTTGGTCCCCATTTTATGCCATAAGGTCTTCCAAAAATAACTAGTAAACTTCACATCTCGGTCTGAAACTATGGTTTTAGGCAGCCCGTGAAGTCTCACAATTTCGTCAAAGTACAGTTTGGCTACTCTAGAGGCGTCGAAAGTCTTGGAGCAAGGGAGAAAATGGGTCATCTTAGAAAACCTATCGACAACTACACAGACTGAGTCATGTTTCCTAACGGTCTTGGGTAGCCCTAGAACAAAGTCCATGCTGACGTCCTGCCAAGGTTGGTTAGGCACGGGGAGGGGTGTGTAAAGGCCGGTGTTTTGTTTCCGTTGTTTTGGCCAGCTGACAGGTGTGACACCGCCTTACTAATCTGCTAACATCCTTCTTAAGACTTGGCCAGTAAAAACGATTCTCCACAGCTGCAATTGTTTTTGGCCTGACCAAAGTGACCCGCTAAAACCTCCAGCATGCAATTCCCACACAAGAAATTCTCGCAGTGAAGTTGTGGGAATGCAAAGTTTTTGAGCCCTAAACAAGTATCCATCTTCCAGTAAAAAATCTCCTATGATACGCTCGTCTCCAGTTGTTAGTTTGGAATAGGTTTCTCCAAAATCGGGGCAGTCCAAATAGTTTTCTTTAATTTGCTCAAAACCAATCACTTCAGTCCTCATCTCACGCGCGTAACCATCATCCTACGACTTAGTGCATCCGCAGCCTTGTTTTCAGAACCAGCTTTGTGCCTAATGGTGTAAGTGTATTCTTGAAGGAATTCAACCCATCTTCCGTGTCGGGCATTCAGTTTCTTCTGGGAATTGATATATCGTAAAGCTTCGTGGTCAGAGAAGAAGATAACGAATTCTTGGGGAAGCAGGTAATGTCTCCAATACCTGAGGGATTGAATTATGGCGTAGAATTCCTTATCGTAGGTGGAGTATCGTTGCCTGATATCATTTAGTTTCTCACTGAAGTAGGCAACCGGGTGTCCTTCTTGGGCTAATACTCCTCCTATTCCTATACCAGATGCGTCGCAGGTCACTTCAAAAACTTTCGAAAAGTCGGGTAGACGCATGACTGGTGCTTCAACCATTTTCCTTTTTATTTCCTCAAAAGCCTTGGTGGCAGATGTCGTCCAGACAAAATCTCCTTTCTTTAAACAATCAGTTATGGGACCCACGATGGTGCTAAAGTTTCTGATAAATCTCCTATAAAACGTGGCCAGTCCGTGAAAACTCCTGACATCTCTAATACTCTTTGGTATAGGCCACTCGTTGATTGCTCGCACCTTTTCGGGGTCGGCAGAAATGCCGTGGGAAGAAATTATAAACCTAAGAAAAGTTACTTGATTCGTGAGGAAAGTGCATTTCTTAGGGTTGGCATACATTTGTTCTTTCTTCAAAATCTCGCAGACTTGTTTTAGGTGATTCAAATGTTGCTCCACCGAACGACTATAGATCAGAATGTCATCAAAGTAAACTACAACAAATTTTCCAAGTAACGGCTTAAGGATTTGAGTCATTACTCTCATGAAAGTGCTGAGCGCGTTACTCAATCCAAAAGGCATTACTGTCCATTCGTACAACCCATCTTTAGTTTTGAAAGCTGTTTTTCACTCATCCCCCGGACGGATCCTAATTTGGTGATAGCCACTCTTAAGATCGATCTTAGAGAAAAGTGTGGCTCCGGTCATCATGTCCAACATGTCATCTAACCGAGGGATTGGGAAACGGTACTTGACGGTAATTTTGTTGATAGCACGGCTATCAACGCACATTCTCCACGTCCCATCCTTCTTAGGGGTAAGAAGGGCAAGCACCGCACACGGACTAAGGCTCTCCTTAATGAACCCTCGCTATAACAATTCATCCACTTGTCTCTTGAGCTCCTCGTGTTCAGTAGGGTTCATTCGGTAGTGGGGTAGGTTCGGTAAGGACGCTCCGGGCACTAGGTCTATGGCATGTTGAATGTCCCTTAGAGGTGGTAGTTGGTTGGGCAAATCTTCAGGAAAGACATCAGAAAAAGTCTCTAACAGGGGTTTTACTTCTTCGGGAATTGGTTCTTCTTGATCTACACTTATTTCCCGGGCTACTAGCGCGTAAAGAGGCGCTCCCGACTCCAGTTCCGTACCTAGGTCCTTAGCAGTTATCAAGTTCAAGCCCGCGTTGGGTGTCAGGGAGTTGGGTTTAACTTCATCTTTAGTAGACTTAGGTTGAGTGGGCAACAGCTTAATCTTCTTGCCCTCGTGTTCAAACACACAGGTGTTGGATCGTCCATAAATGTGTACATCGTTGTCGAACAACCAAGGGCGGCCAAGGATGATTTGACCCACATCCATCGTCAAAATATCACACCAGATTTTCTCCTTGTACCCAACGAAGTCAATAGGAACTAGACTCCTATCTTTTACTTCCAAGGTGGTCGAATTTATCCAAGCAACTTTGTAGGGGTTCGGGTGTGGAGTGGTCCTCAATTGCAGTTTTGAAATCATGGCTGAAGATACGGCGTTAATGCAACTTCCACTGTCTATTATGACTTTGCAATTTTTATCTCCAATCTTAGTGAAAGTGTAAAAGATCGAGGTCCTTCGCCAGTCGTCGTTAGGTTTAGGTTGGGAAAAGGCACACCTAACAACCTGCAGCTCTAAGTAGTTCATCTTCTGAAGGCAGTGAACAACAGCAGTATCTTCTTCGTCGAAAAACTCCTCATCGTCGTCCATATGGTGGACCAAGTCAGTTTCTGGTTCATTCTCTTCCTCCGTTACTTCCTCAATTATTGTGACCTTAAATGGGCTGGAGCACTGAGAAGCAATGTGTCCGTACCCATGGCATCTAAAACACTTAGTGCCGGCAGTGGTTTTGGGTGTCTCTCGTTCAGGTGTTTTCCCTTTATAGTCGGATCGAGGTTGGGCTTGGTTAGGAGCAGGCCGACTACCAGGGGGTCCAGTGGGCTTGTTGTACGGTTGGCTAGAAGAAGACTTAAAAGGGTTCGGTCTTGAGTCTTGGGTCCTGGTGGTGTGGCTTCTAGACTCTTCCAAGTCTAGTACAAGACTACAGGCAGCTTCGTACGTGGTTATTCCTCGAGCAAAGAGCTCATTCCTAAGGTCTTCTCTCAGTCCGGCTCTAAACATGGACAGAAGTTGTGTGGGAGTGGTGGTCTCCTCCCCGTTACAACGAATTAGGAAATCATCAAACGTGGAGATGTATTCCTTAACGGGCTTACTTCCTTGGGTTAGCCTATTCCAACGATCTAGGAGTCTTGGGTAGTACGAGGGAGGAAGGTATTTCCTTTTCAGTTCTTGCTTCATCGCTCCCCAGTCAGCTATGGGGTATTCTCCTCGCGTCTCTCTCATGTGCTCCACGTTAGTCCAGTATTGGTTGACTCTACCCGTCAATTTCATCTCAGCGAACCTAACTTTCTTTTCTTCCGAAATGTTATACCATTTAAAGTAGCTATCCATCCCTTTAATCCAATCGAGGAAGACCTGTGGTTCTAAAGTTCCGTCAAAAGTTGGGGCATCTATTTTAATGCTCTTAAGGAGCTGGGTGTCACTGTCTCTCCAAGGCGCGTCACGACCTACCGGTTCTTGATGGGGTCGGTGGTTGGGTCGGTAGTAATCTCTAGGCGGTCCGTATTCGGTTCGGGCATCCTCGCCATAAGGTGAGTGAGGTCTCGATGGCGTGTAGATAGCCGGGTGTCCGATTCGTTCAATGTTGTCAAGTCTCTCTCCAGTATGACGCTTAAGGTCTGCCACACTCGTTTGGGTGTCTCTAATTTGCTGCGACATTGTGCCCAACTGGCCTACAATCATGTCTAAGGTTGCTTGAATGTGAGTGGGATCCATGGTTGGGCTCTAGGGATCACTAGGAAGGTTTCTAGGTCCAAGGCAGCAGCTAAACTCCCTAAAATGCTTGCTGGAATTGCAATTACAGCAGCTGTAAAGTCCAGGGCAGCAAGCACAACGAGGGGTGAAGTTACCTAAGTGTTATGGCAAGGTTCCTGGGTGAAGGCAGCACCCAAACAGTGATCCTAGGTCCACTAACGGGTACTTAACAGCAGCTGAAACGGTGTGGACAGCAGTGATACATCAAGGTGGAGTTGTCCTACACTCTAAGGAATGCTATGACTCCAAAGGCAGCAAGATGACGCTTGTTAAAATGACTTAAATGCTCAGGATATGGTGCAGGAAAAGTAAAGACAGCAGCTAAAACAGAGAAAAACAGCTATCTAGATGATAGTATGCATGCAAACGACTAAAAGGAAAGCTAAATGAGACTCCTAGGATGCATTCTAGCACGAGCAAAGCATGCTAGCCATGCTCTGATACCAAATATGATGTAAAACTACTAGGAGTTACGTTCAAAATTAAAAAGAGAATTGTTAAAGTTTGCTTTTATAATTTTATGGGATCATGCAAGATTGAGTTAAGATGTCGAAACGTTAACTTTGCTTAGGCGAAAGAGTTGCAAACAAGATTAACCAAAACGATTCTTTCAAAGTTCTAGGCGAATTTAATATGCAAAGTACAACAACAAAACCCAACGTTTAGCAATGAGAAGTTCACCTTGGGGCCGTATCACTCAAGAGGTAGTGGACTTTTGGCGGAGATAGAAGATCCAAGAGATGAAGGAAGTTACCACTAGGGAGAGGGCGCCAAAGAACTTCGTCGAAGGAAAAGTTGCCGGTTGGGATGGAAGTCGTAGACGACCGTTGAGGCTCCAAGTGTGCTTCGAAAGCCTTCGGTCGTAGATGCTTGCAAGGATTGGCACGACTCTATCCACGTACTACTCCTCCACGGTAGTTTTCGTCTTCAAACCCTACGTCGAAGCAACGTGACCGTAGGATGTCGACGCTTCCGTCGGCTTGGAAAACTATACCCCACTCAAGCTCCGGATCCGCCATGCATGCTTGGCGTGGAGATTTCTTCAAGGAGAGGAGGGGTAGACGGCGGGATCTCCAAGGAGAGGGAGGGTCTCGGCCAAGAGGAGGAAGGATGCGGCTAGGGTTAGGAGATTAGGTGATGAGGAGGTGTGGGAAAGTTTTAATCAAAATCTGAATTTAATTTCAGATTTAATTAAATTTGGAGGGAGAATACTTTGAATTTGGATTTTGAAATGGTTGTAATGAATGCATTAAGTGCATTAAAAGGGATTCCCCTTTAGGTGGCCGGCGGCATGGGTGAGAGAGGGAGAGGTTTACAAAAAAAATCTGAAGTTAATTTCAGATTTCAATTAAATTGGAGGGAGTTAAATTGGATTTGAAATTTGAATCAAGAGCCTTAATTGTCATTAACTAGCCTTGAATGGGATTCCCCCTTTGATGGGCCAGCGGCTAGGAGAGAGGGGAGGGGGGTGAGGAAGCAATTACGCACTTTCCAAATAGGTTCTTGCCACCTAGGATGGAAATTTAGTAACTCCTCATATGAAGAAGAAATTTGAAATTGATCAACTTCAAAAACTTTCCTTTTTTGGAAGATGTCAAATAAGGAAAGTTTTTGAATTTCAAAAATTTGAAATTCAAAATGTAGTAACTCCCTTATTGATTGCTAGGCAACAATCAAGGAATCACAAAGGGGAAGAGATGACATCTCCAAGGGGGGAGGATGATGGGTGGCCGGCGGCTAGTGGAGAGGGGAGGGGGAAGATGGTGGCCGACGGGTTGGGTGAGGTTTCTTTGGCGGAGCTTGGAATGCTAGTGGTGGAGATGGAGAAGATGATGGTAGGGAGTAGGAACAAGAAGATAACTAGATTAACCACGAGTTGCGGACTCTTCCAACAACTGGTGGGCCTTGCGCTTTGCTCCCCTTGAGCTCTCTCCCTTCTCAAGCCCTCATGCAAGAAGAAGTAGAAACCAAAAGTAATTTTCATTCAAAATATTCATTAAGCATCAAAATTACAATATGAAGGCTATATATAGCCTCTAACAAAGACATAAAGTAAAAGGACTCAAATGCCCTCAAGGGCTACAAGACAGATAACTCCCCACAAGGGTAAAATGGGAAAAACAGAAAATAAACTAAGACAATAATCATAACATCTATATCAAAAGTAGAGACGCTGAATCGTGACCGTCGATCTGCGGTTTCGCCGGCGATAAACATGTCTGTAGCGTCTGTTGATGTCCTCATCACGAGGTCAACCGGGATATTTATTTTATACATTCATATTAGGCCTTTAAAATTAAAATTTACCTCAGCTCACATAGAGCTAGTGCCCAGTCAAAAATATCACTATGATCCATTCTCAAACAATCTCCTGCCAATAAGGACGTGGTACGTGTCCTCTAACCGGCGATTTTGCAACCAAATGACACCGCAGGATAAACGGTTATGACCCGGGTCCCTCTGAACCGAGTAGTTTTGCCGTCAAATAGCACCACGAAATAGCGGTTATGGCCAGAGCCAATACGTTCCTTAGTGGCATCAAATCCTTGAGATATGAATTAATAGGATATGATCGATAGGGCATAAAGCCCTATGTTAGCTAAGGTGGATTCAAATTTGTCCCCTTAGACAAATACCCACCCAGGTCTACAAGGTTCCCTTGAACGAAGCAACCCATGGCTGTCGACATGGATTCTTCTATCATGTTGGGTCGACTACCTCCTCTGACTAAGTAGACCAGGGACCATGATGATCCGGGATGACGGAACCATGGGATCTTGATCGGGTCCATTATCCATTCCCCCACCATCCGCTTTAAGTGTAAGGTGGTGAAATTTTCTATTTTAAATATCAAACTTTTCAAATTCTCAACTTCAAACCTAATTCCCAAATCCAAACCCATGCAGCTACTATATGTCGGATACTAGGTATCTACGGATACGTTGTATTCACTGACGACTAGCCTTAATCGAAAGTTCACTCTCGTTATCAAGAGGGGTAATTAACTATAGGGGCTTGTGCCTATAGAAAACCAGAACTCAGATCATAAAGTCCTCGCAAAATGAGGGTGAAATCTCTAGGTAGTGTCTTATCTACAAACCCATATGCCTTCCCAAAATTTACTCCGGAACATAATCCGTTAAAACTCCCTCCTCTAAAAAAAAAAGCAAAAGCAGGCGGAGGCCGTGGCCAAATTTTCGGAGTCCACATAAAAAGTATGCAATGTTTATGTCATGAGACACCGTAATTAGGGGTCTTCTATCCCACCATACAAATAAAGGCTTGCATAGGTCTTTGTATACTAGTTCTAAATTTGTAGTATTACCGAACATATGGGAACAACACACACAAGTGCTTAAATTTGAATTTTCTCGACATGCTAAAAAAAGCACGTACAAAGCTTACATGTTGTGAAGTTATCTTGAGTTTCTCCCATTGCAAAAAAATGCGCTCCAATTCCACTTAGCACACCAAACGTTTTGCAACCGAAATTTTGAGGAATTTAAGTGGTAAACATTTTATACATGTGCATGAGGTGATGACAATGAGACAATAAGTGCCCAACAAGTCGACAAGGTTGAATGCAAAAAACATTTTTTTTTTCTTTCATTTTTTCTTTTATGTTTCTCTTTTTAGAGAGAGAAAGAGAGAAAAAAAAGGGGAGAGGAAGAATGAGAGAGGAACAAGGAGGGAGAGTGAGTGAGAGAAGAGATAAAGATAGATAGAGGAAGTGCAAGAAAGAGGAATAGGAGAGAATATGGGTTTGGGAGAATTGGAGAGAATGTGGGTTTGGGATTATGTTTTCATTTTATTTTAAATTTTAAAATAATAATAATAATAACTATTATCATTATATATTGATTTTTTTGGCATACTCACATCATTTGCATGCATCGAGATCACATCATCACCTCCAACACATGCCTTTTTTTTTTTTTTGTGCAATGACTTAGGTGATTGTCTAATTAAGTGGTTTATGCTACCCCAATGCATCAATGCAATCTATTTCGTAAGCAAATGCTATTCGGACGATTTCAACTTTTCGTCGATGAGTTTTGAACATCATTTAAGTGATGTTACTCATCATCTCCATTGTATTTGATCGGGTTTACTTCGAAATCATCATTGAGGTCAACAATGATATACTTGATTCATATATTTTACTAGGAAATAACCATGCCCATATAGGGGATACGATATATTTTATCCTAAACGCCAAAGCTACTTGAAATGAGTGTAGATCCCTGGACTTAAGATATTTGAATCTTTTGCAGCATAGGACAGCCATGGTATCAGCAAGAAAATAAGGGTAAAAGCAAGTATTTTCCTTTCTGCATAAAGATTATCATGCTTAGAGACTGTTCAACCATGCTAGTAACCCGCAAAGAATCAAGCTCATAAGACCTAAGGTTTGAGGACAGCCCAACGATCGTCAAGACTTATGACCTACCTTATAAGAAGAATGGCCCACCAGTAGGACCCTGCCTTATAAGAAAGAATGACCCACTTGCACATTTCCTTCAGTTTTTCTTTGATGATGATTGTGATAATGTCTTGGCGAATTTACATGCATGTAGAGATCAATCCTAGGAGTATTTATATTTGAATTTAAATTCACAATATTCATGTGTAATATCTATTGCATTGAAAATTGGAGCATACACCGCAAAGATTTAAAGATGACCCTAAAATTGAGATTTGTGGCTTCATCCTATAGGTAGGCACCTCTAAGAGCTTTCAATTTTAATAAACAGACAACATAAAATCCTAAAAAATATTTTGATGAGATAAGTGCTTAAATTATCGATCCTCAGTTTGGAAAGGAAATCATTGATTTGACTGGAGGGAAGAAATATGTAATTATCATTTTATGTTATGGATAATGATAAGGATATAGGACATGTCAACACTTATAGCCAGAGCAAATTTTATAATTTTGTGTTTTTTTGAACCATTTTTAGAATTTTTTTTTTTTACTTTTTATCCAAGGGATTTTGTATTTTTTATGGGTGAAAGAATAAGAGTTAAATGCCTTTAAATGCTACAAGAAGGAATCGAAATGCTCAATTTAAATAAGATTTTGGCTCTTCGCAGGACACAAAGGAGCAAAAGGATACATGTAGCCGACCCCATGTAGTGGGATTAAGGCTTGTTGTTGTTGTTTTTTATTAATTTTTCCAAATAGTTTGGAATTTTACTTATTTTTGTTTTTTATCTATTCTTATTAAATTTATTATTTTATTTATCCAAAAATATCTCAAAATACTAATAGCCATCATTGACCTTTAGCTTTGCTTAAGCTAATTATGCATAGTGGTGAAAAGTTTCAAACCAAAAAAAAATGAGTTTTGTATGCTTTTTAAAGTGGCTTATTAAGAGTCAATTTCATCAAAAAGTATTGAGCAACATTTTAAAGCTATTATGGTTTCAATTTTCATTTTCTCCCAAGCTACGGTATTTTTAGTAAAATGCATGCAATATTTCTTATTTTTGCAACGCAAAAAAATATCATTGTGCAAGTTCATTTTTTGCTCATTCGTGCATTCATCTAAACATGCATATGTCCGGGTATGAATTTTTTGTGACCTTTTATAATAATACTAAATATGTTATATTTAATAAATACCCATACGAACCAGGTTCCACAAAAGATAAATCTCCACCTATAAATAGTCACATAAGAAATTTTTGTTCAATTTTGAGTTCGTATTGCTTGAAAAGAGGCGAGCCATTTTTGTCTACATTCAATAGTGTATCACAAAAACTTATGTTTAAGTCCATTTTGTCCATTATTTTACTCTTTTATATGACTTACTGTGAGTCAGATGTTTTCTTGTCATATTTTTAAAAATTTTAATTTATTAACCTTTTTTCATGTTATTTAGTGTTGTTATTTACCGTTGTAACTAACTTCACATTCAAATATTTTGGTTAAAATCGAGCAATGAGGGGAGCAAAAGGTCATATCGCCAATCCAATAAAGATATTATGGGTGTGGAGCACAAGATACTAAGACCTAAATACGTCATCCCATCCCACCAGTAAAGATATTTAAGGTCAGTGCAAAAGCTTTGTATGAATGATTTAGAAATCTATGTGCTATGAGGCAGTAAGACTGCTACTAAACTATCTTGCAAAGAACTTGGAAGAGAGGCGGGGAGGGAAAAATAAAACAAAAGAGTTTAGAGGAAGATGGAGAGTTTGCCAGAGTTGAGTAGAGAATGGGAGTGCAGGAGTAGCAAAGGAGGGAGGAGAGATTTATAAAAAAATTGTACTATTTTTTATTTATATATTTTTTAATCATTTATTGCAAATTTTAGAGAGAGCCTACCGATATCCTTTGACCTTTCTCATGCAAATTTTTCCATGTTGCATCCTAGAGTAAGATGGAGGACTCCATGCAAACCAAGATACATCTGTCCGCAATCATTGGAACTATTGGGATGGCAGATTTGGTCAATCAGGCCGAATGTGTAGCATATAAATAGCATATGAATTTAGATCAGCAATTTCATAGCGTATTTATTTATTCCTCAACCATAAAAATTGCTCGAAATGATTCAAGAGTATGCATGTTATCACCTAGCTGTGAAGAAAGGCCGCTGATGTATGCATCAAGTTCATCCTCTCCATGGTTTCCTTTCTCATTAGAAGCAACTTTCTCTTTCTCTTTTGCAAGCAGCTCTCTCTTTTCCTCTATTTCACTGGATATAACTTCCATTTTGTCAAGGAGGGTATCAGCTGTTTCAACTGACAGCTGTTCAGCAGACTTTTTAGCAAAAGGCTTCTTCTTTGTTCGATCATAAAACTCATCTTCATCACTGCAACAAGAGAAAACTCATAGAGAAGGAACAAAAAAATAAAGTCTTTCTACTAAGATCTGATTGTATTTGTAGAATGTGGAGTCACTAATTAATTCAGAAGGATTCACATTAAAAAAAACGTGATTAGTTTAAAGACAAGGTTGTGAAAATCCTTCATGCTGGGCCATCATTATTACCCTTATCCCAGCTATTCCCGATCATCTACGTAGAAGCTTTTCTATGAAGAGGCGGTGCTTGCTTGTGGAAAAGTGATTTTTTTTATTCTTTCTTTTTGCATCCAAAACAAGCTTGATTACACATTTTGAATGATGCCAAGAAGATATTCAGGAGATGAATCAAATGTCTATAGCTTCAACTTGATGCATAGACAACCCGTGATAGTAGAGAAGGAAGCTGCATCGCAAGCAGCCCATAGCTTACGCGCAGATCAATAGTGATTTTTACGTTAATATTTAGAACTCGGTGGGTACTGCAGGTTCTGCTTCTCCACTACCCTTCACTATGAGAACCACAATGGCCCATATAAAGAGCATTTGTACTAGCTTGCATAAACGCATCAACGTAATAACAAAAACAATTTATCCCACTATGTAGGGTCGGCTATATGAATTATTTTTCTCCATTGTGTCTAAGAGTTAAATTTTCATTTAAATTTAATAAAAAAAGTCATTTCTAATATTTTCTAGCCGTCTTTTTAGGTTTACCTGATGTAGAATGGACGGGGGTAATTAAAAAAAATTAAAGAGCTAAAATTCCATCTCATATTTCCCTAAATTAATGTATTTGAATTTGAAATTCAAATACGAAAAAGAGGGAGGGAAGAGAGGAATTAACTATCACCTTAATTGGGGCCTTTAATTAGGAAGGAAATATTAGGATAGAGGGGAGAGAGAGGGCCGGCCAAGGAGGAGGGAGGAAAGATGTCCAGATTCGATATGTGTCCACATTCATTGAATAGAGGGAATTAAATTCAAATTCAATCATTTAATTCAGATTTGCACTAATTGGTGAGAATTTCCTAAAATAGGTGTAAAATATTTAGGAAAGACTTTAAAATTCAAATTCATTTGAATTTGAATTATGAAATCTTTTCAAATAAGATAGGGGCTAAATTAGGAAGATGATAATGGGGTAATTGAATGATTCTTTAATTAGAATCTTAAATTAGGAAAGGGATGAAAGACCTTTCAAAATTTAAAATTCAAAATTAAGAGATAGAAGGCAATTGTGTAATTAATTCAAATTAATGAGGGAAATTCAAATCTCAAATTGCTTTGAATCAAATTAGAAAAGTAATAAAAGGATGATTGGGAATTGGAGCCTTGGAGAATTGGTGGGGTGGCTGGCAGCTAGGCTAGGGTGCATGGCCGGCGGGTAGGGAAAGGGGAAGGGGATTGAGCCCGGTGTTAGGTGTGGGAATGGAACTTGGTCGGCGATGGGGAATGGGTAAGGTTGGCCGACGGTTAGAGGGGAGGAGGTGGCGGTTTAGGAAAAATAAGGAGCATAAAAAAAGAAGAGAAGAAGAAGATAAAACCGCGAGCCTGAACGCTTCCTGCGGCTGACGGGTGATGTGTTGCCCTTCACCAAGGGACTTCAAGCCACGAGCCCGGACCCATCCTGCGGCTGGTGGAAACTACGATTTCCTCCCATAGGGATCTCACTAAAGTCCTCTCGAGGAAAAAAAGTGCAGAACAAAATTTTATCAAAACTCCATCATACCATTACACTAGCAAAGACCTCTATATATAGGCCTCTGAAATAAAAGAATTTAAAATAAGACGATCATGCCCCTAGGGCTTACATAAGATTAGACCCTTAAGGGTAAAAATGAAAAATGCATAATTAAAAAAAATGTATGTGTCCAGATTCGATGTATGTGTCCACATTCATTGAATAGGGGGAATTAAATTCAAATCCAATCATTTAATTATGATTTGCACTAATTGGTGGGAATTTCCTAAAATAGTTATAAAATATTTAGTAAAAACTTTAAAATTCAAATTCATTTGAATTTGAATTATGAAAATTTTCCAAATAAGATAGGGGCTAAATTAGGAAGATGATAATGGGGTAATTGAATGATTCTTTAATTAGAATCTTAAATTAGGAAAGGAATGAAAGACCTTTCAAATTTTAAAATTCAAAATTAAGAGATTGGAGGGAATTGTGTAATTAATTCAAATTAATGAGGGAAATTCAAATCTCAAATTAATTTGAAATTCCCAAATTGCTTTGAATCAAATTAGGAAAGTAATAAAAGACGATCGGGAATTGGAGCCTTGGAAAATTGGTGGGGTGGCCGGTGGCTAGGCTAGGGTGAATGGCCAGTGGGTAGGGAAAGGGGAAGGGGATTGAGCCCTGTGTTAGATGTGGGAATGGAACTTGGTTGGCGGTGGGGAATGGGTAATGTTGGCCGGCGGTTTGAGGGGAGGAGGTGGCGGTTTAGGAAAAATAAGGAGAATAAAAAAAAAAGATAAAACCGCGAGCCCGAACACTTCCTGCGGCTGACATGTGATGCGTTGCTCTTCACCAAAGGACTTCAAGCCTCGAGCCCGATCCATCCTGCGGCTTGTGGAAACTACGATTTCCTCCCATAGGGATCTCACTAAAGTCCTCTCAAGGAATAAAAGTGTTAAACAAAATTTTATCAATACTTCATCATACCATTACACTAACAAGGGCCTCTATATATAGGCCTTAGAAATAAAAGAAATTAAAATAAGACGATCATGCCCCTAAGGCTTACATAAGATTAGACCCTTAAATAAGGGTAAAAATGAAAAATGCATAATTAAAAAAAAATATATAAATAAAAATTTAAGATAACGTAGGATGATCACGGTCGTCGATCTTCAGCTCCTTGAATAGGCATGGACGGTTGGATGTCCGCATCATTCTCCCGGGGTGGAAAAGAGCTCGACTCCGTCGAGTTCGGGTCCCGGGTGAGCAGTCATGCTCTGATACCAAAATGATATAGAACAGAGGGGGTGGGGAAAGATAATAAGATTAAAAATTTGAAATTAAATTTCAGATTTCTTATAATCAAGGGATTTAAATTTTGAAATTCAAATAAGATGGAGGGAAGGATAAATAGGTGGTTAATTATTCTTCTAATTGAATTCCTTAACAAGGAAGAAAATAATTAAAATAGAGGAGAGAGCGGGGTCGGCCTAATGAGGAGGGAAAACGAAAGGTGTCCACATACAATGTATGTGGATCCATGCATTAATGGGAGATTGGAAAGTTAAATCTGAAATAATTTCAGATTTAATATGATTGAAGGATTTCTTAAAATAGATGTATGTTATTTAAGAAAGAATTTAAAATTCAAATTCATTTGAATTTGAATTCGAAAACTTTCCAAATAAGATAGTAGCTAATTTAATAAAGTAACGATGGTGAAATGAAATTGGAATCAAGGTATTAATTAATCAATTAATTTTGGAATTGATTAATTAATTGAATGAAAGAGGTTTCCAAAAATAAGGTAATTAATGAGGATGGATTTGAAATTCAAATTAGATTAATTTGAATTTAAAATCTTTCTAAATTAATGACAAATTAAATAAGGAAAGAAGGATTTTTTTTTTTTTTTTTTTTTTTGAGGGAACTGGGGCTAGGGAAGGATGTGGCTGGCGGGTGGGTGGAGCCATGGTGGATTTCGGCCAAGGGGAGGGGGAGGAAGGGAGGGGCTGGTGTAGGATGATGGTGTGGAGGTGATGGGGGTGAGAGAATCAATGCCTTGGTGGAGGGTTTGAGGAGGTGGTGGTTTAGGGAAATAAGGAAAAACAAAACAAAGAATTGTTCCCGTGGCTTCTCCTACCCGTTTCTTGTGCTGATTTTTGGGAATTGTTTTGTGTTGCTTGCTCCTTTCCCGTGGCTACTTTTACCCAAAATTTCTGTGATTTTTTAGTGTTGTTTTGAAATAAATGCAAGGCTCTTTGGGTGTTGTATTGGTATTGATGTGGTTGTATGGTTCCCCTTTCTTTACCTATATATAAGAGGTGTTTGTGGCTATTTTAGAGTTTTGAGGAGTTGATGAAAGTAATTTTTGGAAGAAAACTTTTGGGTTTTGTTTGATAGCTTGCGAGCTATGTATTCCTTTCTCCTTCTTATAGGATAACTTGCGAGTTATGTCTTCTTCGTCTCGGCCTCTAATCTCCTTCTTCTATCCGCAAGTCCGACGTCACTTGTATCTTTCTTCTCAACTTTTGGCAAGCAGTTTTAGGAGTTTATGTTAATGTTTGTGTCGTTTGTAAGCATCAAATTTTGTAAGTCCTTTTTTATTATAAAAGTAAAGTTATTTTTGGTTTAGTTGTTGTATTTTGACTGGTTTTTTGGAGTTTTGTGTATCTTCTATTTCCTAGGAAGCTTTAGTTTTTGCTTGCAAAAACTTGGGGCTTTTCCCAAATTTTTGCTTGCATAATTCTTCATGCACAACTCTCCATGCCAGCCAATGGACAACCCATAATCTTTCTAAAATCATTGCAGAATATTTAAAAAAGTTTGATTTAAGTCATCAATTAGGATGGTCATTCCAACAAGGTAGCAAAAATCTTCAAAAATTGCAAGATTCTAAGATCACTCTACATGTCTTATTTGACCAATCCGAATTCTTATGTTTTTGAATGGTTTAAATTTTATTTTCTCTTCTTTTCATTCCTTTTGTATTATGACAAGTCATCAATCCACATAATAATATTTTATTGCTACTAAGGCTTTTTAAAATTTTCTTGGCTTAAAAAAGGCCGATAAATAAGACCTTAACTTATACTATAGATTCATTAGATAGAAGTAATTGTTTTTCATGTGCAAATTCATGTGGAAAGACTTGATGTTGCTTAAAGCTTAGGGGTTCTTTGGATTAAATTAAAATAAGTGTACAGTATTCTAAATGCAGAGGTTTTGTTAATATTTGTGTTTTGTTTGAAGTTAAAAAAAATACAACATAAAATTTTAGTATATTTGAAATTTACCCTCTAGTTCATTTTTTATGTGTTTGAAATTCCTCGTATTTGGGCAAGTTCTAAATACACCATAAATTCATTGCCATTGTTGTCGCCCGCCGCCAGCCATCCACTACTCACTACCAGCCAGCATTGTCACCGTCGTTAACCACTAACCACGACCGGCGCCACCGACTTCGGCCAACTGCCTCCACCACCGTGGTCAGCCTACACTGCCCACTGTTGCGGACGCCGATCACCGCCACTGTCCACCACTACTAGGGGTGTCAATTTTTGACACGACCCGGAAAAATTTCGGGTTAGGGTCAACCCTGACCCGAAACGGGTCGGGTTCGGGTTCAAAAAATCAACCCGTTTTAAAAATCGGGTCGGGTTCGGGTTGACCCGGCAACTCGAAAATGACCCGAAATTGACACGAAAACTCCTATTTGATTCGGAAACCTGAGATTGACCCGTTTTTTACCAGATTTTAACCCGAAAATCAAAGATTGACCCGATTTCTAACCCGAAAGCTAGCAATTTTAGGTCAATTTCGGGTCATTTGTGTCGGGTCAGGTTCGGGTCCGGAAACCTGACCCGTTTTTAAAAATGGGTCGGATTCGGGTTAACTCGAACAGTGTCGGGTCAGTTCCGAGTTCGACCCGAACCTGACCCGTTGACCCGAATTGACACCCCTAACCACTACCCACCGTCAGTCGCCACCACCCACTATAGACTGCTACCCACCATCGGCCACAGCCCACCACCCCTCCACCACTGATGTCGCTGACCACCGCACCCGCCACCACCGCTGCCACCCATCACATCTGACCACCGCACCCTTTAGACTTTACATTGCACTCATGTTTACTTTAAACCAAAAAAAAAATTAATCGCATGCATTCATTTTACACTAATCCAACCAACTCTAAAGTATTACTTTTATATTTTATTTTATTTATATTGTATTCCTTTTATATTGTATTTTTTTTAGCCAACCAAACAGCTCCTTAGTGGCTAATCTCTCAAGGATTTTGTGAGTTCTTAATTATCTTTTATCTCCCTTATTCCTTCTTTTCTCAATATAATTCCCATCTCCTCTGTATAACCTCAACCTAACTTCTCTCTACCCCGAAATACATCCAATCTCTTCAAAAACTCTCCCAAATATTCCCCCACATCCCGCATAACATTCCAAGGCCCTATAATACACCAGCTAAAGCCCAAAATAGAGAGACAACATAAATAAAAAATATCACTAGTCCTTAATCATTAATTCAAAATTCATAAAAACAAAATATTAGTTTCTCAACATCTTAAACCGTTTATATGGAGTTCCTCCCCCTATTCCTCTAATAAAAATTTATCATTTGATAGCATAGAAGTTTCAACACAAAATATATCCAAACCCTTATAACCCTTTCTCCAACACCATAAAAGAATACCAATCAAGTTGCTACTTTCATCATAAAGATCATATATACCTTACATCAAGCTTGCCCCTTTATTGCTTATGGATGTGAACATACGAGAACAAACATTTTTGAAGGAATTTTTTAGGAAAATTTATTTGTGGGAAAAAAATCAACAAGATAATTTACGAGATTTTTGAAATCAATCTTTCTTAAGGGTATTCTATTAAATAAATATTTGGAGGTTAAGACTGCTTCTCAATATCCTTTTGGAAGAGAAAAATTCTAGTAACTTCCAAGTAATGTCAATTTTTAATTTTTGATACCCTATTTTGTTGAGGTGTTTCGGGGCAGAGGATTAGTGGATAATACCTTCTTTATAGGGGAAATTTGATTAGCATAATATCAAGCATTAGTTGTCCAATTTTTTTTAAATGCTAACTCCAAATAAGTTTTTTATCTTAGAGATAAAACTTGGAAGAATATGACTAACATCAATTTTTTGTTTCATAAAAATAAACAGGTGCCATCCAAGTTTAATCATAAAAAAATGTTATATATCTTTTAGCTCAAAAAATATTAAGAATTTTTTAAGTTCCCCAAAGACCTGAGTAGGTTAATATAAAAGGGGTAGATAATAATATAAGGGTCCTTAGTTATCATTAACAAAATTTGATGTGTGACAAAATGGTAAATTGCACAAAAATATTGTCAAATAAGTTCTGTAGAAGTCACACATGGATGTTGTTGGAGACTGTTAAACCTTTTGGTTCTTAAAAGAGCCTATGAACTCGCCCAAAACCCATTAGGGTAGACTATTCTATGCGTTTGATCCAATTAAGCTTTCTCATAATAGATTTGAAGGGCAGGGCCAAGCTTATAGGAACACGAGCCAGTATGGGCATTCTGACAGGCCTACCTTTGCACTTACCATTGACTCTGGTATAAGTGGCAGATCCCCCCTTGCTTCATTACAAATTTTCAATTCTCACAGTCTCCATTTAACAAAAAGTCAAAAACATAGTAACCACACCCATCTTTAAATAAAATGGATAAAATACCTCAAGGTGTTTTCTTCCTCCACAGCAATTGCTTTTGCTCTGCCACCAATTGACCTCCCAGCACGAGCGCCTTCGCTTTCACGAATACTATCATTTAAAGTTTCTTCCAAGCTATCCAACTCTTCCATTATCTACTGATGCATACGCAACAAATTGCCACTTTATAATGCATGTACATTCCAATAAATACAAAACATAAATGGTAAATAAACGATTTATCAAACATGAACACATTCTAGGAAAATAATCACCTGAGCGATTCTTTGTTCATTTCGACCAATCTGCATTTGCTGACCTTGGGTTAACCCACCTTGTGAAATATCTTTTGCTCGAATGGCATTAATCTCCTTCTTCATATTGGAAATCTTTTCCCGCCAAAAGCACCAGAAGGATTAAAGGTTGGAAAATCAATGATTAATAATATAGAATGCCCATGCATTAACAATAAACAGATAGCAGAAAGGAACACAAAAGATAATAAATAACATCATAATCAAAAACAACACCTCAGCATAGATTTAAGAGCAGTATTATGGTCCTAGAAAGTGTTAGTAGTAAAAAAAATATGGACTTTGACAAAAAACCAAATGAAGAATTAAAAAATGCCTCATAGAAGGAAATTTCGCAGATATGAAAAATAGCATACGGCCGAGATAAACTGATAATCTACTGCACATGAACCTGAGTTACCGTTTATGTAAACAGGATATTGAAAACAAAGCAAAACATCCTATGCACTTTTCAACGTAGTTTCTTGCCCTGTAAACACAAAGAAACCCATACTAGCCTTTAGTCCAACAATGACACTTCTATATGGCACATCTAATCAATCAATAAATCTAAATATCAATCTCTGCTAATGTGCATAAAGCCAAAAGGTGGGCAGACTTTTTAGTCCTATTGTTCTCCTTGCTTCAAACTTTCATACTTGCATGATCCTCGATGCACTTACATAGTGCATTTGCACGTTCATTAGTACGCTTGCACCGTAGATTTGTTGAACACGTGGACAAAATTTTATTTCAAGTTCAACTCACTAAGTATTTTCTTTAAAGGTTTCGAGCGTATAAGAGTGCTCAAAATAGCGGCAGAAAGATTCTATGCTCCATGTTCATTATAAATCCATTGTAATCCCTTGCAAGTTAATGTTTGTTCTCATTTTGCAATTTCACTCTCATTTTATTATTTTTGCAATTTCAAATTTAGCTTAACATCATTTTAACTTTTAATTTATGTTCATAACCACTTTTTTTTGCCCTATTTGAGCCTCCTGTCAGTGTAAAACATTCAAGAACCTCTCTGTCTTTCACATGTAGAGGCATTTTGGCAATCTAGGCCTGCCCACATGCTAAAAAAGACGTGCATCATCAATATCGAAAGACACCTCGGTAGGGGTCTCAATCTAGCCATGTCAAGAAAGGCGAGCATATGTCTTCGTCTACCTACTTGAAACTTGCAATATTTTTGTGTCGTGTCAAGAAATATGTGCAAAAGTACTTATATTTGAATTTTCCCACCGTCCTAAGCAAAGCTTGTAGGGGCTTAACCATTGTGTCACAAACTTCGTCTGCAAGTTCCCCTGCTATAATAAGATAAATGTGCAAGGGTTTTGCTCATCATGCCAAAGGTGTTGCATTCATGATTTTGGCGATATTGAGAGTTGAATATTTAATTCTTATGCATGTGAAATCATGACAGCAATGACAATGCGAGCAAGAGCATTGAGATTTTTTTTCTCTTTTTTGAATTTTCTACCTTTCTTTGTAAAGAGACAGGGGAGAGAGAGTGAGAGAAAGCAAGAGATAGAGAGAGACAAAGAGAGAGATATATATATAAAGAGAGAAAGAGGGGCAAGAAAGAAAAAGAGAAACAGAGATATATACAGAGGAAGAGAGGGAACCAGACAGGAGAAAAAGGAGAGCAAAGAGGTGGTTGTAGTGCTAAGGACGGGGTCGAGAAGGCAACCGGGCAGACGCACAAACAAGCTCGCGTAGGGTTTGCTTAGCGAGAACAAACACGAGACTAGGGTTGCGGTGCAATCAGAGATGCAATGGGGTTGAGCGTTGATGAGGGTAACAGCAGCTATGGAGCAAAGACGAGCTGGGGTCGGGTCGCGCAACGTGCATGGCATGGGTGACGATGCAATTCGTACATGAGATGGCATAGATTCAACAATAAAGTTTGTCTATTTTTCGATCAACATCAAAGGAGGATTCCATGCTCGTCCTATAAATATAGTTTAGTCTTATGCACATAGAAGAAAATAAATTAAATTTCAATTTTTCCCTACCATCTCAACACATATACAAATAGAGCTTATTCAAATATTTTCAAATGCTCATGCACATACAATAAGAGAGACATACTTAAGCATATGGGCATATGCTAATGTGTATCAATAGGTTAAGCATGATTCTACTGAAATTCTGCTTTGAACATGTGTAATAAGTCATATTACTATAGTGTTCCAAATTCCATTTCTTTAGAAGCGATTCAAGTTTTTCAAGTGTTGAGTAGACCAAATAAAATTGAACACACTTTGGAAAATCACAAAGCAAACATACAATAGTAATGTAGTTGAAATGATCGCCCCATAATATTATTTTAAAAAAAACATTGTGTACAAATTTCATAATTTTAGAAAATTTTTTTTTCCAAACACTCAAAATTATGTCCTTCGGGAAACTATAATTATAATTTCAAGACTGTAATTATAGTAAATAGAATACCGAACAGGTATTCTATAGAAATAATAATTACAATCTTATATATCAAAATTATGGATGGGGCAATCTGATGAGGACATCGTCAGCGATTTCGACACGTGTACCATCGGAGACGCCTGAGATCGACGGCCAGTCGGCCACGATCAGGAGTTTTATTTTAAGTCATTTTTGTAGTAGTTTATTTTATTTTACAGATTTTTTTTCATTTTTGCCCTTATGGGTAGTTAGTCGCTATTGTAGCCCAAGGAGCATTATAGTCTTTTGTTTTCTTTGTCATTTTGAGGCATATATATGGCCATTTTCTTATGTAAGAGGATGATGATTATTGCTAATGAAAATTTTGGTTTTGGATCTCTTTGTGAGTTCTAGAGTTCTCTTTGTGAGTTCTCAAGTGAGGAAAGCCTACGAGAGGCTCAAAGCAATACCCAACAACCCCTTGGTGGAGCTCTTGGTTTTCTATCCCATATCTTTCTTCTTCTCTCCCATTTTCCCCATCCGAGCTTCCTCATTCTTCTCCCATACCTGCCGGCTCCCAAACTAGCCCCCACATAGCCGGCTAGCCACCCAACCCGCCCCCTTCTTTAACCCCTAGATCCCGCTACCTCCACCTACTGTCCGGCCCCACTTACTCCCCCACCGGTCGCCGGACCCCATGTCAGAAGCCGCCGGCCACCCATGGAACCCCACCGCCGGCCATCCAAAATTCTTCCTTGGAATTTGAATTTCAAATTCGAATAGGCTTTCAATAATTTCCTAATTCGTTCCGTTGTCATTTAGGAAGTTTCATATTTGAAATTCAATTTGAAATTTGAATTTTAAATCCCTCCTTAAATGACGAAATCTAATTAGGAAACTCTTCATAGCTCATCAAATCTGAATTTAATTCAGAATTTGATTCAATTGATGTATTTAATCACATGGGACCCACTCTCATTTAATTTAAATACAAAATTAAGCCCCTTTGGGGCCGGCCCCCTCTCTTCCCCTCTCTCTCCTCACTTTGCCACCTAAGCGACATTAATTCTCCCTTAAATCTCTCCCATAACCGCCACCCCATTAACCCATTATTTATTGTTAATTTGAATTTCAAATTGGCCCCTTCCCTTTTAATAAAATCTGAAATTAAAACCTCTGATTTTTCCCTCCAATTCCACTTAACTTGAAATCTAATTTCAGATTTCTAAGCATCTCACCAAATCCTCAACCACCATGGCTGCCCCCTTGCTGTCCAGAAAATTATGGATGTTTACCGCAGCTGTCCTCATTTCCAAATCTTGGAAATTGCTTGCCCAGCTTTTTCTTTTGTGATCCTAAGGCTCCGGCCGAGGTTTTGTTGCCGTTCAGCCATCCAGGGAACCCAAGCTGCTGACCATGCTTTAGGATTTGCTGTCCAGATTTCAGAAACAGCCCAATTTCCTGTCTAGAAGCTCCCCGGAGCAAAATAGCTTGCTGCCCTGATGTCCAAAGCAAGCTAGTCTGCTGTCTAGCCGTCCAGAATCTGCCCCAATTGCTGCCCTAAGGAGATCCAGTGCTGAACAGCTGCTGTCCAGTAATTTCAGCCAACGTCAAAGCTTCATATCTTCTATTTCTTTGGTGTACCTTCCATCGAGGAGCACAACCTTTTCGGACGTTAGATGCTCACTAGTCATCCCATGGATTCCCCGTCATCGGCTACTTCCCCAACGGACTAGACTTTGGGCACCATTTTTCTCTTAGTGGCATTGCTCGGTTTGCTCTCAATCTTCTCCGTTAAAACCCCACCGTCAAGAGCGTGAGTGAGGGACCCAAGGTGAAAAGTTCTATTTGTTAGCCGTGGATTATTGTTTTTTCCATAACATTACTCTCTCTATTCTTATGTTGTCAATTTGATATTGTCCCGTTAATCTAGTTGTAATCGCATGCCTTACTTAATTTCGATTTGATAATTCTAAAAGCCTAACTTGGGTAAGCATTAATTCTATAACTAACAAAGTTTTAATAATCTTATATTAAAATCTACAAGCAGTTCTTGTTTCCATGCATATGTTTCACATCACAATCATTGGAAATTTTCTATCTTCGAAGGATTTGAAATATTTTGTGATCGAGTATGACATAAAAAATAATACATTATCTTAAAGGATAAAAATATTATTTTGCTGTGGATTCGATAAAAAAAGTTTCATTTTATTTTTACATGTCTAGAGATTTTCCCCTACACAATATGCATGATTGAAACGGAGTTATTTTATTCTGAGGTGCACATTCCCCATAAAGCAAATCCTTATATGATCAAATTATATCCCAATAGTGTTTAGACCTCAAGAAAACTTTTCATTAAAATAGTGAATATTTTTATATAATTCACGAATTTCATTTAAATATTATATCTATAGAGTCTCGAGAATGATTGGATCAATTTATGGTTGACTTTAAATAGAAGCCAAAGGAGAAAAGTTAGGAACACTTGACTCTAAGAAGCTCAGAGTTACTCAGTACTATTTGATATTGTATTTTATATTCTATTAATGAATTTATGTTAAAGTTAATCAATTTAATTTAGAAATTATGGCTTATATTCTAACAATACAAAATTGATGAAAAACTCAATAATGTGAGAGTTTATGACGTAAACAAAAAGAACATCAGTCTCGAACTCTAAATCTAAAATGAGAATCACAAATAAGTAGTTCGGATCTGAATCAAACAAAACGCATGTGACTTATAAACTTGAAACTCATATGAGATTAAATTAGCCAAACTATTAGTCTTACAATCTTGCCTGGAAAGAACAACCAGCTAAGCTCACCAAAGTGCTTTTAAAATCAGGCAATCTTAGCCTCAATGTTTATGAAAGATAGGCTTTGTTATTTTAATGTTAAGGATTATGATTTATAACTTAGTCATTTAAACTAAAATGTTTGATCATGAGGATATGCATATCCTAAGCCATAATATAATTTGTTTATCTAGCCCTGATAGTGATGGATTTTATTTCTATATATGACTCACAATGTCATGCGTATGATGTTCATCAACAAATACAGGGGTTTATAGTTGATTGATAAACATACTTTATGGATAAGCAATCAATCAAATACTGGATTGCATGCTAAGATTAAAAATAAGGCTTTGCAATTTTTTATATTTTTTGAGAAATTTTGCATATATTTCATAAGCCATGCAAGTTTTATATGAAAAATATCATCATATGGTTAATTTTAAACTATATTTATATTTTATAATGTAGAAATTTTTACTCCTAAGATGCTACAACATAAAATGTTCAGGGAAACCCCAAGTAAAGCATTAGAATAAACCCAGTAAAAAAATATGCATTTCTAATGCACACCCAAAGAAAACATGCAATCAACCAAAAGAATAATATAAAGGCCATTTACAATAAGAAAAATATAAAAAAGGGCGATTGAATTGCCAATCTTATACAACCCAGATTCATTTCTAGACTCAACATGTGAGTGGTTTTCTGAAGCATATAAGGATTCACTTTGGGTCCAACCATCTGGTTCATCATTCTTTTGTTGAATCTCACAAACTTATATGAGTTCTTAATTCCCGTTTTGGGCTTGGCTACTTGCATGAAAGAACAGATATATTTATCCTAACACTTAAAGAAAGCACCTAAAATACAAACGAACATCAAATAATCACCACACGCCAAACATTACAATCACATGCACAAAATGAAAAATCTTAATGATGCGGACATCCAACCGTCCATGCCTATCCGAGTAGCTGAAGATCGACGATCGAGATCACTTTGTTTTATTTTAGTTTATTAAGTGTATTTTGATTTAATTGTGCAATTTTCCTTTTTACCCTCTCGTTTTATGTAAGCCCAAGGGGCAAATGTGTCTTTTAATTTCTTTTGAGGCCTATATATAGAGGCCCTTCTCATGTATTAGATGATGGAATTATAATAAAATTTGTGTTTTGCACTTGTGTTCTTTGGGAAGAACGTTAGTGAAATCCCTATGGGAGGGAGTCGAAGTTTCCACCAGCCGCAGGATTGGTCCGGGCTCGTGGCTTGAAGTCCCTTAGAAAAGGCCAACGTAGTACCCGTCAGCCGCAGGATGTGTCCGGGCTCGCGGTTGTATCTTTTTTTTTTTTTTTTTTTTTTGCTCATCGTCGTTATCTTCATCCTCTTCACCGTCCCCCTACTTCCGGCCATCTCCACCACCAACCACCACCCCCATAACCCCTCCTACCAAAGCTCACCTCAACCTAACCACCAACCCAAGCCAAGCCCACCGTCGACCACCCTTGTTTGTCTCCATGAATGAGGAGTCAATGCCACCTTAATGCTTACCTAAAGAGTTCAAATAATTTAGAAAATTATTTTCATCATTTGAAATTCAAATTTTGAATTTCAAATAGTTTCCTAAATTAGAAAGCTATTTTAGGAAAGTATTGAATCTCATTCATGATGTAATTCAAATTTAATTTGGGTGGAATTTTTCTTCTCCTAAATTAAAGAGACCATTTAGAAAAGGGATTTAAATTTCTCCACAAAACTCCCTCCTCTCTCCTATCTTCTCCCTCCAAAATTCAAATCACACATTGAATCATTTCCATAAGTGTCCACTCTTAAATTGGGAAGATTTAATTTTCAAACTTCAAAGCAATTTGAAGTTATAAATTTCTTTCCTAATTTAATGAAACATATTTTAGGAAAGTTCTTGAATTAAGTTCAATTTGAATTTTGAAATTCAAAAAGATTTAATTAAAACCTTTCCTATTCCCAATACCCAAATTAAGAAGCTATCAATCCACCTCATCAATCCTCCCCATGCTTGATTGTCACCGGCTCCTCTAGGGTGGGATTAAGAAATTGTTTCCTAAATCCCAAAATCTCCACTTAGGAAACAATTCAAACCTCATTAATTTGGCCACAAAATCAGCCCCGTCAAAGTGGAAATAATCCCCAAATCCTAGCCTTACCTGACCGCCTCCTACCCAGCAGTTTTGCTAGGATTATCTTCTCCCAATTCCTCCTATTCTTCACCCGGTTTGGGGTTTCCTGCACCCTAAGTTTGCTGGCCAGAAATTTTACAACCAGGAACTTGCTGCCAGAACCCTCCTGCTGCTGTCCAGGACCTTCCCAAGTCCTCCAAGTGGTTGTCCCAAGTTTTCTACATGACAAAACTGCTGTCCCTGCTGCCTAAGCTGCTGTCCAGAGATTCCTGCAGCAGTTTGTTGCTGTCCAGCCCCTCTGGGAGCGACCGTGGCTGCCCGGAACTGTCCGGAATCGCTATCCCAGGTTGGCTACTTGCTGTCCAGAATTTCCCAAGTGTCAAAAGCTGCTGTTTAAACTTCACGAGTTGCTCTTCAAGACCCTAGGACTGAAAACCTCCTACCCGTTCTACATCACTTAATCTTAAAATGCCCAAGTGATGTACATTGATTATGTGTTGGCTAGTGTGCCTATTAGACCATTATTTGATGTCTTATTTTATTATGAAATAGAAAAAGATTTAATTTATTTCAAGAATAGTTTCACTTTAAGATGTTTGTGATTTAAAGCTACTATTTGAATTTTAAAGACGTTTCATATTTTTAAAAAGTTATGAATAACCCCAGGAATAACCACTGTTTATTTTGAGATAAGCTTGTAATTCACAGTGTTTTGAGATCCAATAGCACAAACATTCCAACTTATTGGGCTGAAATGATTCATCATTCCATCAAAAGGAATCTAAAGTTATTTTAAATAATTCTCTTCATGTTTGATTAATATAAAAATAAAGACTTAATTTTAGATCAAGCAAGTATGTTCAAAGGTTTTACTTAGGATTTTGTGAATGTTTTCTAATTATGCTAAACAAATTTAAAAATAAGCATTGTTCAAGAGACCTATAGGTTTGAATTTAAATTAAATAGAGTTTACTTATTTTTAGCTAAGTTTTGAAAATATAGAGTTGGTTTAGACAAGGAAATCACTAACTTGAATGAGATAAATAAGTATGAAACCAAAGAAAAATAGGCCTACTTGATTTGAGTAAAATAAAAGAAGCTAAGGCTGATATGGGAAGAGCTTAGGAGTTATTTGCTTGATTGGGTCAAACAAATGAAGGTGGTGATATGAATCTATAACTTTGGGGCTAAGGAGCAAAGGGAAACTTATAGATGGAAGGCCAAGGGATAAAATTCATGTGATTTTGTGTTTCACAAAACAAGGTTGGGCTATTTATTTGAAATCGACATCAATTATGAAAATTATAACATTCCTGAATCATCATAATGAAAACATATTAATGTCCCATTGTTTTACAAATCTCAGGGCTGACCCAAGGAAAATAATCAGTCTTTAATAATAGTTTACAAAAAAAACTGCTGCATGGGTTTTTGTTTCGCAAGAAAAAGGAGATAGTGTAAAATAGTTAAAAGAGCTAACTAGGTGTGATAGGAAAAAAAAGACAGAAGCCATAAAAAAACTACCAATTAATTTAACACAGCGCATGACCCTACTCTTATTTCAAAACATGGTCAACGCATTGTTAGAACTGTGCTTCTCAAGTGAGGATTAGCAACAACAAAGTTAAGCACAAAAGCCCATTAGAACAACGAAGCATGAAGTATACAACATAGCGAGCCATGCCGAAGCACTGTTTTTTTTTTTTCAACAGTTACAGAATAGAAGGTCTATGTCCCCTGACAGTTCTCAAATCACCAACACTTGACCCCACTCCAGCTTCTTTTCCCCTTCAGCGAAAAAATCTACTTTGTGATCGTTCGAGCAATTCTCTGAGCCCATCTCCAGCTCACTACTAATTGCTGCGTACGGAAGACCTATATGCCCATATGTCTGACGAAGAAAAAGGAAATCCCAACAAACATCGAGTACCATGTAGGAAAACACAAATGACACAATATTGCTACAACAACAACAAGCTTTTATCCCACTACGAGCGATCAGCTACATGAAACCTTTTCTCTATTTTGTCTTGTTAAGAGTCAATTTTTCATTTAAATCTAATAAAAAACGTCATTTCTAATATTTTCTAATCTTCCTTAATATAGGCCAAATCTAATACATCTACTATCCTAATCTTATGAAAAGGTCGACATTTTATGTAACTAAACCATCTAAGGCGACTCTCTCTAATCTTATTTACCACTGGAGCTACTCCAACCTTATCACGTATATACTTGTTTTGCATTCTATCTCTAAGTGTAAAGCCACTCATCAATCTAAGCATCCTCATCTCTACAACACTTAACTGAATTTTTATGCTTCACTCCTAAGTGTCAACATTCTGCATCATAAAGCATTGCAAGTCTCACCATCTTATAAAATTTTTCCTTAACTTTGAGCCTTACTTTTCTATAACACAATAGGCCCAACACATTCCTCCGCTTCAACCATCCAAATTAAATTCTACTAATAATATCTCCATCTATTTCACTATCGCTTTGAACAATAGACCTGAGATATCTAAAAAGCAATTTTTTTTATGAATTGATCACCCAATGTCACAATCTCACAACTAGATCTAATACTAATAATGAGAATAAAAAAGTAAATATACAACAATCTAAGGATGAGAAATATAATATGCATTTAGATCATCCAGCAAGATAGACCAACCATAGAAGATAATGTACAGACTTGTAAAAAGCGAAATTTAAATAAAGCAATGCATTTAGAATGTCAAAAAAAAACAACATTTATTACCTTTTCCATTCTCTTTATAATTTTACTTCGTGTTTTTTCCTGCCTCTCAGTAAATTGTCCTTTGTATGTTTGCCATGTAATTTCATCTGCATCATTCTAAAAGATGAGCATAATTTAATACCTCAATCGATCAAAAATATTAAAAAAATAAATTCACGTAAATAAAAGCATGCTCCAGTATTGGGAAAGTCAAGTAAAAGACTTTTTCCTCCATGAAGAACGAATGCACAAAGACATTTCAAGCCAAAATATCAGAAAAGTAGATTGAGTGATTTTTTTTAAATTATTTTATTGCTTGAAACTACAAAACCCAGTCTCTCGACAATTATTTTGTCTTCATTAATAACATCAACAATAATTTACCATTTAAGGTCCAAAAACCTGATGAAAATACTGTCTTCATTAAAACCAATTATTTTGTCTTCAATCTTCATTAATAGCATCACCAATAATTTACCATTTAAGGTCCAAAAACCTAATGAAAATACTGTCTTCATTAAAACCAATTATTTTGTCTTCATTAATAACATAGGTCCAAAAACCTGATGAAAATGCTGTTGTCAAAGCACGGTCCCCAATATACTCAGTAATAAAGATAAGACTAATTCTTGTAGTTGATGCAAAATGATGAAGTTAATTGTGACGATTTATGTTGTTAACAATGTGTAAAAGATGAAATGTGAATAGAACAAGCTCAATTACCTCTGGATCTTCTTCAATTGCATCCTCAGCCATCCCCCACGAGATACCATTAGCAAATGAAGCTTCTTCTTTAGCACGCAAAAGTGACGCTTCACGATCACGCATTTCTTCATGCTTTTTGACTTTTCTAAATTTATGCAAATCACCCTCCTGCATAATTAAATAAAGTAACAAATAAACTATAATTATAGATAAGAAGAGATCAACCATATTGGATACAAGACAATTATGTCATCTCAAGAAAAAAATTTCTGCAAGAGGCCTAACACATTGTTTTATATAATCTGAGTCGTATTTATACTACCAACAGAGAGAATTGTAATTATAATTTTCAGCATTGCAATGCATGATACAGTACATCAGCACAAAAATTGCATACAAATAAAGGGATGAATCTATAACGTAATCACAAAAAGAGAAGAAAATTTAATCAATATGCGCTATAATGCGTACTTTACTCTGTTCCAATTAATTAAGGGATAACTTATCATTGTTATATCCATCTTGAATTATTTTCTTAAATATTTTTCACCCTGTTGGAGTTTTTGTTGTTTCCCTATATTTTCAGAGTTCCTCAGAAGGGCTTGAGAAAATAAATTAAGGGGAGGAATCGATCTATTCTCTTTAATAGATTTTCTAGACTGTGAAATAGGTGTCATTCAACCCCATGCCCACTCCAATGCAGTTCAAAAAGAAATGATGCAGGCAGACATGAGAGAGAGAGAGAGACCCAGAGAGAGAGAGAGAACATGATGAATGTCTTGATGGTCAAGGGGAAGGAAAGGATATGGAAGCAATTAATTCAAGACGTTCAACTCTTATTCCAGTTGATGTAGAAATGGCGATTCTAGGAAATCAATTGATGTAGAAGAAGAAGAAGAATATTGTTGGTGAAATTTTGTCATCCATCCTCAACAAATTGAGATATTTTATGCTCGAGCAATGCATAGAAAATAATAAATTATCCCGAAGGACAAAAATATTATTTTGCTATGGACTCAATAACAAAACTCTAATTTTCTGTTTAAAATAGATTTTCCACTATTAAATATTTGGTTGAATAGGATTTAATTTATTTTGGGGTAAGAAAGACCCACATGGGTTTATTCTAGGGTACAGATGCCCCCATTGGGGCTTGCACCTCAAACATTTGTTACTTGAAAATACTTTTAATGAAACTAGTGGTTTCTTTATAGTCATTAAAACATTGGCTAATATTTCATTCTTGAATTTGAGAAATTTCTTGTTTAAAAATTTAGTCTTTAGGAATTTCAAGAGAGATGTGATCAACTTTAAATCTGATTTTTAAGAATGAGGCAAAAGAGCAAGAAAATATAAGAGCACTTGATTCTAAGAAACTTAAAGGTGCTCAAACTATAATATATTGGGCTTTACATTTTAAACTTAAATTTTTGTTTAAGTTGATCAATTTGATTTAGCATGCTGGGGCTTATATTCAAACAACACATGTTGGAGGAAACATCTAAAGTGTGAGGGCTTATAAAGTGATTGGAGTCTACAACAACCTCGGATCCTAGAGCTAAAGTGAGGACTACTGATGGGTAGTACCTCGAACATAACTACATAAGTCTAGTGGAATGCAAAAAACTTATAAACAACATCTCATCTGAGACTACGTCAGCTCGACCTCTAAACTTACAATCTTGTCAGCAAAGGACTGACAGCTAACCTACCTAAATGCTTTTAAAATCATGTAATTTGGTCTCAATGTGTATGAACAGTAAGGAGGGCTGTTTTGATTTAGATAATAGGACTTACAAGCAACAGCTTTCCATCTACAACAATCTAATAATTTGTGGACGACAACATTTCATTTTGCTATGTAATAAATACTAAATTCTGTTGACGAATATTTTTGTATCGACCTGACCCCGATCAAGCCCGACTAGGCTCGATCGTTCCAATCGATCATCGTCGAGGTGAAATTGATCCAAATTAAGTCTCAATTTAATTAAATGAAATCTAATTAAATTAAATTTAAATTGAATCAATTCGAATCGAATCTTGTCGAGCGTCGTCGAGCCCAATTTGACACAATTCGGCACCATTTTGAGTTTAATTTCATGAAATTAACTCGATCGGACCCAAATCGACTCAAATCAATCCAAGTCAAGCTCGATTCGAACTCAATTTCAGCCCAAATCAGTCAATTTGGGCTAAATTGAGTCTCAAAATCAAAACGTGAGATCTAGGGCTAAGATTTTGCTTGAAGTCCCACCCAATTTCACATCAATATGGCAGCAAAAAAATTTACTCAAGTGGATTTGTTTCGTTTCGCGCTTCGAGGCCCGATTGGACGGTTCGGGCAGCTACCCGCTCGGTTCGTGCATCTCTAAGGGAGCGAATAGAGTGGGGGAGAGCCATTCGGCTCCCCTAGTGTTGTCCATCCCGATCGAAAAAGCCAAAGAGAGCGGGAGAGTGAGGAGAGGCGATTCTTCCCCTTCGTGCGACTCTACCAGGCGAATCTCCCCCTTCATGCGACTCCATCAGGCGGAACCTAGGCGTTTGTGTGCAGCTCTACCGTGCCTAGCCGAACTCCCCCTTCGTGCGACTCCTTCAGGCAGCAAAGGGAGAAAGGGGGTTTAAGGGTTTGAGATCTTTTCCTCATTCCGGAGAAGAAAATCAAAGGTTAAGACCTCCATTCACTCCCTTCCTCAAAGATTAGCGAAGTTAGTGGCTTTTCCCCCTTCCTCTTTCAACTTCGGCGACCTCGAGGCAACAAGGGAGCTGTTGGAAGCTTCCAAACAGCAAGGGGAGCCTCCAAAACCTTCCAAACAGCGGTTTGGAGCCTTCCAAGCGCCTTGGACAGTGGCGGCGACATCCGAAGCGGCTTGGACAGCGATCCAGAGCTTGGACAATACTTGGAGCTTGGATAGGAGCGCTAGGACATTCCGGGAGAGGTATAACACTAAAACTTAGGAAAAGCCCTAAGGCCCCCTAGCCGTTGATGTGTGGTTGACGCTCCCAAGCGCTAGGTCCTTAGAAAACTTGATTTTTTGCTCTCCCAAAACCCTTTATTGGCTGTCCACTTCGCAAAAACGGTGGAAACTCCGCGATTTTCATTTGTTGGCTCTCATTTGAGAGTCCGGAGAGGATTTCGATGTGTGTGGAGGTGTTGGGTTGGTATCCAACACCTCTCAAATGTATGTTTGTGCATCATATTGAGCTCGACACCTTCACCTACATTCAAACCTTAGGGTATGTTACTATTCGTAGCCAAATTGAGTGTGTAGCTCACATATCCTCCCAAATTCCACAGTGTACATGTGTCTACTCAACACTAATAACATGTCAAAATAGATATATGATTTGAAAATTTGGTGAAGCTTGTGGAGTTTGTCATAAGCCTTGCAATATATCCAAAATATTTTTGACGACTTGTTGTAGGATTTAATGTGAATCTCAAAGGTTTATTTTGAGAATTCTAGAGCAAGTGCGTTTGATCAAGCTCACTTTTGGGATGTTGTATGACTTATGATAAAAAGTTTATGAATAATTATTTTTGTTATGCAAATTGTCCAAAGTTTGGAAACTCATTTCAATGCCTTCAACGGGTCAAATCATGTCAAAAGTGTTTTGACCGCTTAAAAGCTTCAAATGCATGTTTCCTACTATATTACAATTCAAGCCATATGTTATATACTTCTTGCTTAAATTAGTGAGTCTATTAATTTGCAAATTTTTCATAAATGTGCTCATTTAATCCTAAGTATTGGTAAATTTGACTTGGAGCATTTCATGGACCCCAAAGGCCCATGATCATTGATCCATCACACTAAGGGATTATTTATAATACCCAAAAATATTCAAAATAAAGGTAAACCTAAATTTCTACAAATTTCTACATGTTCATTAGTTTTGTTAAAGTCTTGTGTTTTTTTTTTTTTTCATCTAGACACATATATTACTAACGTTATTCCTTAGCAAAATTTTTATAACTTCATACACGTCCTTTAAATGTTATTATTGCCTAAGTATTATTATTACAGTCATTATCACGTTACCTAAATATTAGTGTTCCATGGCTATAAACAAGTAGATAAAGCACTAAAACCCACATGCAATGGGTGGATTTAATCCTACGGCTAGGATTAGAAATGAGGGCATGTGAGTGGAATCTTAGTGGAATAACAAAAACAATATTATATTAAGTAATCTAAAGAAATAATTCTATAGCCATCTCAAGTAATTCCTTCAGTTTTTCTTTCCCTTTCCCACGGTGCTTCCCGTTTTGGAGAAGGCGGAGCTGCTGAGCAAGGGGAATCGCTGGTTTTAGGTAAAAAAAAATATAGGAAATCTTCTTAAGGGTTTAAAACGCTGAAGAAAATCAAAGGTGCATGCTTAAAACAATTCTTTCCTTTCTTCTGAAATAGATTTTGTTGATTTTAGGGTGTGTAGCAAGTTGCAGTTTGTAGAAAATCAATTAGAGAATGATTAAAGCTTGATGGTATGTTGCTGAAATCCAACACTAGAAGGTTAACTGAATGTTATATTTTTATTCTAAACTTTAGGGATGCTGAAGCCATGTTTTGACATCAATCTAAGTTGTAAATTGAGTGCTGTTGTTAAATTCAATTGCTGAATTCAGGAAATAGGAGGGAAAATAGGTAAAATACTGTGGACTGCGATAATTGCAGATGAACGAGCAGTTGTAAGTATTGAAAAACAGCTAGTGTGTTTTTCCTTTATACTCATAGGCCTCCATGTTCCAGCAATAGTTTAAGCATTCAGAAGGTGGCTTGTAGGAGAGGTTGCTGATTTTAGAAATCAAATTAAATGATGAAGAGCGTGATAGAGGTGGTATACAAAAGAAGAAAGAATCGGGATACCGAGGTGAGATACCCAGCAATGCATAAGAAATAGTAACAATTTTATAAAAGTTCATATTGATATTTATCATATGTACGATATCATTTTTTTTTTTTTGTTCACATGATAGCATGTATTTCAATTCATTACAATTGATTCATATGTCGATTACACATGTAGTTGATTCCAATTTATATGATCGTTGGAAATGATTATGAAAATGTTCTCGAAATAAAGGAGAGTATAAGTGCTTTTAAGTCGTATGTTGGGGGATAAGCCCGCACCCATAAAGGCGAAAGACCTGAAGAGGTAAGCCTATACTCTTAATTCTAGAAGTTGGGAATTTAGACTCAACCCTGAATTAAGAGAACAACGTCAATTCTAAAAGTTGGGAAAAAGACCCAACCTTGAATTGAAGAGCTGAAAGGGTGCAAAAGCTTATAGCCACCATATGACTTGTTAAGAATTGTGTTGAACAATTAGTAAAATGGAAGGTAATGTTATGTTTTCTTGTGACCCATGTGGAAGATGCTCTAACCATGTTATTATTTAGTCACTAATGTTATATCTTTCTTAATGGTTAAAATGTTATTATTATTTTCTTTACATTACTGGTGTATTTCATTGAGCCCTAGCTCATTAGCAGTTGTTATACTGTAGGTAAGGGAAAAGAGCCCGTAGGGCACTAGGCGAGAAAGTGGTGATCGTTTTTTGTGTGAATATGTTTTGGTGTACAAAGAGATCTTAGAGGAGATCTTAAGCATATATGTATAAACTTTTCTGGTATGTAAGTAAATTTTGACAGTTTTAGTAGAGCTCTGTATTTGTTTTTTAATTATGTTTGATGTTCAGCAAGATATATTACATGCTTCCTATTATTAAGTGTAGAGTTTGATATGTTGCAATCCTTCTCTGTTATACTCCAGTTTGAATGTTAAAGGGTGAGTCAAACTGGGGTGTGACAGAAATTGATATCAGAGCCTAATTAAAATTAAATGGAAGCATAATCGGAGTTAGATCATGAAATAGGATAAGATATTATGAATTTGATATATACAGAGCTATAGGTTGAATCAAATTTTAATGGAAGTGTGCATAACATTTTAGTACAATAGCACTTATTTAATGCTTTAAAATGACCATGTTTGAAGTGCACTGATGGTCAATCTAAAATGTTATGCACACTCATATTGATAAACATGGTCATTTTAAAGCATTAAATAAGTGTTATTGTACTAAAATGTTATGCACACTTTCATTAAAATTTGATTCAACCTATAGCTCTGTATATATCAAATTCATAATATCTTATCCTACTTCATGATCTAACTCCGATTATGCTTCCATTTTATTTTAATTAGGCTCTGATACCAATTTCTGTAACACCCCAGTTTGACTCACCCTTTAACATTCAAACTGGAGTATAACAGAGAAGGATTGCAACATATCAAACTCTACACTTAATAATAGGAAGCATGTAATATATCTTGCTGAACATCAAACATAATTAAAAACAAATACAGAGCTCTACTAAAACTGTCAAAAATTACTTACATACCAGAAAAGTTTATACATCTATCCTTAAGATCTCCTCTAAGATCTCTTTGTACACCAAAACATATTCACACCAAAAACGATCACCACTTTCTCGCCTAGTGCCCTACGGGCTCTTTTCCCTTACCTACAGTATAACAACTGCTAATGAGCTAGGGCTCAATGAAATACACCAGTAATGTAAAGGAAATAATAATAACATTTTAACCAATAAGAAAGGCATAACATTAGTGACTAAATAATAACATGGTTAGAGCATCTTCCACATGGGTCACAAGAAAACATAACATTACCTTCCATTTTACTAATTGTTCAACACAATTTTTAACAAGTCATATGGTGGCTATAAGCTTTTGCACCCTTTCAGCTCTTCAATTCAAGGTTGGGTCTTTTTCCCAACTTTTAGAATTGACGTTGTTCTCTTAATTCAGGGTTGGGTCTAAATTCCCAACTTCTAGAATTAAGAGTATAGGCTTACCTCTTCAGGTCTTTCGCCTTTACGGGTGCGGGCTTATCCCCCAACATACGACTTAAAAGCACTTATACTCTCCTTTATTTCGAGAACATTTTCATAATCATTTCCAACGATCATATAAATTGGAATCAACTACATGTGTAATCGACATATGAATCAATTGTAATGAATTGAAATACATGCTATCATGTGAACAAAAAAAACAAAAAAAATGATATCGTACATATGATAAATATCAATATGAACTTTTATAAAATTGTTACTATTTCTTATGCATTGTTGGGTATCTCACCTCGGTATCCCGATTCTTTCTTCTTTTGTATACCACCTCTATCACGCTCTTCATCATTTAATTTGATTTCTAAAATCAGCAACCTCTCCTACAAGCCACCTTCTGAATGCTTAAACTATTGCTGGAACATGGAGGCCTATGAGTATAAAGGGAAAACACACTAGCTGTTTTTCAATACTTACAACTGCTCGTTCATCTGCAATTATCGCAGTCCACAGTATTTTACCTATTTTCCCTCCTATTTCTTGAATTCAGCAATTGAATTCAACAACAGCACTCAATTTACAACTTAGATTGATGTTAAAACATGGCTTCAGCATCCCTAAAGTTTAGAATAAAAATATAACATTCAGCTAACCTTCCAGTGTTGGATTTCAGCAACATACCATCAAACTTTAATCATTCTCTAATTGATTTTCTACAAACTGCAACTTGCTACACACCCTAAAATCAACAAAATCTATTTCAGAAGAAAGGAAAGAATTGTTTTAAGCATGCACCTTTGATTTTCTTCAGCGTTTTAAACCCTTAAGAAGATTTCCTATATTTTTTTTACCTAAAACCAGCGATTCCCCTTGCTCAGCAGCTCCGCCTTCTCCAAAACAGGAAGCACCGTGGGAAAGGGAAAGAAAAACTGAAGGAATTACTTGAGATGGCTATAGAATTATTTCTTTAGATTACTTAATATAATATTGTTTTTGTTATTCCACTAAGATTCCACTCACATGCCCTCATTTCTAATCCTAGCCGTAGGATTAAATCCACCCATTGCATGTGGGTTTTAGTGCTTTATCTACTTGTCTACAGCCATGTAACACTAATATTTAGGTAACGTGATAATGACTGTAATAATAATACTTAGGCAATAATAACATTTAAAGGACGTGTATGAAGTTATAAAAATTTTGCTAAGGAATAAAGTTAGTAATATATGTGTCTAGATGAAAAAAAAAACACAGACTTTAACAAAACTAATGAACATGTAGCAATTTGTAGAAATTTAGGTTTACCTTTATTTTGAATAATTTTGGGTATTATAAGATGAGCTTATATCATCGGGTACGAACTCGATGATTGCTTCTTGATTTGTGGTTCCAAAACTACAAATCTTTTCTCTCGTATACATGACATGTGGAGCCTCCTCAAAGCTCCAAACACTTCATTGTATAAATCCTTTAACCTTAGGATGAAAATCCTAGGTTCATTTTATTGCGCTTGTTGACACAAAATTAGCGCTGTCAATATTCGACACGACACGGAAAAATCCGTGTTCGGGTCGACCCGGGTAGAAAACGGGTCGTGTTCGGGTCTAAGAAAATGACACGATTTAGATTCTGGGTCGTGTTCGGGTCAACCCGGAAACACGAGGTTGACCCGATTTCAACCCGAATTTATTTAACTCGCCTTTCTCGCCAGTTGCCGCTCGAGTTCGTCGCTACGCGAGTGCGCGGCTGCACCCATAAGGCTCGACCGCTCGACCACTTAAAGCCTTAAATAATTACGAGAGGAGACTTCGAGACTTCAACTTCTGCAGTTCTGCGTGCGGCTGTGGCGTGCCCTAGTTTTCCATCTTTCATCTTCCTTCTCCCCGTGATTTAGCGGTTGTTGTTTGATACTTTGATCGATTTCGCAAGAATCGCAGGTGATGAATTCTGATTTTAAGTCTCCTCCCCTTGAAGTCTCGTTCAGTCGTTCTCTTCTTAGTCTTCTATCCCCAGTCCCCATGTCGTTACATACCGAGAACCGAAATTTTCTTTTGATCATTTGGATATAATGTTTAGATATGATTATTGCTTGGAAAATGGTAAGAAATTTTTTCTTTATTATGAGTTTAGGGTTTCTCAACCAGAAACCCTAGGTGATGCGGTGTCGTGATGCCGTGAAGGTTTCGTGATTCGCAAACCCTAGATTTGATAATTATCACTTATTTCCTTTTATTATGTACTGATTTTCAAGATTTTATTTATGTCTGAATCGTTTTCTTTATAACAGTAATTGATTTTAGGCTTTTAGCTTTGTTTTAGAGTATAAGTTATTTCCTGCGGACTTGTGGTTATGGGTGTGGAATTGTGGACATGTGCTCCTGTGGACTGAATTTTAGTTCTGACTTCTGCGTGCTGTTGTAGAGGCAGTAGAGCTGTAGTCCTGGGGAGTGTGGCTGTGTGGAGTGTGGACTGAGGAATACCTGTGGATGTGGTCCTTTAAATTAAACATTAAAATGTTAATGTTGTTAACTTGTTATTGTACATTTGTCATAGTTTTTTATACATTGTTGTTGACTTGTTGTTGGATGGTGGAGCCATGTATAATGCATTACAATATTAGTTTGTGTCTTTATGATTGAATACTTGAATAGTTGTTTATTTCTGAATATCTGATGATTGATGCTTAAAAGCTTAATGAATTAATCTTTTTGGAATATCTAATGCTTAATGTATAAGTGTATAACTATGAAATCTTAAGCAATGATGAAAAAACCTCCTAAGCAGAAAGTGATAGCTGTGTGTCACGTGTGTTGGATAATACTATTGCAACCAGGAGGCATTTGCATTACCTAAATGACTAAATTCAAGAGCATATACTTTATAAATTCATTGATACTATATTAAGTCATTAAGTTTAATGCAATTTGCCTCCTTGGATGGTAATAGTTAGAAAAATCAAGGGTTTACCTGAGCTAATCAAATGAAGCTTTCTAGTTATACTTGTACAATTCTAGCATTATGCAATCTGAATCTGCCAATCTCAATATCTTATTATTTGGAATTTTGTCATTTCTATTTGTTTATTATTTTTTAGCTTTTTACTTTTAGAGTTTTAATGTTTATTGTTTAACCATCTTCAATTTTTTATTTTGCTATTAACGCAAGTTGCGAATAGGTTCAAGATACAAGAACTCAAAGAAGTCAAGAATGAAGGCATGAAGCTGAAGTGTTGGCACTTGGCACTTGTGACTTGGCGACGTGTCGGACCTGTCGGTGTAGCTGGTTTAAGTGTTTATTGTTTAACCGTATAAGAATAAATAAATGTACTTTGATTCTTTGAATTTTGTAAATTATATAGTTTGTAATATGTAGATTGTAATTTGTAATAAATGTTAAATATAAATTGTCAAATTATATTTTTATTCTTAATTTCTTATCATTAAAAACTGTTCTGCTTTCGAACTTCTGCTCTAAGCCTCTAATTATAAAATTTTATTAAAATATGCCATTTTTCATGAATTTATAAAATTTCGTGTCGGGTCGTGTTGACTCGAACCCGATTCAGGTCGGGTCCGGATATTTGACCCGAAACCAGTTTCGGGTCGTGTCCGGGTCGGGTCAAGTAGGGCCGGGTCATTTTCGGGTCTGACCCGAACACGACCCGCCGACATGAATCGACACCCCTACATAAAATCAACAAGTCGACATCATTCTTTTCCTTCCTTGGATATGTTAACCTGGGTTTCTCTAAAAATCCTAAATACATGCCAAGAGACCTTGCCAAATTCCAAGTTCTCCTATCTTTTGTTTGTTGGAAACATAAAATCAACAAGCAACTACCTCCTTTGCACATGGTGTTTGGAATTTCCTCAAAGTCCCAAATGCTTCATTGTATAACTCATATGGCTTTAGGATGAAAACCCTAAATTCATGTTATCTTGCTTGTTGGTAAAAAATCAACAAGTAAAGACTATCCTTCATTCATGTGCGTGATAGTTTGAAACCTCAAAAGGTTCCAAGCAATGTCATTCCATGGTTTGTTGAGGCTTAGAACCAAATTTTAAGTTCTTCAACATGTTTTTTGTTGGAACACAAGAAACCAACACATGTTCTTTCATGAATTATAATTTGGAGACTCCAAAAGAATTCTAAGTAACCCACATTTTGTTTGTTGAGACAAAACCAACAAACAACCTCCCTCTTTCATGCATGATTATTTAGGATCTCTCAAGTCTCCAAATATATCATTGTATGAACCATTTGAAGTTTAGGGCCAAATCATAAGCTACATCCTTCGTTTGTTGACTCACAAAATCAACAAATAAGTATCCCTCTACATTCACTTGACTTCAATTAAATGAATGATCCTCTCTTTGAATACCAAGTATTCAAAGAACATTCATGAGATCTTGTAACCCAGGAGTTTATCAAATCACTCATTCGTTGGAACACAAAACCAATGAATCCTTTAAGTTTGGGATTTAAATCTAAGTCCCCTTTCTCCATTCACTTAGCCTAAATTGAGTGGATGATAACTTATCTTTGGACACCAAATGTCCAAAGTGCATCTTCAATTGGCAACTTTTAAGTTGCATTCTAATCATCATCTCTTATGAGCCAAGATTATAGAAAAACTTGTAAACCTTCTTTCAACCTCCCAAATCCGGATTGAGAAGATGCATCCCTTTTCTTTGAATACCAAATGTTCAAAGAAACATTTAAATTTTTTTGTAACTTCCAAGTTACATCTCCTCCCCTCAACCCAAAAGTTGTGTGGAGTTTATTAGATCTTTTTTTTAAGTCAAAGCTTAATAGAAGATCTTTTGTCCCTTAACCTCAAAGTTATGGGAGAGTTTACATCCAACAGAATCCTCTTGTTGGGTAAAAATAAACTCATATTCCTATATCAAACATAGGAATATTTGATGCGGACATCCAACCATCCATGGCTATCCAAGGAGCTGAATATCAACGGCCGTCATCGTCCCACGTTATCTTATATTTTATTTGTAATTTTTAAATTTTTATAATGAATTTTCCGTTTTTACCCTCACTTAAGATGGTCGTCCTATGTAAGCCTTAGGGGCATATGTGTCTTGTTTTAGTTTCTTAGGCCTATATATAGAAGCCCTTTCTTATGTAATGAGATGATGAATTGTTAATGAAAATTTGCTTTTTGCGTTCTCTTTGTGAATTCCAATCTTTTAGAACTTTTAGTGAGTTCATTTTCATTTGAGATCGCTTAGTGAGTTCTCTACTTTGTGTTCTCTTTGTGAGTGCATCCCTCTCCCAAATCTCTTAGTGAGTTTTGGGAAAAGCTAGATCTCTTTGTGAGTTCTAGACCTTTCTCCAATTTTTCTTTGCGATCAATTAGTTTGAGAATTCAAGGAGAATCCGTCCGGATCGCATTCCTCCTTGAACTCCATCCCTTAACCCGTTTCCACCCAGCACTTCCACCGCCCCTCCTCCAGCCCGCTCAGGCCGCCGACCTCTAGGCCACTGCCTCCCGCCGGCCAGCCACCTTCCACATCGTGGCCGCCCCTTTCCTCCCTCCTCTAGCCGCTGGCTTCCCTCTCCTTGAATTTCAAAATTTGAAATTCAAATGTTTTATGGGCCATTAAGTGTTTCCTAAAGTAGCTCCTTAATTTACGTCATCAATTTACTTGATTTTAATTTCAAATTTGAAATTCAAATTGCTTAAATTGATTGCCCTCCTAAATGAAAGTTTTTTTTCCTTAAGAAAACTGAAAATTTATTTCTGATTTTTATAAAAATCTGAAATTAAATTGGTGGTCCCCACTTATTCCAAAACTCACCCCTCTCTCCTCCTTATGTGGTCGGCCCCCTCATTGGGCATAATCTCTCTCCTATCTCATTAATAGGCCCCCTCATTAAGCCTCCATAATTACCTCCCACAATTCTCTCTCATCCAATTTAATTCTCCCTATTAAATTTGAGTTTAAATTCAAATTCATCTCGCCAATTCCACTTAATCTGAAATTTAATTTCAGATTTCCATTCTCTCTCCCCAAATTGATTTGGGATTTAATTAATCTTGCCACTTAGGCAAGTAAATGGCATTTACGTTTCACATCAGTTTCGTATCAGAGCATGGTTACCTGGGGTGCGGACTCGACGGAGCCGAGCTCTTTTTCACCCCGGGAGAATGATGCAGACATCCAACTGTCCATGGTTATCCAAGGAGCTGAAGATCAACGGTCGTCATCGTCCCACGTTATCTTATATTTTATTTGTAATTTTTAAATTTTTATTATGAATTTTCCGTTTTTACACTCACTTAAGAGGATCGTCCTATGTAAGCCTTAGGGGCATATGTGTCTTGTTTTAGTTTCTTAGGCCTATATATAGAGGCTCTTTCTTATGTAATGAGATGATGAATTATTAATGAAAATTTGCTTTTTGCGTTCTCTTTGTGAGTTCCATCTTTTAGATCTCTTAGTGAGTTCTTTTTCTTTTGAGATCTCTTAGTGAGTTCTCTACTTTGTGTTCTCTTTGTGAGTGCATCCCTCTCCCAAATCTCTTAGTGAGTTTTGGGAAGAGCTAGATCTCTTTGTGAGTTCTAGACCTTTCTCCAATTTTTCTTTGAGATCAATTAGTGTGAGAATTCAAGGAGAATCCGTCCGGATCGCATTCTTCCTTGAACTCCATCCCTTCACCCGTTTCCACCCAGCACTTCCGCCGCCCCTCCTCCAGCCAGCTTAGGCCGCCGACCTCCAGGCCACTGCCTCCCGCCGACCAGCCACCTTCCACACCGTGGCCGCCCCTTTCCTCCCTCCTCTAGCCGCTGGCTTCCCTCTCCTTGAGTTTCAAAATTTGAAATTCAAATGTTTTATGGGCCATTAATTGTTTCCTAAAGTAGCTCCTTAATTTACGCCATCAATTTACTTGATTTTAATTTCAAATTTGAAATTCAAATTGCTTAAATTAATTGCCCTCCTAAATGGAAGTTTTCTTTCCTTAAGAAAACTGAAAATTTATTTCATATTTTTAATTAAATTGGTGGTCCCCACTTATTCCAAAACTCACCCCTCTCTCCTCCTTATGTGGTCGGCCCCCTCATTGGGCATAGTCTCTCTCCTATCTCATTAATAGGCCCCCTCATTAAGCCTCCATAATTATCTCCCACAATTCCATCTCATCCAATTTAATTCTCCCCATTAAATTTGAGTTTAAATTCAAATTCATCCCGCCAATTTCACTTAATCTGAAATTTAATTTCAGATTTCCATTCTCTCTCCCCAATTTGATTTGGGATTTAATTAATCTTGCCACCTAGGCAAGTAAATGGAATTTATGTTTCACATCAATATTATTCTCACATCTTCCCCATTCTCCTAACCCATGTTAGATGAGTGAACCCTTTTCTTTGGGCACCTAAAAGCCCAATGAACTCTCATGATGCGTATTGCGAATCGATGTGTCTCATTCTCATATTTGCCCAACATAAATTGGGTAGGTATCCTCCCTTTTTGAACACCAATTGTTCAAAGAGTTTTTATTCCTATTTGCAACCTCTAAGTTGCATTTCTTCCATCATCTCCTATAAACGGAAATTATAGGAGAGCACACGAATTGCACTTCACTTTCCCCTTCCTACAACTCAAAAGTTGTAGGAAATCATCTCATCCTCCTAAGCCAAAATTAGGAGAATGCATGTCTACCCTTGAACAACCAATGTTCAAGAAATATTCGTGAACTTGCAACGCACATGTTGCATCTTCTCTCTTCTTCTCCACAAATCAAAATTGTAGAGAATTTCACTCTCCTCCAACTTCCAAATTGTAAGAAATTTTCTCTCTTTAGCTCCAAAAGCTAGAGAGAGTCCTTTAACATTTAGCCCAAAAGCTAAATGTTGGATTCTAATTTTCTCTTCTTAGCTCCAAAGATAAGGAGAATTCTTCAACATATAGCCCAAAAGCTATGAGTTGGATTCCCTTCTCCCCCTTCTTTAGCCTTAAAGCTAAAAGAAATATTCATTCCTTTTCTAGATCCAAAAGCTAGGGGGAATTCCTGCAACAGTGAGCTCAAAAGCTATATGTTGGACACATCTTCCTTATATCCAAATTCTAAGAGGACCCTTAGTGTGACATAGCACACAAGCCTCACACACTTAGGTGCACAGCCCCTTAGTCATGCTAGGATTACGATTTTTTTTGTGTGCGCGTGTGATTGATGATTTGGTGTGAATGCCTTTTTGGATTGTCTGCGTTGTAGACACTTGCCCTTAAGTGGTTAGAATAGAAATATATCTATGTTTTTTTGTGCAGGTGGTCATGTCCAAGAAAGGGGATAAAATAAATCATGATTATCTTAATGTTGTTTGCTTTCAGGTGCTGCTTAAAACCCCTAAAGATATATGATCAATAGGGTAGAAGCAGATGCTTACCACTCTAAGTGTTAAGCCAATTTTGGGATGTTATGTAATTATCATATAAACTGTCTTCTAACTCTGTTTTGCATACTTGAGCCTTTTTTTATTTCATATCATGTATTTGATTAGATCTATGATGTAAAACGTATGGGGTTTGGACTAGAAGGAAGGTGGATCGAGGAAGAATGTACATTTTTGGAGGCGAAGCCCAAAGATCCCTTTAAAAAGTTTAAAGACCCCCACAAGTAGAGTCTGTAAATTTAACTGTGTTGTATAATAGAATGCAACTCAGCTGTCAAACCTGTTTGTAATAACTGGGACACTACTTATACTTATATTTTGATTGATTTATATATATATATATATATGTATATATATATATATATATATATATGTATGTATATATATATATGTATGTATGTATGTATGTATATATATATATATATATATATATATATATATATATATATATATATATATGTATATATATATATATATATATATGTATGTATGTATGTATATATATATATATATATATATATATATATATATATATATATATATACATATATATATAATATATATATATATATATATATATATATATATATATATATATATATATATATATATATATATATATATATATATATATATATATATATATATATATATACATACATATATATATACATATATGTTGTTTGTTTACTAATTGTGCAATAGAACAGTATGTTTTTCATAGGTTTCTTCTATTTGTTTGATTTGGATGTGGCCTGGGCTTGTGATACGATAGGCTCTTAGGATAAAAATAAATCTTCTACCCCTTTAATTGTAATAAATCTAAAATCAATTTATGCTTCATGTTTTCTAACAAGAAAATTTGCATGGCTCCCTTCAAATAGCCAAGTTTTCAAAATTAAAATAAACAGCAGTCCAAAAAAAGTGTCTCATGTACAAAAGCCCTCACTTGAGGACTAGATAACAAAAAATCTGCATTTGTGAGTCTGCATTATGCGCGCCCTACATACATATGCATCTTGGCCTCAAAGCTAAGTTATAAGCCCTACTTCCTAAATAAAAATAACCCTCCACTCTACATTTGCATTAAGACCGAACGACATAGTTTTAAAAGCGTTTAGGTGGGTTAAGCTGATAGTCCTTTCCAGGCATGACAGTAAATCCAGAAGTCGAGCAGGTTATACCTCATGTGAGGTATAGCTTATAAGTCCTTTTTCTTTCCATTAAACTTAGGTTCGAGCCACTATCTCTCGGTAGTCCTCACCTTAGTTTTAGGATCCGAGACATTGGTTGATTCCAAATCACCCTATAAGCCCTCACCTTTCGTGCAATTCCTCCAACATATGTTATTGGAATATAAGCCCCACCTTTCTAATAACAAAAATTAGATTTCTAAAATATATAGCCCAATATAGGATAGTCTGAGTACCTCTGAGTCTCCCTCAGAATCAAGTAATCCTACATTCCTTCCCTTTGGCCTTCATTCCAAGAAATCTAATCTCAAGTTAGTCCCATTCATCCTTGAAATTCCTAAAGGTCAAAACCCTTTAAATAAGACTTTCACGGATTTTCAAAATTCAAACTTTAACCAATATTTAAATGACTTCAAAAAGAAAGAAAATCACTAGTTTAATCAAAAGTCTTTTCAAGCCAAAGCTTGGGATGTAATTAACCGTAGGGGCTTGCCCCTAAGGGCGTCTGTACCCCAAAAATAGATAAATCTCATTCAACCAAAATATCGAATGGGGGGAATCTCTATTAAATTGTAAATTTTATCATTGAGTCCATAAGGAAATGATATTTTTTACCCTTCGGGGTAATATCATCATTCTTATATCGTACTCAATCATAAAATATGTCATCCGTTTGAGGACTACAAAAATTCTCCAACAAATTCCATAATTAAAAATTTAATTTTTAGATTTATTTCACTTCTCTAAATATGTGCACAACTTCTCATCTTATTTTTATACCTAGAACAAGAAAAAAAAATGCAATTGTACATTTTCTCAAATTCTACTCTCTTCTCATTTTAATTTTTCAGATGGTATTAAAAATATTAAGGTTTTACTCATTGTAAGGCTGATGGCTTCTTCAATTTGGAATCTCTTCTCCAAACTGATGAGTCCTTCACCAACACTGAAAACCATTCTTCATCTAATAAAAGCCCAAAAAACATATATAAAGGATCCTCCTGGAAAGAAATTGGTAACAGATGCCATGAACATGCTTAAGGGTCAAGAAACTGGCAACTCCAACACTAAAAATCAACCGCAAACATAAAACTTTATGATGAAATACTAGACATAAAACTTCAAAAGGAGACGAACAACAAAGCCAAATCTCAGCAGCTCACTCATTCCTTTTGTAGCCATCTAGATAACAAACAAGATAACTAATCTCCCAAAAAAACTTTATTTCAGAACATCAATGAAATAATTTTGGTTGTTCAAAAAAGTAAATTCTTAAATGCACTGATTGCAAATGATAAGAAACTACTCTATGGATAACAAACTCAAAAGCATCAATTCACATGACAACAGATAATAAAAAGCTTTGGTAATTACAGCTCATGCCATGAAAATAATAATGTCTGAATTGCAGATGGGTCACCATCAAAAGTAGTCAGCATAGGTTATATCATTCTCTCAAAATATCTAACACTTGATTATGTGCTTTCAATGCCTAACCTAGATTGCAACTTACTGTCAATAAATAAAATCGCTCAAACAAGAATTGTGTTGCTAATTTCTAATTTGATAATTGTCACTTGCATGACATAAACCCAGAGTAAATAAATGAAATTGAGGAGATGACTACAAGATCTACCTTCTAAAGAAAAATCTCTCGTGTAAGACATGGGCTCAAATGGCGGGTCTTGCATGCACCATAACCCTCAATTAAAATTTCAAACACAATTCAAATAATGATTGCAGTGTCTGGCTTTAGTGCAATTGCCTAAAACACCCAAATTTTACTTAGCATTAGAAATTCATGGACTCCAAATATTCGTGTCTGACTCTACTGAGAGAGTTTTCTATTTTTTAGATCAATTATTCAAAAACAAATTAGATTATAGGTTAAGACACTAGCAAGATATTTCACACTCATTTTATAAGGGCTTTAAGATCTGCATCAAGTTCTCCCATAGGCGCAAGTCCCTATGATTAATTAGAAGGATGAAATTGTTTTCCGAATTGCTCAAAAACGAAAGAATCTACATAAGAGAAAGAAAAAAATGAGAAAGATGCATGCAATACTCAAGAAGTTCTTATTAGGAAAAAGCTCAATTTCATTACTCGTGGGATTGCCAACAGTGCTATGGAAACTTGCCTTAAGTGTATGAGAATACAACGGGGAGAATGACTTCTGGGCTCCAATGTTTGCTATATATGTGAACGGCTAGAACATTAGATAACCAATTGCCCAAACTCAAAGGAATACATCGATGCAAAATCAGGGAGAGTGCCACCTCATAGAAGCTTTAATATATGGCCAGCCTATACCTCACATTTTAGATAGAAATTGTTTGCCTTTGCCAAATAAAATTAGTGCTGAAGCTTCTGAAACCTTTGACCATATTAAAATTATCCAACAGCAAGTTCTTGAAAAACTCCAAATGGCTAATGTGAAGTACAAAACTGATGCTGACAAACATCGTAGAGAGGTTTATTTCAAAGAATGAGATTTGGTTAAGGCTTACTTTCGTCGCCAACGATTTCCTGTTAGTACTTTTGGGAAATTAAGCAGCAAGAAATTTGGGTCATTTCGTGTTCTAAAAAAATTGGGCTCAAATGCTTATCTTTTGTATCTTCCTTCTATTGTTGGCACTTCTCCTATGTTTAATGTTTCTGATCTTTCTTTATACGAAGGAAATACTGACGATCATGTGGAACTTGAAACTTTACCACTATCCACATCTGTATTGAGTTATGATGAGCAGGTTGAAGATATTATGGATGTCAGAACTACTAAAACTCGGCATGGTGAACACATGAAGTTCTTAGCAAAATGGAAAAATCGCCCTTTGACGGATTGTACTTGGATGGGTGCAAAAGAACTTGAAAAGTATCATCCGAAGCTTTATAAACGAATTGTGGAAGCTTTCTCATCAGGAGATGAGATTTTCCCACCAGGGGGGAATTGATGCATTCAATATTTTTAGTTTATTTTTGTTTTAATGTATTTTGAACAATATTAGTTGTGTTTTATGTTTTTTAAGCTATCCTATGATGGTTGGGCTTCCAATGATCATGGTAGGAATGTGCTAGGCATGGCAAGCCTTGGGTTTACTTGCTCTTGGGTCCATTTCATCCTTAGGCTGCTTGCTAATTTCAGTTTGGTGAGGTTGCTGCTCTCGGTTGGGCCTTGGTTGCTTGGTATTGAGCTTAAAATGCTGGAATTCTACTTTGTGTTAGCTCATAAATGTTGAGCTGAAGTTTAACTCAATGATTGGAGATTAAATGCACTTCCCAGCTCATTAAATCAAAAATGTATGCTTTTGTTTCAAGCTCATTATTGAGGAGCTCAATGGAGTGGACTTGTGCCTTTTCTTCTTTCTTTGTCTTCTCGGATTCCCCTTGCTGGTTGGTTCCCCGAGATCTGCCCCTTTGTCTCCTGTGCTGGCTTTTCGGGCCCCTTGCTGGCTGGTTTCCCGTGATCTGATGCTTTACCTCCTGTGCTGGCTTTTCGGGTCCCTTGCTGGCTAGTTTCCCGTGGCTGTTTGGGGGGGAATTCCGTGAGTTTTCTCTGTTTTTCTGTGCAGAATTTCTGCTGCAGTTTTTGTTGTCTTTTGACCTTCTTCTTGGTGACTTTTGGCCTTTCATTTCCCTAATTCTTATTGGATTTAGTTGGAGGTGCTATGGCTATTTGTCTACCTTCTTTTGCCTATAAAAATAAGATGTTTTGGCATGAAAAAGGTTGTTGAAAATTGTGAGCAATGTCTCTGCAAAAACCCGAGGGTTTCTTCTTGGAAAAGCTTGGGAGCTTGCTCCATCCCCGCTTTCCTCCTCTCTATTTCATCTTGGCTTCTAATTTCTTCTTCTCTACGCAAGTTTCACTCCACTTGTATCCTTCTTCTTGAGCTTTGTAAGTGTATGTTGGCTAAAATTTGGAGACATATGTTGGAGGAGTTTAGAAAGGACGTTGAACTCTTTTGCAGTGGTGGACCCTTGGTTTGCAAGCCTAAGCACAATTTTCTTAAATTTCCTATTTTCGTTGCATGTGAGGAGACTGCTAGACGGTTGTACTGAGAATAGCGTTTTTATGTTTTTATTTTGTTTTGTTCGATTTGGCTTTTGTTCCTCCTAATTTTGTTTGGATGTTTGCAAGCTACATATGAATCGAGTTTGATTTAAGTATTGTCCTGGTGTTCTCCAATTTGTCTCTTTACTCTAGTTTTGCTTGCATCATCAAGCAAACACTGATTAAGCCTAATTTCAATAGTTAAGGCATGAATTGATTTAATAATCCTCTTGATTAATTAGACAACCATGCTAAGTTCTACTTCCAATGTAATCACAAAAATAAAGTAAAGATAGGATAATTCTCTAAGCATAGAAAGAAAAAGCTATAGATGACCGGTAATACAAATTTTTTATTTTACACCATAAAAAACTAAAGACTAACACAAAATAGATACCTATTTTAGAATTATTAAATATTTGCATCATCCTTAGTAGCATTTGATTTATGAAACCTTCATAATTCTTAGTATTCAAATTTATAAATTATTTGCAAACCGTCACCATCCTAGGTAGCTCTTAGTAGCTACTGAATGAGAAGAATTGTTGTAAAAGGTATAGATTACAACAATAAAGGATGATGAAGGTTTCAGAAAGTAGGCCTCACAATGTAACGGGACCTATGTATATGCAGTAACTACTAAGGATTACTGCTTAAAATTACAATACGTCTAAGAAGCTTAACTAAACAGAAAAAGTAAATAGTTTGCAAATATCTCTTCTGTATCAACTAAACCAACTAGACTAATTCAATTAAAAAATATAAGAGGATTTTCAGTCTTACAGGTGGCATTAGCTCAGATGGACCTTGAAAAATGTACAGCCGTGACGAACTGTTGAGATGAGAAGAATAAATATGAAAGTTAAAAAAATATAAAGGGCCCAAAATGACTAACAATCCTAGAAATATTATCAGCCGAGTTTTTTGTACATGAGCCATAGGAACATTTTCACAAGAATTTCACAAGAGTAAACTTTTTAGATAGTTCATTTGAATCACAGGCTTTTCTAAGTGTTCAATTTAGCCCCTCAACTAAACGAATTATAACCAAATTGGTCCAGCAATCAATTTTGCCATTTTTTAAATAGAAATCGGTGGAGATAAGCTTTTCAGTTTTCATTAAGGCGTTATGAAATATTTAGGATCAAACTCACTACTTAATATCAGCTCAAATGAGATTGACCCTAAAAGGTCCAAAATGCCCTCTCATGGAAAGCTTACCTCCACCCAAAAAAGTAGAAAATAAGATCAAATTGGTTTAAATCTTATAAGTTGAGGGACAAATTAAAAACCTAGAAAAGCCTGCAATTAAAATAGAAATAAAAGTCTAGGGACCATTTTCAACATTTACTTGGAATCACATCAAAGAGAGGCTTACGTATACATGAAATAAAAAGAACAAAATAATGAAAGTAAACTTAATAATTTCAATATGTAATATAGCTTACCTGACCAAAATAAAGATGTTTAAACTTGTAATATATTACACACTAAACATAAAGGTGGCTGACAATATCTGATAAAGAAATTGATGTAGGCAAGGGGGGTCTAAACATCTTGGGTTCTTTTGGTCTTTGGGCTGTTGGTTGCCTCTCGGGTTGGGTCATGGCTGCTTTGGTTTTGAGCTAAATTCTTGGGAGCTACTTAGTTCTAGCTCATTATTGCTTGAGCTAAAGTTTAGCTCATTAATATGAAAAGGTATTCTATATGTTAGCTCATTATGTGGAGTTGGTTCTTTGCCTTTTCTCCTTATTTATGTCTCCTCGATTTCTTCTTGGTGCTGTTTTCCGTGGCTGCTTCCTTCCCCCTTGTTGGGTGCTGGTTCCGGTCCCCTGTGTTGCCCCTTCGGTTTCTCCCCAGGTGCTGGTCCCGTGGCTGCTTTACCCGGTTCTCTGGGTTGCCTTTTCGAGTGCTGAATATGGAATAAATTCTGGTTTTTATGGTTGTTTGGGAGCTATTTTGGAATGAATGCATGTCCCCTTTTGTGACTTTTCAAGTGTTGTTTTGGGCTGACTTTTAGCCTTCCATTTACTTGAATTTAATGGGAGATAATTGGACTGTTTGGCTGCCCCATTTTCTTTTATAAATATGAAATATGTTATGAGAGTGTTATGTGTGCTGATTTTTTGAACTAAACCTACGAGTTTTTTGGATAGCTTGCGAGCTATGCATTTTCTCTCCTTCTAGGAAAGCTTGCGAGCTTGTCCTCCTTCGTTTCGGCTTCTTATCTCCTTCTTCTCCCCGCAAGTGACCACTTCAATTGTATCTTTCTTCTCGATTCATGGAAATGCAACTTTAGGAGCTTTTATTTAAAAGTTTATAAGTGTCGTTTTGTAAGAGTCTTTTTATGTTATAAAAGTGATGATGTGTCTTCGTTTAATGGTTGTATTTTATTGATTTTGTGGTATTTTGGAAGGTGTCCTAATTTGTTTGTAATGTTCGTGTAATTACGGGCTTGTCCTAATTTTTATCTGCATCAATTTGGTATAAGAGCCTAGGTTTGTGAGTCTTCCTAGGTTGTTTCGTGTCTTTTTCTTAAGTGTTTAGAAAAAATGAAAAATCACAAAAAATTGAGTCAGTTGTGGAAGAATGCAATCCAGAAACTTCTGAAGTCCACATTCCAATGGATAGATGGGTTCCGACGGAAGAAAGTTCGACAGATCCCCTACATAATGAGCTATTCAAACTACATATGAAATTGCATATGAGTACGGAAAACTATTTGAAGAAAAAGAAGCGTCTGCAAGAACAGTTTAGGCAAGAACGTGAGATGATCCTGAAGAAATATGAAGCAAAGATTCAAGAGCTTGATGCACCTCCTTCGCCTCGTCGGAAGAAAATTAAAGCAGCCTCCTCGAAAGATGAGCATTTTCAATCGGAGGAGAGTTAATGTGGGCAAGGGGGGTCAAAATAAGTTGAGTTGAAAATTTTGTAAGTTTCTACTAGAGTCAGCTCATTAATGAGCTTCTACTTAATCAGCTCATTATTGTGTATTTAATGCCAAATTAGATTCATTCTCCCTCCTTTAGTCCCCTCTCTAAAGGCTCTTTGGTTTCCCCACTTAACTCCCCTTCCCCTTCCCTTGGTCTCTTCGGTTTTCCCTCCTGGTTCGGCTCCCCTGGCTGCTGGTTCCGATCTCTGTGTTGCCCCTTCAATTCTCCCCTGGTGCTGTTTCCCATGAGCTGTTCCTTCTCCCTTTGATTGGTGCTGGTTCCGGTTCTTGTGCTACCTTTTTCGTTTCTTCCCTAGCTGCTTATCCCATGGCTGCTTTGCCCGGTTCTCTGTGCTGCCTTTTTTGGTGTTGTTCTGCCTCCCCTGCTGTTGTTCCGGGGTTGCTTTTTCCCTAGTTTTTGTGTAGCTATTTGGGAGCTGTTTTGGAAAGAATGCAGGGCTATTTGGGACCTATTTTGGAATGAATACAGGGCTGTATGGGTGCTGTTTCTGGACAGCTACTGGCCTTCCAAATTCCCCTATTTTAATTAGCTTAATTAATGCTTTTATGGTGGCTGTTTGGCTACTCCTTTTATCCTATATATATATATATATATATATATATATGTTTATGTATATATTATATATATATATATATATGATATATATTTATATATATGGAATATATAAAACCTATGTAATATTAGAGAGAGTTTATGGTGATAATTTTTGGAAGAAAACCTATGAGTTTTGTTGGATAGCTTGCGAGCTATGCCTTTACTCTCCTTCTTCTTCTAGGAAAGCTTGCGAGCTTGTCCTCCTTCGTCTCGGCTTCTTACTCCTCCCCGCAAGTGTCCACTCCAATTGTATCTTTCTTCTCGATTCATGGAAACGCAACTTAAGGTGCTTTTATTATTTAAAAGTTTGTAAGCGCCGTTTTGTAAAAGTCTTCTCTGTGGATCTATCCACCCATCACAAACCGACCAAAGTAACTCTCTGTTACAGCCATGAAGTTGATAAGTGGTCTTCTTTGTGGATCTATCCACCAATCACAAACCGACCAAAGTAACTCATTTTTCCTTCCAAACTCCTCTAGTAGGCTTGAGCAACTTCTCAATAATATCCCTCTCTCTTTGTGGATCTGTCCACCTATCACAAACCGAGTTTTAGCAAAGAGAGAGGGATAATATTGAGAAGTTGCTCAAGCCTACCATAGGAGTTTGGAAGGAAAAAGGAGTTACTTTGGTTTGTGATGGGTGGACAGATCCACAAAGAAGACCACTTATCAACTTCATGGCTGTAACAGAGAGTTATCATATGTTTATCAAAGCTGTAAACTGTGATGGACAGTGCAAGGATAAGTTCTTTATTTTTAATTTAATCAAAGAAGTTATCATGATGGTGGGGCCTTCAAACATCATCCCGGTTATTACTGATAATGCACCTGTTTGTAGAGCTGCAAGTCTATTTGTAGAGCTAGCCTATCCTCATATTTTCTGGATACCATCTGTTGTGCATACGCTTAATCTTGCCTTGAAGAACATTTATGCAGCTAAGAATACCGAGGCAAACGAAATCACCTACAATGAATGTCATTGGATAACAGTGATTGCTGGATATGCAGTTGTAATTAGGAATTTTATAATGAATCACTCCATGAGACTCTCTATGTTTAATGATTTCTCTAATTTGAAGATGCTTGCAGTTGTTGAAACTTGGTTTATCTCAGTTATAGTGATGTTGAGAAGATTCAAAAAAATAAAAAATGCTCTTCAAGCTATGGTGATCAGTGACAAATGATCCTGTTATAGGGAAGACAATGTTGGAAAGGCTAGATATATAAAGGAGAAGCTTTTAGATGATTTATGGTGGGATGAGATTGAATACATCATAAATTTCACAAATCCAATTTATGAGATAGTGAGAGTAGCTGATACGAATAAGTCTTGTTTACATCTCATTTATGAGATGTGGGATTCAATGCTTGCCAAAGTAAATAAAATTATATATAGACATGAGAGAAAGGCACTTCATGAAGACTCAAGCTTCTGGGATGTTATTTATGTTATTCTAGAAGATAGGTGGAGCAAAAGTAATATACCTTTACATTGCTTGGCTCACTCACTAAATCCCAAGTAAATTTTAACATTTTTCATTATTAATTCATAATTTGTTGTTTAGTAATTTCAATATTTTTTCATTATTTCATTTTAATATTTTTTGAAGATATTCAACTAAAGAATGGCTTCAAGAGAATCCTCAAAGAATTTCTCCACAGAAAGATTTAGAAATTTCAAATATGAGGAAGACATGTTTGAAGCGTTATTTTTCAAATGAGGACAGAAGAAGTATCAATATTGAGCTTGCTAAATTTTTTGGTTATTTAGAGGACTTCGATGACCAAGAGTCATTGCACGATAGGTTGAGAATTGATCCGAAAATGTGGTGGATTATACACGGAGCTTCAGCACCTCTACTTCAAACAATCTCCATACAATTGCTTGACCAAGTTTCATACTCATCTTGTTGTGAAAGAAATTGGAGCACATACTTGTTCATCCAATAAATGAAGAGAAATAAAATTACTCCACAACGGGCTGAAGATTTAGTTTATGTGCATACAAACCTTCGACTTCTCTCAAGGAAAACTGCAACTTATATGGAAGGAGACAACAGAATGTGGGATTTTTCTGGAGATGAATTTGAATCTCTTGAGGATATGGGAATATTAGAAATTGCTAATCTTTAACTTGATGAGCCTAAATTAGAAGCTATAATATTTATTGAAGATGATATAGAAACTCAAAGACAAACCATTGAAGAAGCTAATCCTATCATTCCTTCTATTGAATAGTTGAAATTTCATGTGCTGGACAATTTATCTTCCTGTTTTTGTTGTTGTACTAGACATTTAAATATTTAATGCTTACTTTTATTTCAATTTTTTTTTCAAATATTACACTTTGATTATTTTCTTAATTTTTAGGTATTATTTATATATTATAATGTCGTATCCGCGTCGTATATGTATCCTGTATTTTTAAGAATTGGCGTGTCCTGTATCTGTATCGTGTCGTATCCGTATCGGTGCAACATAGCATAGAACCCATGATTTCTGCCCCATCCCTTCCCCTCCAACTCCAACTCCAACTCCAACTCCACTCACCACAGCCAAATGCCTACTCATGAAAACCAAAACTGTAAAGGCTTATCTCACAAACTTCTTTATTTCGTACAAGCAGCAATAAGACCTCTTTGTCCGCCGCCTCACTCACAAACCAAGTCAAGCTCCATGCACCCTAGCTCCAAAAAGCCTACCACAACTCAAACTCCTATTAATCTCCTCTTACCTACTCATCCATTATTTACCTCTCAGACAAGCAGCCATCAACTTATTTCCACTTAAAATCATCATAATTTCAACCCATCACCTACTCCTCACTCGATCTCCATATCATTACAACCAGCCATGGACATGCAATTTCTCCTCCGTCTCAGCTCCTTATATCTTCTCTCCACAAGTTGCCTTCCACTTGTATCCTTCTTCTCAAGCAATGGACATGCAATTTTAGGTTGTTTATGTTTGTGTTTGTAAGCATCAAGAGTTGTAAGGTGTTTGTTTTAATGTTATAAGTTTGTAAGAGTCGTCTTTATCTTATAAAAGTTGTATTTTATTGTATTTTTGGGTATTTTGTGTAATTTTATATATTTTATCCAAAGAAGTCTGTGTATCTTTTTGTTTGCAAAAATTAAGGGCTTTTCCTAATTTTTGCTTGCATCACACCTCATTAAACCGTGACTTCAAACTTCCAAACAACCTACACTAGCCAATTCTCTCTCTGCCTGTCCTTGTCTTACTTTACCACTCTAGTTCTCCCTCTAGCTAACAAAACCACCTTCACAACCACAACATAATCCTCTTCCTCCCTCATTCGCCATTCACTCTCTCTCTCTCTCATTATACCTCTTTCCACTCTAAAAAAAAAATATGATTATTCAAAAATAGAAAAAAAAATAAATATTGAAATATTTTGAAATTTGTTATTAAAAAAAATTTGTGTGCTTGTCGAAGCAGATTTCTCGTCACTTCATCATCATCACAATGTCTAGTGCACAAAAGTATAAAAATGCAACTTTTAGAACTCTTAAAAACACGATTGCAGTATACTAGGCGGAATGAGCAAAATCTGTATGAGATTTTATTAACACGATGAGAGGAAAATTTCAGGCGATGCTTACAATGCAGCAGTAAAGCCCTATACATATTTTTCTTAGCACAATTAAAAAACATATGTTTTGCAAATTTTCTTGTGCAGGTACCTTATACACCTTTCTTGGCATGGTGGGTTTTAAAAATTCAAACTATGGTGTCCTAAACACCAACCATGCACACCTTGCTTGGCATAGTAGGAAGGCCAAGCACTCTTCGTAGATGACCCCTACATGCCTACATGAGAAAGATTCTAGAAGGATACCAAATTTTGGACATATTAAACGGACCTACATAAGAGAGAATCTAAAAGAACTTTTATGGGCATAAAAATAGCCAATTTAAAGGGTAAAATATAAATTAAGAGCATAATTTAAACATCCTAAATTTGATATAAGCAATGTTGAACAAAAAATTGAAGGCGAACACAAGGACTTACACGAGACTTACTGAAATGCCTAAGAGCGTGAATAGAACCTCATCATCCATATTTTTTAATGTTGAATAGCGCACCATGGCGCAACACTCCCCCGTGGAGCATTGGGAAAAGGGTTCAATTAAAATGTTTAAGAATAGTGTAAGAGTGGGTTCCATATTCTCATAATTTTGAGAATTTTACGTGGGAACAAGTGATATTTATACATTATGTTATGTTTTTCTTTTAGATATTGATCGAGTAAATGTAAGAGTTCGTTATGACGTTTGGCCAATCACACCGTGGAGAGAGGTAAAATTAAATTCTTTTAAATTTGAAAAGTTATCTAAATGCAATCATGTAGAAAGTTATTTATTTTAAATGCAACTTGTACTTTCATATATGATTTAGCATCTTCTTACATGAATGCTTTTGAACATATGATACAAATGCAAATCTCTCAAGTAATGATGGTAGAAAGTGTAAAGCCTATGTTTCTTTTACATGTAATGCATATGCCTTCTTTTACATATAGTATATATGATCATCTCTCTTTTCTCATGTAATTATACAAACATGTAACATCATATGAGAACATTAGATCATACACATGAATGGCATGCTAAAGTCTATTTATGAATAAATAAGAAATGTTTGCATGTGCATGTTTGATGCAGAGTACTAAATGGTAAAGGGGCTCTTTTGAGTCAATGGTAAATGAGCTCTTTTGAGCCAAATGGTAAAGTGATTCTTTAGAACCAAATGGTAAAGGAATGACCAATTAAAAGTGTACCTGATCAGTACAAAATAAATGATACTTCCGCAACGGGTGATTAATATTATGTTATTATGATATAAGTCGTTATGTTATATGCATATGAGGCATCAATTGAGCATGATTGTTTAATGAGAAAGTATTGCAAGCTTATGCAAAGAAAGAGAACATAAAGATCGACTTGGAGGCATTTTCACTTTAAATAATGTATTATGGCATGTTGAATGTTTATTTACTTAGAAGTATATGCATGTTGTACTTCTTTCCTTGTCTCTAAATTTAATTGAATGTCATTTTATCTACTGAGTTGTGACTCACCCAACTTATGGAACATTTTTCATGAAAACCTGATAAACGATAATGGTAGATAGACCACCCTTTACGTACCGTCGTAGGGAGACGACGGGCGACAGGTTCCTTCTTTTTTGATTTTTGACATTTTGAATTAGAAGGATTCAGGATGACTTGTAATGGAAGATCTATGGACATCTTTTTATATTTTGAACCTTTATATTTAAGTTGATATATTAAATGATAGATGAAAAGAAAGAAAAAAATTGTACTTGGAATATTTTAGTAGCTATTTTTATATGTTTGGAGATGTGTTGATTATGAAATGTGAATGTTTTTTAAATTCTAATGTCCGACTTTCATTCCCACCTCGCCTATGCAAGCTTACCAGGCCGGGGCGCGACACTTAACATTTAAGCCATGTGTCACGACCAGGCCCGGTTAGCTCGCAAGTGCGAGGCGGGAACGAAAGTCGGATAGGAGGAATTAATAAAAACTTCATATTTCTCTATTTACATGTCTCCAAACCTATACAAAGCATTCTCAAATATTGATGAAAGAGCCACTAAAGAACTCCAAGTACAATATTTTTCATTTCATTCATAAACCAAAGTTAACATATACATGGAGATTCAATTACAAAAGGAAGTGTTAAAAATAGAACTAATTATCAAAGTTATCATATACAACCATCTATACCAAAATATCAAAAACTCAAAAAAAAAGATCATGTCGCTCGTCGTCTCCCTACGACGGTACGTAAGGGGAGGTCTATCCGTCATCTATCCTTTACCAAATCCTCCTGAAAAGTGTCCCACAACATGAGTGAGTCACAACTCAATAGGTGTAAATGGCATTCAAATAAATTTAGGCTCAAAGGAAGAAAACTACAATATGCATTGAAACCTCAATAAAAGAACAATCAACATAATACAACATTGCTTAGGGTGATTTATGTCTTCACTACAATCTTTAAGTTCTTATTCCTTTCATAACCTTTCCATTCTTCCTTTTAAAACATTCATACCTCAAATGATAATCTCAAATGCATATAACATAAATATGAAGTGTTCATAAATATCTTAATATGTAAATATAACACCCGTCTCGGAAGTATCACTTGTACTGATCAGGTACATAAAATTGGTCATTCCTTTACCATTGGTTCAAAAGAACCTCCTTTACCATTTAGCTCATAAGAGCCTCCTTTATCATTGCTCAAAAGAGCTCTTTACCATTTGATACTTCTGCTTCAACATGCACATACACTTAATACTTACATATTCATAAGAGATGCTTATATAAACTATTCATGAACTAATCAAATGTATGTTTTCATAAGGGTATACGTGTTTGCTATGCTCATTAGTTTATTTGCATGTAAATAGAAAGCATGTGTAGTTCATGTAAAGAAAGTAGCATGAGATTCATTCATGAGTTCTAAAATTTCATAAAAAGAACTTTTACATTTGCATCAAGAGATCATAAGCTCATAAGGAAACATGCAATCAATATAATACCATAAAGAGCATAAAAAGGAGAAATGTCATTTCTATGTAATTGCATGAAATAAGAATTTTCTAAATTTAAAAAAATGTCCATTTCACCTAACCTCAACTTGTGCACCACAATGCGATCCTTCAAAAGTCTTTACGCCCCTTTCCTCTTACGCAATCAGAATCTACAAGTGACGAACATAAGGTGTAAACATAAGTTTCCTCCCTCTCAAACCTTTAAAAAGCCCTAGGTTATAAGCATGTAACTAGTTCATACACCAAGCTTTGATTTTCTATAAAACCCCTCACTCAAACCCTGTCAATTTCATTTTATTTTCACTAGAATTAGGATTTCATCCTAACTCTAGCTTTTGGAAAACCTAAATCAATTCCTTGCTCACCTCAAAGATACAACCATCCTCTTTCCCCTTAAACTCAAGTTACCATACAACAATTCATTGGGTTTTCTAATTAAAAATTTAGAAAACAATAATTCATTCTAAAGCTAAAATTCTTGCTTTAAAAATCTCCCTAAATTAAAAAAGAAACAAAACACTCATAGAGTTTTTCATGATTTTTGGAAAACCCTAACTATTTGGGCATGCAAAAATATCTCCTAAAAAGAATCTACCTTCACAAAAAGGCTTCCTAACCTCAAAAAGAAACTTTCCTACAAAGGTATTTTGATAGAAAATCAAAATCGGATAAAACCCTAAATTTCAAAATCCACATTTTCATGAAAACAACTCACATTAGGGTTTAACATCATATTACCTTTCCTTAAACTTATCTCAAAGAAATATTGAGTTTTCTCAAAACCCAAACTCTCATTCCTTAGAGAAAACTCATGAAAAATAAGAGAAAACCCAAGCAAAACACTTACCTTAACCTTCTCTTAGATTTCCCTACAAGCTCTTCCACGAACGGCCGCCGGAAAACGCCTCCCGGGTCGCCGAAGACGCCCTACCCGACGCCCCTCCTTCCTCTCTCCGCTCGGTTCGGCCAAAATGAAGAAATGGGAAGAGTGGAAAAGCTCTCATAAATGCATAATTACATATATGCCCTCACTTAAACCCTCCTCTATTCAAATGATACCAAGGGCAAAGTCGTCATTAAGAGTTTTCCGGAAATTTTAACTCCCAAAATACTTAAAATCCGATATGGGTTCTATACACCTTTTCGTTCAGAATTTTGCACTCTATTTTATAAAATTTATTGCGTCGAATTCCGACGACTTTGAAAAATTCACTTAAAACTCGTTGTGATGCATCGAAAAGCGTGCGAAGTCTAAAACGGCATTTTTGCGGGTTTTACACCATGTCTACCGTTTTGACTCTTAAGAAAGATAAAGCCATCGATAGAATAATATGATTATGTTTTACCCCATGAGACCCATTTGAACTACTTGTTTTGATGAAAACTAACACACATTGGTGTTGTATTTATAGTTAGTCTGACTGTGACAAAAACATGTATCAAGAATAACCCATAAGGGACCTTTAACAATTGTCATACCTCAGTTTAGCTATAATTATGTTTGGAATATGGAGAATAGATGACTTAGGTCTAGTTTGATTGGACGTTTTTTTTTTTTTCTTTTTCCTTTCTTAAAATGTAAATTTATTTCTTCTTTACTGTTTGGTTCCTCAAACCACATTCTCAATAACACCATTTTTTTCTAATGTTTTAAGAAAGCTTTTTATATATGCTTCTTTGTTAGAAAACGACTTTCTCTGAACCGATGTTTCTTAAAACTAACTCTTACAAAAGTATCGGATAACCAAACGAAGCCTAAAGTTGGAAGACTTGCTCTAGGGTTTTTTTTTTTTTTTTTTTCAATTTCTCATGTTAACATTACTTCAAGTTGCTCCAAGCATCGGTACCCAAACACGTAAAAACCTAAAACTATGAATCAAATTGAGGTTTTTAGAAACTAGCATTCCAGAAATCTGAACTAAATCATGATGCATCATTCAGAACCAACTCATGGTTTATGCATGTTTAGATTGTTTTTCAGGCAATCTTGCATAACCCTTCGGAAAACATTTGTTGAGTCCTGAGAAGCATGATACTAGTATCATTAACTTATGAGCATTAGATATTGGAAATTAATTTTTATCAGTTTGTTGTTGTGGATGACACTTTTATGAGAAATCGTTAAATCACATTTTTGGGGATTTAATATGTTAAAATTGCTCTCCCATGTTAAATTGGTAAATATGTCTATCATTATACAAATTGAATATGAATGGATGTCAGTTGGATGCTTCAAAGATTTTTTTGGTCTAGGCTGAGTGGCATGGCAATAGTCATGTGTTTCAATCTCATAAAATTAAGATATTCTATCTATTATTCCTAAAAACTTTTGGAGGCTTTATTGATCAAATGGGCCAATATGACAACGATAAGTAGAACAACATCTTCAGCAACCATATTTTAAAAGCCAAATGTGCCATTTTCTATTCAAGATATATCAAAGTGAAATTCTCTTGCATTTTCCTCATTCTAAACTTAGCCTCAATTCAGCAATTTTCAAGATCCTAGCTCAAGGATCGGGAAGTCCAAGGGGCCTCAAAAAGACCCCTCTTAGTCTGGCTAAAACAAAGCATTTTTTACTCTGGCATCATTTCTTACTTGAAAACAAAGATCACACTCAACCAAAGGCGTATCCTTCTTGAATCATGAGGCGCATCTAGCACATGATAATAATAAAGAAGAATTATTAGCACAATCATTAGAGATAATTTCATTCTAGTTGATTATTGGTAAGACAAAAAAATTACTGCAAATAAAAACAAGCACTATTGTTTGGAAATATGGTGATGGAAGTGGGTTTATAAAACATAAAGAATCAAGAGATCCATCCATACATCAATCATATTTTAAATACTAATCTACTTACTGGCCAAATCGAAGTACATCACCCACATGAATTTCCGTGTAGACCTTTCCCTTGACCTAACAAATGAAAAACCAACATAGGTACAGTAACCAATATCAGCAACCACGGAAAAGTTTATATGTTGGTTCTCAATTTTATAATACGAAGGTTAAAAATTAACCCTTGGATTTATTTTAAGTAAACAAAAACAGTAAACAGGTATAAAGGATATATATGCTTCCTTTATTGCTGCCGCACATGAACTCTCTCGCATATAATTGCCAAAAGGTAGGAAGAGAATTATCACATGCATTTAAAATGGGAAACAAGACAGTTCCAAATAATGGGTGAGGAATCATTAGTTTCTACAGATCATCAGAGCAACATTGTATCCAAACAATATTTAGTAGCAGAGCTGATCAAATGTATTACCTGGTTCTTGTTAACAGAAGTTCCATGTGTGCTACCAAGGTCATAAAGATATGTGCCATCCTTTTTAAACTGCAAAACTGCAATAATAGGTAGAAAATGAGACTTCTCCACTTAGATGCTTTTAATACAAAATGGGTTTGTTTATATACAACAACAACAACAACATCAAGCCTTTATCCTACTACGAGGGTTTGTTTATATGTGAAAAATAACTCTCTATAAATCAATTTCATTGAGAAACTTAATTCAATAATCAGGTTAAGTAAAACTTAATGCAATAGGTTAGCAATTAAATGTTTATAATGAACTATATATGTCAGCCGACAAAGGTAAGCCCTTGTGGAGGCAAAAGAGAGACCTCAAAAATTTTGAAAACAATAATGATGAATGTCACATGGGATCTATTAATGTAGACGATGGGCTGGATTTTCAAACCCTACTACATACGATGTGGGTCAAGTAAAATCAACTACCATATAATGGCCAATGAACCTAGACAAATATATATGACATATTTGATAGGAAACGCTTGTAGATCTCAAGTATTTCCTATCAATATTCGGGAAAGAGCGAGAAAATGCTTCCAAACTCTAATGAAAACCAGAAAAAACAATAATTTTTATTGCAATAATCAAATATATGGAAGAAAATAGCAAGATACAGTTGATCCTCAATTTGAGAGGAGGATAGATCTCTCCCAAATTCTCTAGACGCCACTAGAGCCCAAAGGAAACCTAAATCTAAGAGATCCCAAATTCAGCCAAATTCAAGATGCCCTAACCCTAGGAAAACAAACTATTTAATGCATACAAATCAAAAGGAAATCCCTAAACAATCCCTACCTTCAATTTCCCTCCCAATTCCCTCACAAATCTTTCCAAAAACGTTCCCTTGGATTTGGCGGCCCGATCGGTCTACACAACAGGCAGATAGTTCCGCCTATTTTCCGACTAAGCCGGTCCTGTGTGGACCGGCTGGACTAGTCTAACAATATTCTAATGCTATAATAAAATATTCTATGTTAAATAAGCAAATGAATAATATGTTTTATTTAAAGTTTTAAACTAATATGTTAACACCTGTATTCTTGACAAATATAGTGCAATTAGAATTGAACACTTAATATTTCTTGTAAAGATTTTACTCAAGAAGATAACCTCACTTACTATATGCTATGTAATTATTCAAGAAATTTCTCTTTACACTGATTATATGTAATGCAATACAGCGGAAAATGATGATGAACTTAATTTGTATATTCAACTGACGATTAACATACAATATAATTTCCTTCCCTTGAATATTTGAATATTTTGTTAAAGCTTTTTATCATAGTACACTTTAACTCATCAGATACTGCTCTGGCTATTGTTTCAAGACATGATTGAGCTTGAGTGAGGATCAAGTTTTGAAATGGCTATCATATATTTTAATGTTTAATATTGCTGTAAGATATGAAGCATGATTAGGGTAATGTATATGATAAAATTTATCTATTATGTATATAAATTTTAATGTTCATTAGAAGTTCAATAAATGAATGAATGAAATATTTTGGGACGCTTACTACAATGGAATTGATGTTAAATTACTAGATCTCTATGAATTATAAATTGTTTGGTTAAATTTATTTGGGACATTCAAGCGATTGAGTTATCACTCGCTCTTTTCTAGTGGGTGTTCCATAAAGGGGTGTTGGTGGTAAATTCAATCAATTGTGTCGTCCCTGCTCTATTATGTATATTGTACGCCAACAGGAGTTGTCGTGGGGCATAGTAAAAATGGTACCAGTGCAATTGAATTCTATGAATTATATGCGGAAGCTTCATTAGATTTAGTGCCATTAAAAAAAAGAATGTGATGTGATTACCATAGAACTAGGGTGGGTTTAGTCTTCCTAATTGAATGCGAGACAAACCCTACATGAATATACATTAAATGGATATTTATTAAATATATATTACGCATGAATATGAGTACAAGAATGTGCATTAAGGGGATATTTGGTTGCCTACAAAGAGAGTGTAACGTATTCCAAATGCAGGGGTTTTGAAAATATTAACATTTGATTTCAAGTAAAACAAATGTAGTGTAAAATTTTGGAGCATTTAGACTACATCATCTAGTTCATTTTTAGTGGAATTGGAATTCCTCCGTTTTGGGCAAGTTCCAAGTACACCGGAAATTCATTGCAATTATCACCGCCCGCCACCGTCCACCACCACATTCACCGCCGACCATCGCCTTTCTCTTCCACCCATCGCCACCAGCCACCCACCACCAGAAGCAGACCATCATTGCCAATCTCGGCCACTGGCCACTACCTTTTTGCACTTTACATTGCATTAATTTTACTTCAAAGTTCAAATCAAACAAAAAAAAGTAATCTCATGCATTCCTTTTACAACCATCCAAGCAACTCCAAAGTATTCCTTTTACACTGCATTCCTTTTTCAGGCAATCAAACATACCCTAAATGATGTAGGCGGGCATTAGAATAAATGGGTATTTATTTGTGGGCTAAATTTCTGCTTATTACAACTCAATTTAATGCACTAGACTAGTATATGATCATGATTTTATTAATTTATTTGTCCAACTTATGATCAACATACCATGTGATGCAGGATTACAATGATTTGTATTTAAGGTATTAACTACTCAATTAATTCAGATTTGAACTAATTGATTTGATTAATGACCTTTCCAAAAATAGGATTAATGAAATAGGAAGGATTCTAATCAATTGATTTAATTAAGGACCTTTCCAAAAATAAGATTAAGGAAATAGGAAAGATTTGGGAAATAAATTTGACTTCTTTTAAATTCAAATTCTTTCCAAAGATAGATTGGGTTAAATAAGGAAATGGGAGCTTTAGGAAATAATCTTGAAAAGGGAAAGATGGGGGGACAGCGGCTTGATAGGGAAGGGATGGCCGGCAGTTCGTGGTGGTGGTGGGGAGGGTGGCCGACGGTGGGGATGGTGGGCCTTTGGGTGGCCGGTGGTGGGGTTATGAAGGTGAAACCATGGGTGGTAAGGAAGGGAATAAGAAACATAAAAGAATTACAAAAAAAAAAAAACGAACCACGAATCCGGACTCTTCCAAGATTGGTGGGTGATCTAATTCTCTCTCCCAGGGATCTCTCTCCAATCTCTCTCAAGCTCTCACAAGAACTCAAAACACGAGGAAAATTTTATCATTCATTCATTAAGCATGAAAAGAGAACATAATGGCTATATATAGCCTCGTACAAATGACTCAAAAAAAAAGACGACAATGCCCTTTGGGCTTACACATGACCTCCCATAAGTAGGGGGTAAAAGAGGAAAAAATAAGCAAAAAGCAAATACAAACATAACATAATAAAAGACAAATACATAATACGACTCAAAAATACATCAACTAGATCGTGGCCGTAGATCGACGACCACGTCTCTGATAGACTTTTGAAGTTCCGATGTCCCCATCACTATGTTATTAACTTTTATTGAATATTTGAATCATATATTAGAGTTATTTATTTTGGTGAGCTTTATAACTCACCAATTATTACTCTGGCTATAGTTTTAGGGAGATGATAAGATAAGGTTGAGCTTGAGTAAAATCAAGTTTTGAATTGACTATCCAATTTCTTTATGTATAATTTTGATTTAAGATACAAAGCATGATCACGTACAGTATACAATAAAATTTTGATGTTATATATATAAGCGTTGATGTTTATGAAAACATCTATAGATAAATATTTTGGATGCTTCCGTGCAGTGAAATTATACTATATTAATGGATCTCTAAGATTTATTTCAATCGTTCAAGTTATTGAGTTTATCTCTCACTCTCTTATGATGAGTAGAATTTCAGAATGGATGTTAGTAGAAGATTCAATCAAATGATTCATACCAACCTTACTGGGGTTTTATGATTGATGGAGAGGGGTCATCATTGGGCATGACATCAAGGTAGAGAGAATATCACCTAGCAAGCTAGTAAATTCTATTTGATCAAGAGTATTACACACAACAATCTTGTGTATCCATATTGTGATCAAAAAGGCCAATTTCAACAATAGGAACCATAGAGGATAATTTCTAGAATTGTAAATGAGACTTAAAATAATCAATGTAGGCATATCCAAAAATTTTGCAAGGTTTGCAAGATAAGGGCAAATCCACTCTTTGACAATAGCGAACTAAGTGCCTCTCCATACCTCTTAAGCCAAAGTAGCAAAAATGTCCATCTAAACAAGAACACAAGCCACAGATTATTGATAAACCTAGCAGTGGCAGCATCCACTTTTCTCTGTTTGCCAAACATTGCACCTAATGAGTATATGGTCGATCAGTTTATGTAATGGACCCATAGATGAAGAAAGATAACCAAATCGGATATAATAGACAAACCTTAGCAGTATCAAAGTATGGAGACCACTTCAACATACGCATTTTTAGGCCATACATATAATATGAATGCCGAAAGGAAAGTCTAGAATAGTCTGCTTCTAAAAATAGTTTAACAAGCATTTCACGCTGGTAAATAAGTCCAACAAAGCAATCACCAAATCAATGAAGATCAGATGTGAACATACAAATAATACTCAAGCTCAAAAAACCAAATGAAAATGGAGCTGTAATATCATAACTATCTGCCACAAAAAAAAATGAGTGGATTTATCATGTAAGGTAGTGGTTAGGTTGTGTTTAATAGATATTGTGCCATGCTAAAAGAATAAGAGGAACTGACAAGGTGGTTCAATTAATAGGAACCCCTCTTCCTATCATTTCAATGAAGGAAAAAAAAAGGGAGTAGAAGACCTGGTAAACTGAGCAACAGTATGCAAAGAGATTCAACATGATGGAGCAAAATAACCACCACCAATAGCCAAATAATCCAAAGAAGACAAAAACAAAGAAATGGGTAAAGATGAAGCATGTGGCGAAAGCTTGACACAAACAAGGCAAAGAAGGCTCAAGAAGCGAGATGAAAGATGAGCTCCACAAATGAAGGTGGAGGTTGCTCACCAATGGAGCGTGGTGAGAACCAGGGATAGTAATAGTGGGACGCAACAAACTAGTGCAATAGAGATGATGAACATAAGCCAAGGTGGTGGTCAAGACAAAGCTCAAGACCAAAGCAAAAGCAGTGGAAAACAATAATCAAGAATCACGAATGCAAGAACAAATGTGGGATCCACGACAAAAGGGATGAAAGATGTAGGACTACGATGTTTGCAAATGAATTTAATAAAGAACTTGCACAAATCCTTGATTAGAGAAATAACAAATAAACTTATTAGTAATTAAAACAACGAATCAAAACGTAAGAGGGGTCACTTTCGTTTAGGCCAAGTTGCACATCTAAAAGATTTGAGTCCTCAAAATAACATAGAAAACAACAATATGCCAAAGTAATAGTTTCAACAAAATCCCAAGTCTAACAATAAGATAAATAGACAATGAATGCACTCAAATTCCTACGTTTAATAAGCTTAGCAGAATCAGGTGAATGTGTCCTTCGTAACTACAATCAAATCACAAGAAAAATGTTAGACTTAAGAAATACAGGAAAAGGAAAAAGTATAACCTCCGTCAAGGATCGGCGGCAATCCTTTACTAGACGATCTCAAGTTGTTCTTCAAGAGCTTCAACCAATGTGTCCAAGATACGCTCTATGTAGTCGTCCACCGTATAATCAATTCTTCGGTTGACGTCGAAGAAGGTTGAATGGAGAATGTGCACGAAACCGTGTTCATCGTAAGCAATACCATAATCTGTTTTTGGGTCAGCCATAAATGCGAGAAGTCGCTGTTTTGACTTTGGGAGGTGCTACACGGCAAGGAGAGACTTCATTGATGGTGCTACAGTGAAAAGATCCGGCGGAACTGATGGACAGCAAGCTGTCCCTTTAAGGCAGCAGTTTTGAAGCCTCTGGCTAATGAGAATCCAGGAATGGTTGCAGGAAATTTCTGGCAGCAGTCTTGGAGAGCAGGAAACCCAATGTGGGATGGGATTTGTGGAGGAAAAATAGCACAGAAGCATTGGGGAGTTTTTCGGCCAGCAAGGGAGGAGAGCTTGAGGCTTAATTCCAACTTAGAATGAGTGGTTTTGGAAATATTTAAGGAGGTGGGGAGCAAGGGGAATTTCGGCCAATAGAAAAGGTAGGGTTTTGAATTCTTTCCAAAAGAGCAACTTGAATTTTGGAAAGAATTTCCAAGGGGATCCAAGAGGGGTCGGCAGCACTAGGGATGAGGGAGAGGATTTTGAGGAATTAAATTGGGTTTCTTATTTTAGATTTAGGAAATAGGAAAGATTTAATTAGATCCTATTTAATTTGAAATTCAAATAGTAGTTAATTAAGAAGCTTTCCTAAAATAGATTTCGTAAATTAAGAAATATTTTGGATTTTAAATCAATTGGATTTGAATTCAAAATCTATCCAATTTTGATTCAATCTAAATTAGGAAATTATGCATTGGGAGGGAAAAGGAGAGAAGAAGGGGAGAGATGGGGCCGGCGGGTGGGATTTGACCGTGGGGATGGTGGAGGGTTTTATGGTGGTGGTGATGAAACCAGCGGGTGGATGGGTAAGGCTTGGTGGAAGGCGGCTAAAGGCTTGGGAGGAGGAGTAATGAGAAAACACAAAATAAGGAACCACGAACCCAGCCGTCTCCAAGGTTGGTGGGTGATCCGATCTCCCTCTCCTAGGGATTTCTCTCTCAAATGCTCATACGATCTTTCAAAGAAATCACAAGGGAAGAAAAATTATCATTCATTCATTAACCTCAAAAGAGAACAAGGAGGGGCTATATAAAGCCTCATACAAAGGACTCAAAGACAAGACAACAATGCCCCTAGGGCTTACATACGAAATCCCTTAATAAAAGAGTACAACGGGAAACTAAATAAAGCAAATAAAATGCAACAACATAAATAAGAAAATACATAGAATAAATCAAAAATACAATGACTCAATCGTGGTCGTAGATCGGTAGTCACGCCTCTGATAAACCTTCCATGACCTAATGTCCCCATCAGTGAAGCTCGAGAAGGAAGGCTCAAGCATAAACTAACTAGCAAGCCAAAGTTTTGAGCAATAATTTGCAAAAACAATGAGACTATGAGAGCAAGAAAATTGAATGCAATCGCTGCAATAGAAAGTAAAAAAGATAGAGGTGAGCTGCTTTAGGTTTTAGGACCAAAGGCCAAAGCTGACAAAATGAACCTTCCATTTGAATAATACAAAGGAATCTAGTTGATATTTAGGCAAGTTTGAGGTGAGTTTGGGTCGACTTGAATAAAATTTTTATTTTAATTCGACTCGAAGTTTAATCAAAATAAATCAAATCGGATTGATTGACTTAACTAGAAATTACTCAGTTCCAAGTAAACTCAAGAAATATTTTAATTAATTATAAAATATATATATATATATATATATATATATATATATATATATATATATATATATATATATATATATATATATATCTCTTTTCATACTTCAAGTCAACCCAAATAAAATTTGAGCTGGTCAATTGAAACTTAAAATCAACTTGAAATTGATTTCAAGTCCTAAGTGGAGCTCAAAATTGAACCATGTAATCTATATTGAGTCAAATTTCAAGGGAATTTCAAGTTATTTCGAATTTTGATTTTTTTTAATGTAATTTTTTATCCTAGTTTCATAAATTGTACACCGTTCATTAATATTGAACACTTTATGTAGTACCTATCAATATTTCAGTTCAGTGGTTAACTGAAATCCTGCACAGAAGTGCATATTCAAAAAACAAATTATTGCTTCCACTTTTGCAAGCACTCCTTGCCTCAGCCATCTATAGCAACTCTTACTTCAAAGAACTTGTTATTAATACCATTAAGCATAATGATTCAAGCTATTGCTATCCTAAGCACTAAATGCTAAACCCTAAACACTTTACATATAATCATAGATGCATATATAATATATCACATTTAACATTCTTTTAGGCTTGCAGTAGCTTCAGATAGATGCTTCCGTTGATCAAAAGAGTCTGAGCTCATCACAATTAAATAAACTAATTTTTGCTTTTAAGAAATCTGCAACAGATTTTGAGTAGCTCATAGTTGAATAAAGACAGCCAAAGATCAGAAAGACTCAATCCCCCAGGTAGTTCCTACTGGGTATTGGACTGGGACCTGATCAAGATTGAATTGAAAAAAGCCTTTGTATCATACAAGAGCTATCAATTAAAATAATTGTATGCTATAAATGGGAAACTAATACCACCTAAAATTCTTGATATGCCGACATCAGCACTCAACAATAATAGTTACCAAAAAGCTTTATCCTCGTTTTATATCATAAGACAACATAAAAACTATATCAAATGTGAAAGATCCTTTCAACATGAGAGATGTAAATAGTAAACATCAGATCTTGATGGACCGATAAGGTTACCAATTTTGCAAAAAGCACGTTAACTAAAATTAACTAAACTGACAATTTTTAATCCCTCCCATCTACTTTTAATAAATTAATGATCAAGGTTAAGCTCATGACATACATGAATATTATTTGATAAGGATTACTATTTTAAACGATTAATGACAGATAATAAATCATGTATCTAGTGCATTTTTCACCCTAAAAATAATCCCACCACAAATACAAAAATATCTATGATTACAAACAGTATAAATCTAAAAAAAATACAGGCAGTGAAATTACAAATAGTCACAAGGAAAAGGAAAAAAAAAGTTTAATCGATGTCGAAATGATTGTTCAGTCAAAAACAAAACACCATAAATGAAAAGTTGCATACCAGCATGAAATCGAGAAATGGTTGGATGCTCAAGCACAAAATCACATAGATCCATGCGCCCAAACATGTAGGCTCCTTTCTCATACCTGATTTAAAGACAGTGTAATAATTAAATAATTGAAAACCAAAATTATTTTAACAGAACATGTTTAGGGGATTTGTACCAACGCCTTCTACTTAGAAAGTACAGTCAAAGTCTCAACAATATGCTACATTTATTTTATATTGTTTCGCAAGATGGGTCTCCCTTCAGTTTCTATATCTTAAAAATTCATTTGTCATGGCTGTCTTTATGTTCAACCATGACAAATATATTATTTATCCGATCGAGTTCTCTAAAATATTTTTTTGTCAACCAATACATGCTCGAAACATTGCACTAAGAAAATTATAAAGTAACTAGAATTGATGGTTTAAATTTATTAAATTAAATTGAATCTATAGAATCAATTGGAAAATATTTATAAAAATGCATAACGCAAGCATTTATTATGTGCAAATATATGGTTAAATTACATGATGGTGTTGACCATTACAGTTTGAAAATGCAGGTAGATAAGCTGTTGAAATGCATCTAAAACGTGTTGAAAATGTAAAATAAATGAACTGAAATCGTCAACAAATTTTGCTCATTTTAAAGCAGTGACTTATCTTAATTCTTTCCAAAAAAGCAATCATAAATGTTGTCATTGTGAACTAAATGATAAGTATAAAGGTTTGGAATGCAGTTATTATGTTTGTATGGGCATCTCCAAACAGTTGGGATAAGCTAAATGTCTAATGATGATACAATGGATTCATCTCCAATTCAGTCATTTAAGAAATTTTATGCAAAAAATAAATTTTGTTAAACCAATATTAAAGTTAAAAGGGCTAATATTTAGGCAGAAATCAATATCAAGAGTGATTCTACATACATCGCCCTACAAGACAGGCAATTAGGATGAGTGTCTTAGAAACCATCTTTATGGAAGAGAGCGATTCAATCTATCAATTCATTGTGAAGGCTAGACTATAGCAGCCACCTTGACAAACATTAATGTTAAGAGTAGGTCTATTTAGGCAGCTTCTAAAACACTGGGTGATGTCTCTGAATTTTGTGAGGTCAAAGACATAACTGATACAACAACAACAACAACAAGCCTTTGTCCCACTATGTGAGGTCGGCTACATGAATCCTTTCTCGTCATTGTGTCCTGTTAAAAGTCAAATTCTCATTTAAATCTAAAAAAGAAAAAGCATTTCTAATATTTTCTAACCAAGACTTTTTAGGACTACCTCTACCTTTCTTAACATATGCCAAATCTAATACCTCAATTTTCCTAACCGGGTCATCGGAAAGCCTCCGTTTAATGTGACTAAATCATCTAAGGCGACTCTCTCTAATCTTATCTTCCACTAGAGCTACTCCAACCTTTTCACGTATATGCTCATTTCGTATCCTACCTCTAAGGGTAAGCCACTCATCCACCTAAGCATCCTCATCTCTGCAACACTTAACTTAGTATTATGCTTCTCTTTTAATGGCCAACATTCGGCACCATAAAGCATTGCAAATCTCACCACCATCTTATAGAATTTTCCCTTAAGTTTTGAGGGGGACTTTTTTATCGCACAACAAGCCCGATGCATTCCTCCACTTAACCCATCCAACTTGAATTATGCTGATAATATCCCAATTTATTTCACCATCACTCTGAATAATAGATCCAAGATATCTAAAACGTGTACTCTTATTAATGACTTGATCTCCCAATGTCACAATCTCATCACTAGATCTATAGCTACTAAAATTACAATCTATATATTCAGTTTTAGATCTACTCAAGCAAAAACCTTTTGACTCTAAGGTTGACCTCCAAAATTCAAGTTTGTCTTCAACTCCTTCTCTAATCTTATCAACAAGAAGAATATCATCAACAAAAAGCATACACCAAGGTACATCCTCTTGCAAATGTCTAGTGAGAACATCCATGACTAAAACAAAAAGAAATGGGTTTAAGGGTTATCCTTGATGTAATCCAACCGAAATAGAAAAAAAATACTCAAACCACCTTGTGTTTGAACACAAGTAATAGCTCCTGAATACATAACTTTAATTATTTGAATATAAGCGTTATTAACACATTTCTTTTCAAGAACTCTCCATAGCACTTCTCTTGGAACTTTATCATATGATTTCTCTAAATCAATAAATATCATATGTAGATCCTCCTTATTCTCTCTATATTTCTCCATCAAACCTTTCAATAAATGTATGGCTTCCATAGTAGACGTATTCGGCATGAATCCCAATTGATTTAAAGAAACATTAATATCACGCCGCAACCTACGCTCCATAACTCGCTCCCATAGTTTTAAAGTATGACACATTAACTTAATTCCTCTATAATTCGCACACTCATGTGCATCACCTTTATTCTTAAAAATAGGAACTAACACACTCATTCTCCACTCATCTGGCATCTTTTTAGTCTTCAAAACAGTATTAAAAAGTTTAGTAAGCCAAAAAATTCCTTCATCTCCTAAGCATTTCCACATCTCTATTGAAATATCATCAGGTCCAACAGCTTTTCCACACTTCATTTTCTTTAAAGCCTCTCTAATTTCGGTTTACTAATACGCCGATAAAAACAAAAATCTTTATTTTCATTTAGGGTGCTAAAGTCGCTAAAGTCAATCGTATTTTCACATTCTTCATTAAAAAGTTTAGCAAAATATCTCATCCACCTTTGTTGAATATCACCTTTTAAGAAAAGTACTTTTTTATCTTCATTCTTAATACACTTCACTTGAATTAAATCTTTACTACTCTTATCTCTTTGTTTGACTAACTTATACATATATCTTTCTTCCTCCTCAGTATCTAATATATTATATAAATTAGTAAAAACTAAGCTCTTTGCATCGCAAATAGCCTTCTTATATTCCATGCAAGCCTCTTTATAGCTTTCCCAATTATCAAAATTTTTACATCTAAACCAATTTTTATAACAAATCTTCTTATTTTTTATTTTCTTGCACATTTGGATTTCACCACCAACTATTTTTATTATTATGAATTTTTTCCTTCAAAACTCCAAGCACATCTTTTGCAATATTTTTAATATCACTAGCCATTTTTTCCACATAACATTAGCATCCTAATGCACAGACAAAATATTAAGATCTAAAATATTACTCTCAAAAATATTTTTGTCCCCATCTAATCTTAGAAAATCGTTTTACTTTATTTTATATTTTATGCCCTTTTACCTTAAAATCCAAAACTAATAATCGATGCTGGGTACATAAATTTTCACTCATAATAAATTTACAATTTTTATAATCTAAATGATCTAATTTTCTTATAAGAAATAATCAATATGCATTTTTCTATATCAATTTTTATAAGTGATAAGATGATCATCTCTTTTCTTAAATAAGATACAAAAAAGAAAAAGGGTGCAAATCAAAGTTAAATTGGCTAAAATTTAAAAATAAATATTTTTAAAAACTAGGTTTAACAACATGCACTACAATAGCCATGAATAAGAACAGTGATAAATACAACCCCAAATACCTAGGATAAGGTTAATATGATGAGACAGATATATTTGATCCTCTTACAACATGGCTAAGAAAAATGTTAAGAGGAAAACATATCTAGGGTAATGAAATTTCTAATTGTTACACTACTTGACATGAATGTTAATCAACCATGTAGTTGTTATGAAAGTAATAACATGGTAATCCAACCTACAGTATCTTACGAATTACGAATTAGACTAATATGAGTAAAAGTCCCTATTTATCTAACTGAGATATTATTCGATGATGAATCAGAGAAGCTCCTTCCAATGACAAAGAATAGTGCATACATGTGACAAAGTTGGGTGATGCTATTGATAATTTCTATAATAAAAATGTAAACTTGGATGTTGTTTAGATGTAATACAAACTTTAAATAAATGACCTGTGTGGGTGTGGAAGCATGCCGTTTCCAATGAGAGCTAAAGCATGTTCTCACAGGTGCTCATGAAATCCAAGTCTGGTGTAAGACCACATGTGCTAAATCACGTTAAATAATCATGCATAAATAGTGTGGAAGGTGGTTATATTTTCATTCATGTTAAAAGAATAGGGTTCATAGGATCATAGTTTTACCAAAATTCATTGGATAAACTCTATACATGTCGTATGCATTAGTTCACGATTTAAAATTTAAAAGAAACAAATGTTTACCATTTACATTATCATGTGCATGATTTGTTGTTCTATCTTCTTTAAAATATGTCAAGTGACCCGAACCAAACCAAAATATTTTGCTTTAGTTACACATCAAGCAAGAAAGTAAGGCTTTGCGTGTTCATCTTCTATCTTAATCTAATCCTAGTCTAGTTGTACCTGATTTGAGGGTGAAATCAATGAAATTGATGAGTGAATTTCAGAATAGATCAACATGGTCCCCATTTATTTGAGCCTCTCTAACATTCTATTTGTTTCACTTGTTAGTGATTGGTTTTTTTAAGCTCTATAATGAGATGCATTGGCTACTTAACGCTTGATTTCGGTCTTCTTTATTTATTTTCTCCAAATGACCAACATTCTGATTCTTGTCGCTATCTTCCCTCCAATTGACTTTGAATGGCATTCATCGCATGCATTGCTCTGGATTGTATACCATCCACAACGCAAGTACTCCAACATTTATATTCATGGTATTAGTATACATGCTTGTCGTATTACACATGCATGAATCATCGCACTCATAAGAAAATATCATGACTTTCTTCATTTTACTACTCTGTTTTCTTCATTTCCCATTTATTTGGTCTTACAATCCTCTTTTTCCTTTTCCGATCAATTTGCACTGCAAGAGACTAATGTGAATCAAACAAGTTGATGAATCAACCTCCCTTCAAGTAACTTCTGCACGAACAAAACATCTCCGAAGAGTATAAATGGTCCTTAAGTTTGTACTAAAGCGGGCCTAATTCATAAGAATTCTTATCTCATATCTCTGAATCACCTTTTCTTTTATTATGTATCGGCAGCAAATTGTTTCAGACACCTTAAAGATACAACGGCAGGGAAACGGAACGAAAACAGGGAGAAGTGTATTAAACAGAGTAAAATTAGTTGAAATCTCTTACACGTCGAGTTGCTCAATTATAGTTCCATCCTTCAGAACCTCAAGGAAGAAAGGATGCAACGGGGGTTCGCTCCATGGCGGAATCGTGTAAGGAATCGTAACTTGCTGAGAACCGGATGAATTGGAGCTTGCATTGGGGCTGGGACTAGGGCTAGGGGTGAATTTATTGGGCGATTTGTTTTCCGTCTCCTGCGACGTGTCCGAAGGCAGCCTGCTGGCCTCGTCGGCGGAAACTTCATTCTCGCCTGCGGCATCCTCAACGGCCGTATCGGCGGCATCGGAATTAGGAGGAGGGCTAGGGTTTTTGGGAGGAGGAGGACCCATAGAACCCTTCATGGTGCCCTCGGAACCAAGAGACCGCGATCCAGCCACGGGACTTGGTGGGTTGCCCTCGTTGCTGCGTGGGTCGGCAAAAGGCCCGTGAGGAGGGCAAATTATTGGGTCAGGTGACCGAAGTCATCTCTTCGTTCGATCGCTAATGGAAATGCGACATCTGTTAGGCGTTTTTTTAATTTATTATTAACGCTTTATGTCTTGTCAGATTAGCGACCCGATCCGATAACGCCTTTCATTTGAACTTTTAATCATTTGCCGCCCTATTTTTTCATTTTGGAAGCCGCGAAAGACGCAAATAAAGACTGCTGTAGAAGAAAAAATGAGCCAGAAAATTGCAGAGAAGAAATGGACTGCTCAGCGAAGAGGGAGGTCGAAGAGGGAATGGAAGAGGGAGTGCATGAATCGGAAAGGATGCATGAATCGAAAGGGCTGGTGCATGAATCACCTAACTTAGCCGGAAATTCCTCTGGTTTCAACATTTCGGTAAGTTAGAAAGTTGTAAACAGTCAGTTTTAATATTATCGCCGCAGAAAGAAGACGTAGGTTTCAGCTCATTAGTCTTAGGATCTCTGATTTTGCGATTTTTAATAAATTTCTTTTGTCAAAAAAGTAAAAAAAAAAAAGAGAATATAATGTTGTTGTTTCTTAGCTTTCATTATTGATTTTAGGTTGAAGATGATAAATAAAAAAACTGAACTTGTCGATATGGTTGCGCTATGGTTGCGCTATGGTTGCGCTATAGTTGCGCTATGGTTGCGCTATAGTTGCGCTTTACTTGTGCTTTACTTGCGCTTTACTGTTTCTTTCAGGCTGTTTATAAAGATGAGACAGAAGCATATGAATGTTTTTGCACTTATGCTCACGATAATGGATTTAGTGTCAGAAAGGATCATCACAGTTTTTGGCCAAATTCTAGAAAGATAAAATCGAAGGACTTTGTTTGTTCAAAAGCTGGTTTCAAGAAAAGTGATGATCATACTTCAGGTAAGAGAAAGAGATTCACTAGACCAGTTGTCAGAACTGGTTGTCCAGCCATGGTGAGGTTTGTCACAGATGAAGATGGTTACTGACATGTCAAAAGATTTATTGAATCCCACAACCATGAATTAGCTAGCCCAGCCGACCGACACCTTTTAAGATCATGTAGGAATATTATTGAGGAAAGAGCTTCAGTCCTGAAATCGATGACAGATGCAGGGATTAGAACCGTTGATGCATATGCCTACCTTGCAGAGGAAGTTGGTGGATGTGAGAATGTCGGATTCTTTAAGAGGGATGCATATAATTTTAGTTATTCAGAAGGAGAAAAGAGCAAGGATTGAAATTGGTGACACTAATTCTTTGATTCAATTATTTAAAGATCGACAAGTGGAGGACCACATGTTCGCATGGGATGTTCAATATGATGATGAGGATAGATTGTTAAATTTTTTCTGGGTTGATGGCAGAAGCAGGATAGATTATGAATGTTTTGGGGATGTGTTGATTTTTGATACTAGTTACAGGCTGAACAAGTATAATTTAGTTTGTGCGCCATTTGTTGGTGTTAACAATCATTGGCAGAATATTTTGTTTGGGCTTGTTTTTTTTGTCAGAAGAGACAATTGAAAGTTTTACATGGTTGTTTAAAAACATTTGTACGAATAATGGGTAATAAATATCCAACAACAATATTCACTGATCAGGACCAAGCTATGGCCAGGGCCATAGAAGTTGCATTACCTCATACTCGTCATAGATTATGCCAATGGCACATCTTTAAAAAGGTTCCATCAAAAGTTTCCATCTACAATAGCAATAATAAAGTTAGAGGACTCTTCCATAAGTGTATGAGGTGGTGTGATTCTGAGGAAGTGTTTGAGGAAGCGTGGGATGAAATGATCAAGGAAGGGAATCTTCATAACCATGAATGGTTGCAGGATCTTTATAAGATTAGGAGAAAGTGATCAACTGCTTTCAACAAGGATTCCTTTTGCATGGGCATTTTATCAACGCAGCGTAGTGAGTGTACTAAATAATGTGTGTCATGGCATTTCGAAGCCAACAAGTTCAATAACTGACTGTTTTCTTGGCTTGGAGAAGGTACTGATGAATTGGCGGCGAAATGAGCAAGATGAGGATTTCAAATGTAGTCAATCTGAAATTGTTCCCGTGATAAAGAACAGCTCAATTTTAAAACAAGCTGCTAGATTTTACTCAAGAAGAATATATTCAATTTTTGAGGAAGAATTTATAAAGGCTGTGGGAGAAATGAGTATAGATTTTGTCTCGACTGATTCTTCAAAGTTTCAAGTCAACTACATAGAGAAAAAGAATCAAAACCATGCTTGGGTTGTTCATTTTGATGCAACAGAAGGTAACATTCAATGCAGCTGTAAGAAGTTTGAAACTATGGGTTTGTTGTGTTCTCATTGTTTGAGGGTTTTTAAATAGTTGGATATGGCTAAATTTCCTGAGAAGTACTTATTACTTCGTTGGTCAGCAAGGGCTCGACAAGTTTTTTATTCAGGTTACTTGCTTAATTCTCAAAGAAGTAATAATTTCCAAAGTGGTAGAGGATTCATATTCAGAAATCAGGTGAGCAGGTTTGCATATCAAATGAGCACGGAAGCTCAAGGGAATGAGGAGGCAGAGGAGTTTATTCTTTCCTCATTGCAAGACATGTATAAAAAATTATACCTAATTCTTGGTGGCAAGAAAAGAAATGAGAAGGATGTTGCGGGTTCCCAAGGTGGAACTGCTAATGTGAAAGATCCCCTAAAGCGTAGACCAAAAGGCATATCAAATGCAAGACTGAAAAGCCATTGGGAAAAGAAGAAACGACCTAAGAGTAAGCTTTTAATAACTTGTTAATTATTTATTTCCAAATCCTAAGACTAAAACTCTAGTTTCTTACAGAGAAGAAGCCTTTGGTGGGGGATAACCCAATAGATGAACCTTCTTCAACACATCCTAGTTCAACACAGATGAATTTTTCAAGCATACCTGAATGTTTCAGTGAGGAATATATAACTGGCATACCATCAAGCCAACCTGGAGCTGAATACACCAAGTTGATGATGGATTTTCTTTCTTCGGAGTTGGAATTTAATGAATATGCAATGTAGTATAATAATATTTATTTGGACTGAATGATTTCATTTATTGATTGTAATAAAATTGCGATAAAGTTTAAATTTGGAATGTAATAATATTTATTTGGACTTATGTTGACTTATCGCTATGGTTGCGCTATGGTTGCGCTATGGTTGTGCTATGGTTGCGCTATGGTTGCGCTATGGTTGCGCTATGGTTGCGCTAAGGTTGCGCTAAGGTTGCGCTAAGGTTGCGCTAAGGTTGCGTTATGGTTGCGCTAAGGTTGCGCTAAGGTTGCGCTAAGGTTGCGCTAAGGTTGCGCTAAGGTTGCGCTAAGGTTGCGCTATGGTTGCGCTATGGTTGCGCTATGGTTGCGCTAAGGTTGCGCTATGGTTGCGCTATGGTTGCGCTAAGGTTGCGCTTTGGTTGCGCTAAGGATTACTTCTTTTTTTGAAGGAGAAGAAAATATTAAATTTACAGAATTTGTGAGCAGAAGTTACAGAATATAACAAAGTAGAAGTTACAGAATATGCACATGTTATTTAACAAACAAAAACTATATAATTACATGATAAAATGTACATTTATAAGTCATGGACAATATTTTACAATAAGTTTATTTCCTTGTTTGAAGAAAAAGAAAATAAGCTAGCTCTGTCCTAAATTTTGGCATGTGCTGTTGCCAATCCTTAAGAGCACTCCAGTCTGTTTTCTTTCGTAGGACTGCCTTTTCCATGTATTTACAAACAAACATTCCACAATCGTAGCTGTTTGTTTGTGTTGGAATTCCACGAACCGCCTAGACGTTCCATTTTGTTATATCGCTAGAAAAGCAGCCTACGGTGTCCTCGTGCAAATAATTTATCTGTACGAATAAAACATTTTAAACATTTATTATGTATATAAACATAGTAATCTGGATTCAACTTTAAATTTAAATTGCACTTATAACTTTATGACAAATATGCTTGTGTTCTGGGTTAGGTAATGAGTCATACAGTTTCCACACTTTCTCCTTCAATTTTCCAACAAGAAGAACCCAGTGCTTCTTGTAAATTATTGGTTGAACAATAAGTTTGCTTTCTGAAATTGAAACTGGATTAACGTGTTCGATAAAAATTTGATAATCCATATTTAATGCCTTGTATACCTGCAGTAATTCAGTTACATAAGGAAAAAAAAACGTGCAGTAATAAAAATATTAAAATATTATTTATACTTACCCTGTACAATGGAGAAATATACAAATAACGTTGAAATTTCTCCGCCATTAACCTACTCTGCTCAAATAAAAAGTAAGCAAATGCATCAACATGGTTATCACCCAACCAATCATTTGTGAGCAGATAGTCAATATCAGATCTTTTTATTTCAATGTTTCCAGATACAAATATTTTGTGCTCCCTACAAAAAAAAAAAAATGTTAGAGCGAACCATTGGGCAACAATAGCGCAACCATAGCGCAACCATAGCGCAACCATAGCGCAACCATAGCGCAACCATATAATTCTGTATACCCCTGCCATCTTAGAAAACGGGGCCTTACTTCTGAATCTGTTTGTTTATTCAAAGGAAAATGTTCCAAAAACCAAATCTGTACAATTCCAAACATAAAAATTTTAAATTTAACTTTAAAAAACATTAAACATGTAGAATAACCAGAAGGAGTGGAAACGTACCAGTAGAAGAGGAAAAAAACCATTGATGTAACCCAATGGTCTTTGGAGTTTATACTTCTAAAAAATTGTGTTGAACTCCTCAACCATGAAGTTCCTTAAGCTTGAAGCCCAATTAATTGAAGCGAACTCACTTAAATTATTTGCAACAGTTATGAGCCTTCTAGGGGTTTTATGACTATTTAGGGGAAAGAAAAAGTTAGATAACAAAAACATAATAAAGGTCTTAATTTTTGTTGCATTATCAGCTAATCTGTCTAATTTTGCAATATCTGTTTTAACTTCATTAGACAAAGGTCCATTTAGAGGATCAATCCTCCATTTTATATCAATGCCTCTGTTTGGCATACCTGTCAGAAAATATCAGTCGTTAAAGTTAAAAAAACATATAGCAATAAAATTACCATATTCAAAATATTACCTATCAGCAAAGCAACCTCGTCAGAAGTGAATTTCAAAACATGACCCAGGACGATGAAGCCTTCATCAGCAGGACTCCAAAATTTAAGAATTTCAAAAAGAAGTGGTATGCACTGCTGGAAAGCCGGGAACTTCAGAAATTGATGAATGTTCAGATCCTTTAATGTTTGTTCCACTTCATCATCAATGATATCGGCATAAGCATCACAATGTTTTACGGAAAGATGTAACATAACATCTAGATGTTACTGGCCTTTGATATGGAGTCTTCATCTATAAAAAGAAGAAAAATCAGAAACATAGCGCAACCATAGCGCAACCATAGCGCAACCATAGCGCAACCTTAGCGCAACCATAGCGCAACCATAGCGCAACCATAGCGCAACCATAGCGCAACCTTAGCGCAACCTTAGCGCAACCATAGCGCAACCTTAGCGCAACCTTAGCGCAACTTCACATTTCGTAATTATTTAGCTTCAAGAAGTTTCAAATTCCGAAAACTAAACAAATATTTAACACCTCATTGAACATATATGCTAGTTATACAACTATTACTAAACCTTTAAAGTCAATCGTTTAAGAGAAGAAGCGTGAAAAATCGGAAAAATAAACATTTAAACAGTACATTAACAAATTATGAAAAAATTATAACCAAACCCTAAACCCTAAAATTTAACGTATAACTTAAACGCAACGAAAGCGCAAGTCAAGCGCAAGTTAGGCGCAACCATACCTCTTCCTGATTTATGATCTGCTACAGTTTCGTCGTCTACCTCCGGCAGGAATAAGCTAATGCAGAACCGAAGGAAATGGAGGAATCCGAGAGCGCTAATCAAAGCTGGAGCTGGAGTAACAGTGAAGATGTCGCGCGGCGTTTCCATTCTTTATTTCCCGGAATTCAAATGAAAGGCGTTATCGGGTCGGGTCGCTAATCTGACAAGACATAAAGCGTTAATAATAAATTAAAAAAACGCCTAACAGATGTCGCATTTCCATTGGCGACCGAACGGAGAGATGGCTTCGGTCACCTGACCCAATAATTTGCCCGTGAGGAGGGGATATGTGGCGCCTCGGAGATCATTCGTTTTTTAGTGGGGTTGATAAAAGGGAAACTACACAACTCTCCTTGGCCTATTGGTTGAGAGCTTTGGCTTCCAACTAAGAGGTTCAGGGTTCGAGTCTATGTGTATGCGTTGAGTGTGTGTGTTTGCCTTAAATGGCCTAAATGTCCCAAAAAAAAAAAAATAAAAGGGAAACTAAAGTCTGCATGGCGAGAATACTCTTAGGTTGAGAAATGTATATATTAGTTTTTTATTTCTAATGATCATATCTAATTAATTTTTATAACAAAATATTTCTGCTATCTTCATATTCTGCTTTAAAATAGTTGTTATATTCTGGAACATTTGTGGTAGAATAGTGATTTAAAATTTATTATTTTAATTTTGTACAAAAAATTCAGCACGTAAATAAATAAAAGAGTTGGATAAAACATTCATAACAGTAGGGGTGTCAATATTGGACGCGACCCAAAAATCAGACACGAACATGACAAGGAAATTTTGGGTTTGAGTTGACTCGAACCTGAACCGGGTCAGGTTCGAGTTAGAATTTTCGACCCGTTTCAGAAATCGGGTCGGGTTCGGGTTGACCTAAAAACCCAGAAATGACCCGAATTGACCCGCTAACCGAGCTTCCCAGATGACCACCGTTGCCCGTGGCCAATCATGCGTGGTCGCGTGACCCCTGCCGCTTGTCAGTTGAGGCGCTAAATGATCTTCCTCGTTATCAATTACCACTGACAATGCTCAATACCGCCCCTGCCCCGCTTGCCTGCTGTTGCCCGTCTATTCGTGGCAAATCCCGCCCCTGCCCGGCTGCCCCACTCGCCCGCGTCACCACGTGTCTGCGTTCCTGCATCTGCATGTCCCGAGGAGACGAGGACTCGAGCCCGAGGGCCGCCGTTCGCGTGACCGTGTCCAGGCCCGCGTGAGCCGTGAGGGCTAGCCAAGCTGGACAGATGTCGCGTCCAGGCCAATCGCACATGTTAGCACCCGATTTCGGGTCGTGTTGAGTTGACCCGAACCCGAAAAGTTACTCTTGAATATAGGCTTCGACTCAAGTTTCTGGCAACAAACAACACAGCGGAGTACGAGGCCCTTATCGCTGGATTGAGACTAGCAATTGACTATGAGGTCCATAACTTAATAGTCCACACTGATTTCCAACTAGTCGCCTCTCAGGTGGAGGGGGAGTTCGACGTCCACAATCCACAACTTGCCCATCACTGCAGCATTGTAAAATTACTCTTAGCCGTATAAGAGAGCATCAGATCATACATGTTCTTCGAGAGCAAAGTACGAGAACATACGCTCTTTCCAAACTTGTTACATCAACAACATGAGACATATACAATATAAAGTGTATTGAGGAGATCCACTTTCCAAGTATTCAAGGTCCGTGGGTCATACAATCAATCGATGAACCAAGATAGGCGTCTTGGATCGATCCCATCTTGTCTTTTCTACAAGATGGGGTATTGCCTGAAGAACCCATAGTTGCAACAAGACTTCGAAGACGAGCAGCAAAATTCACCATTATTAGTATTGAGTTGTATATGTGCGCCTTCACCGGACAATATCTCAAGTGTCTTTCACCTTCAAAAGCTGATTACGCACTCCTAGAAGTTCATTCAGGAGTATGCGGAGAACATCTGGTATGAAGAGCATTGACTTATAAAAGTATGATATAGGGATTCTATTGACCTACAATGAAACATAACGCACTTGAGTTTACACATAAGTGCAAAAACTGTCAGTTGCATTCCAATCTCACTCATACACCTGCTATGAAACTTGATCACTTCAGAGCCCCTAGCCTTTTGCCAATAGGGAATTAATACAATAGGACCCTTCCCTATAGCCACTAGACAACGAAAATTCATTATCCTGACTGTAGATTACTTCACCAAATAGGTAGAGGCAGAACCTTTTGGCAAAAATTACTGAAACAAATGCCAATCAATTCTTATGAAAGAATATAATCTGTCGTTTTGGCATTCATGCAAGAGTCATTACTGACAATGGGACACAGTTTACTTGAAAGGTTTTTACATCTTTTTGTAAAGATTTTCATATTCAACTACTCCACACAGTTGTTGACCATCCTCAAGAAAATGGGCAAACGGAGGTCACAAATTGAACGATTCTGAAAGGGTTGAAGACACGCCTAGGGAAGGCTAGGGGGCAATGGGCTGAAGAACTCCCTAATGTCCTTTGGGCTTATCAGACCACTGCCAGAACTCCTACAGGAGAAACCCCATATAACCTCTATTTCGATACAGAAGTAGTCATACCGATTGATATTGGAGTCCCGAGCAACATAGTTCAGACTTTTGACTGCAATAACAACAAAGAGAGGCTCAGGACAAATTTAGATCTCCTTCCTGAAGTAAGAGATAAAACTTCACTCAGGACTGCTACATATCACCAGCGAATTGCTCGTCACAACAATCAGAGAGTGAAAACCTCGACCTATCTCCAGTGGGGACTTAGTTATGTGAAGCATCGAAGCCGCTAGAAAAGGACCTCAGCGCAAAAAGTTCTCCCCCCTATGGGAAGGTCCTTACTTGGTGGCGGCTATGGTCAAGCCTGAAACCTTCAAACTGAATGATACAAAAGGAAAAATGCTCTCCCGAACTTGGAATGTGGGCAACCTTTGCAAATACTATCAGTAGGAGTTGATACTGCAATTTGTTTGGTGTGATGTTGTTCATAGTATTTGTCTTGTGTTATGTCCCCTCAAATAATTATGATTTGTATATTTTAAGTTTTTCATACGCCCCTTTGTTTGTTGATTGTAGAAGAATGCTTTATCAGTATCCCTAAAGTTTTATTAGGGAATTGTTGTATTATATTACATAATACAGTAATGTGGTGTTCCATTTATTGTGATATTATATCTTCTCCTCAAACTCTTTTCTCGTGATTCGAGAAATATACAAGCTACATTATATCTCAATCACTGAACGATTAATCACAGGGGGATTCGATCCGACCTCTTCCATATAGGTTAAAATCATCAAGCAAATTATTTGATTAACAACCTCGGATAGGTCAAGATATCTAAGGAGGATATCTCTCGCAATCACTTAAGTCAGAAGAGGCTGTCAAAATATTTCTCATTGAAATAAAGTAGAATCAATCTCATATGCATGGGAAAAAGAGAAATATCGTTTTATATAAATCACTGAAACATCAAGTACATCATACAAAAACGCCAACACCAGAAACACATATATAATCACTATAAGGAAAACAAAAGTGATACAGACAACATCAGAACAATCCTACATGATCTCAATATTATCCTCGTCCTCGTCCAAAGAAAAAACATGCTGCAACTCACTCTCTAACTCTTCACCACTAGAGTCTGGAGAAGGGTCACCATAAGCATGGCTAGGAGTCAACCCCTCGATCTCCACTCCAGTCTTACGCTGCACTGCACGAACGCCCTTCATAAAACCTCTGATGAAGCCATCCTCTACGCACTCTGCCTCCAAAGTTTTCACCTCCACATCATAAATATGATTACGAGCCTCCTGAATATGATCCTCAATAATTATCCTGAAGGCATAAGATTTCTTGAACTCTTATACGGTTGTAGACGACAACTACTGAGCTTCATTCTCTGACAACATACTCTCGCAATCACTTAAGTCAGAAGAGGCTGTCAAAATATTTCTCATTAAAATAAAGTATAATCAATTTCATATGCACGCGAAAAAGAGAAATATCTTTTTATATAAATCACTGAAACATCAAATACATCATTCGAAAACACCAACACCATAAACACATATATAATCACTATAAGGAAAACAAAAGTGATACAGACAACATCAGAACAATCCTATAGGATCTCAATATTATCCTCGTCCTCGTCCAAAGAAAAAACATGCTGCAACTCACTCTATAACTCTTCACCACTAGAGTCTGGAGAAGGGTCACCAGAAACATGGCTAGGAGTCAACCCCTCGATCTCCACTCCAGTATTACGCTGCACTGCACGAACGCCCTTCATAAAACCTATGATGAAGCCATCCTCTACGCACTCTGCCTCCAAAGTTTTCACCTCCACATCATAAATATGATTACGAGCCTCCTGAATATGATCTTCAATAATTATCTTGAAGGAATAAGATTTCTTGAACTCTTATACGGCTGTAGACGGCGACTATTGAGCTTCCTTCTCTGACAACATACTCTGGAGCCTCTTATTCTCAGCTTCAAGGATTTGCTGATCTCTCAATTGTTGGTTGTTCATCGTCTGTGCCTCCACCAATTCTATATGTAGACGATCCATCTGCTCATTCTGGGAGGAAACCGAAGTGATCTTGTTTGCCAACTCTGCTCTACACTGATCAAGTTGATCCTCCACCGCCTTCATCTCCTTCACTTTACCGTCATATTTCTTCTTGTATTCCCCATGAAGGTATTTAACATTCACGAATTCGTCATTCCAGTCATCGAAGGATTTATTCTTCTCAAGTTGCTGTTCCAAATGAAGTAACAAGTGAGGAATATATCCTTTAAAAGTGTGTATATATATATATATATATATATATATATATATATATATATATATATATATATATATATATATATATATATATATATATATATATATATATATATATATATATATATATATATATATATATATATATATATATATATATATACATACATACAAAAGGAAAAGAGAAAGAATGAACTCACCAACTCATCAGCTCGTCGGCAACCAATGCACTTATGTTTCAAAATATATTCTGGAATGTATATCTTGGATTGAGAGAAACGAGGACCTTTGTTGGTGACTGCCAAAATTTCATTCGCCTTCTTCTTCTTGGACGCCTGTAGATCTCCCTCACTCTCTGGTCACTTGGATTGGCCTTTTTGGGCCTCTGGAACTTCCACAGATTTCTTCAACATTAGTGCATGTGATATTCCCGCTTGAGTAGATAATCCCACCTTAAACAAGTATTCTTCATCTATGTATCTGCTTAAATAATGAACCTCATAACGTAGGACATCAATATCATGAAGCTTCAGAATCTTCAATAAATCTTCTGCTCCGATATGAAGGGGGACGGGTAACTCCTCAAACTTTCTCCATTTTTCTTGAAGACTCCAACCAGTTTGCATAAAAATAAAATGCTTATCCAATCTTTTGACGGGTCTCGAGTGCGAATATCCAACCACTTGGATCTGAAGGAGATACGACCCTGCGTATCACTAAAGACATGCCCCATCTGAGAAATACATTCCGAAGACAACACCACTATACGATATCTAAAAAGCACAATCAAGCCCATTACAATCGACATGGCATTGTAGGAGAATTGAGATAAACTCACTACACAGATCGTTAGAATGTCAACCAATTTAGGAGATGGTGGAAACCGCAGTCCCACTCGCAAATTGGATTCGTACACCATCACATATTCCGGGGGAGGAAAGCAGACACGATCAGATTTTGCTAGTATCTTCATCACCAAATCGTTAGGAAAATGGATTTTTTCCTAAAATAAATGAAGGAATCGTTAGTGATGGCGAATACAATATCATCAATCTTTGGAGCCTTGTGAGTCTTCTTCGCACCCTCAGAACGGGCGACAGGATGATCTTCTTTAGTGGAAGGATTTTTTGTGTATGCGTGATCACCCATTTTTATTCGTTTACTAAAGAGGGGTGCAAATCTGAGTAGGGAAAATCACTTACAAAAGATAGCGGAAAGCCTCTAGAGTATGAAGAAAAATGGGGGAGAAAGAAAGAAGAGGGGGAGAAGTCTCCGACTTCTATACAAGAGGAGGAGCGCTGGGTCGAATAGGGAAAATCACATACTTAAAAACAGTGGAAAGCTTCAACTGTAGAGAGCCAGAGGGAGAAGAAGAGAATGTGCAATTTTTTTAAAGGCCTTGAGGGAGAATAGGGCAGTTTTTGGCATTTTCAAATTTCTTAAAATTTTATAATATTTTTCTGAAATTGTTCCGAATTTTTTGGGATTTTTCACAAGAAAAAAGGCCAAAATTAGGTTTTTTCACGTCGGTGGGCCCGCTTAAGGCGGTGGCAGCAATCCACCACCCGAAATAAGCGCGGATCCGCGGGCGCAACACGTGGATCGCGGCTCTTAGCGAGCAGGCACGGGCGCAGGCGGCGCGACACGCAGGCGCAGGAGTCCGTATCGGCCGCAGGCGGCGGTTCCGCTGGCGTAGGCTGTGTTCCGCGGCACGTGGGCAGACGGTTCCTCGCCGTCGGCAGCGGTGGCGGCTGCCGGCCGGCCGGTTCGGCTGCCCAATCCATTCTGGGCCCAATTTTCGCCCCGGGAAGACAAAATCAGACGTTTTTTGGGGTCCCCGGGACCGTTTTTCGACGTCCCGGACTCAATTTTGGCAATTTTAGAACCATTCAAAGCTCATATATGCAAGATCGATTTTGGATTACTCAGAAAAATTATCCAAAATTTGTGACACGTATTTTCGGACTCCTAGAACTTCGACGTCTGAAAATAGAGCGGCAACTAATATATTCTAAAAAGTTATCTTGATCGAGCACGAATTCGAAGCAAAATCAAACCGTAAACTTCAAAAACTAAATTTGGGAGCACTCAAACTCCTATTTCATCGAGCTTATAGTAAAACTGAGCGTCTCAGAAATACGAACCCAACGACACTAAATTCAACTGAATCTGAGCCCAAATCAAGCGCCCGAAGTGCTGTTGGAAAGCTTGTCACAATTTGAGTTATCAAACGGTCTTCGATTTTAACGAGCTTATAGTCAAATCGAACGGCTCGACAAGACGAATACAACGAGCCCAAGATCGCCAAAATCTGACATCACTAAGACCTTCAAATGTCTGACGAACGATGCACAATCAAAGGATTCAATATCAGCCGTCCATTCAGCCACTTTCTATTTGCCCCTGAACTTACACCTATTTACGAGCCATGCCACTCCATAAAAACTATAAATAGACCCCTCATTTCTCATAAGGGGGATCCAAGCAAGAAGGAGAGAAGAATATAAGAGAAGCACAGGAGGAAATAGCTCATCCTCGACCACCGTTGGAATTCTTCCCGCCTCCCAAACAACGCCGGAGTTCGTCCAGACACTCGAGTGACATCGAAATTCTTCCCAAGCGACATAAAAGTCCTGCTCGACGCCGAAATTCAGTCCAACTTTCGAACGATGCTTGAATTCTGCCCAATCTCCTTAGTGAAGCTATAACTCTGCTCAACTTTGTAATTGAATCTCCTTAGTGAAGAGATTTGTTGTAATTTGATCGTCTTCACTTTGTGGATGAGTCGGCCTCTTGTAGTTCAAACAAAACAGTAGTGGAACCATTTTAACTGGGCGAGGCCCCACGGTTTTTTCCCTTTCCGAGTTTCCACGTAAAAATCCTGATGTTCTTTTATCTTCTGTTTGTGTGTGTTAGATATTCGTACAACGCTCAGACGAAAATTTCTAACTCTATCGCCGCGTATATTCTAGCCCGCAACAATAATATAATAAAGATACAAAATTATTTTAGATGAAAGAAAACGAATGACCAAAATTTAAGTGGAAGAAAATTTTTTTTTTATAATAGTAATGTAGATTCATTCATAAAATATTACTTATCATCGTGAAAAATGCCTGGGAAAAAAAAAGCGCCAAACCGATCCTAATATAACCCGAACGCACTTTTGGTCACGTGGCAGACGATTAACCTTGTCTTTCTCCACACCCGCCGCCGCACCTTCAAACCCGATAGTATCCATGGTTGGTCATTTATTTCTTTCGATAGTATTGGCCGGAGAAATCGCGTCGCAAGAATGTCAAAAATTATCCTTCTAAAACCGTCCCATGGATTCCAGGTCCTGAGCCGCGGCAGGAAGTTCTCTGCTCTCTTTCTCCAACCCCCCTCTCTTCCCGCCCTTCACATTTCCTCTCTTCCCACCCTACTCCCCGCCACTCCTCGCACCGCCCTTCGCGCTCCCAACTCCGATCGTCGCCTCCTCTTCCCAGTCCGCGCGATCGAGTCATCTCCGACCAAGGAAGGCGAGGATGAGAAGGTGCTCAGCGAGAATGGGGTTGAGGATGGAGCTCCTTCTTCTCCTCTTCTTCCGTCTTCTCCTTCTTCTGATTCAATAAATGAAATGGCCGGCAAGGCGGGGGAGTACCCTACGGGGGAATTCGAGATGGTGGAGTTCGGTTGGTGGATGAAGGCCATGGTGAAGTTGCGGATGCTGTTTGCTCTTCCATGGGAACGGGTGAAGAAGGGCAGTGTGCTCTCAATGAAGCTCCGCGGTCGGGTTGGTTTCAATTTTTTGCTAAATAAATTAGCAATTGCTAGTGCATGAGATGAACATCTTGATACTACTTTGTATAAGGCTAGCTTGCGTTTATATATATACCCGAACAGTTTAAATATTGATCCAATTGTTCATTTCTGTTGATGAGAATGTTTATTTATTATTCAATATTGGTTAAAACTCTGTTGTGACTTAAATTTGATAAGAGGATGAATAAATACATTCGAACCGAATTTTTAAACTTAGGTTATGTTCATGCGGTACCTTCAACTCAAATAAAAAAAAAATGTTGAATAAATTTGGACAAGGCAGTACTTAGCTTCACCTGATTCATTTGCAACCATAGCAATCTCTCTGTAAAGTCTTTGTAATGTGGATTTCTATGGAAAGGGAAATAACGCCATTATTTTTGGTAAAAGAATGCATAATGAGTTACTATGAGCTACCTCTTTTCTTCGGATTCTTGACACACTACCTTTCTCATGTCGAGCCATGCAGAGAAAATTCCTAGAAAATTATATTTTCATTATTCAATATGGATCTTTTATTAGTTCTACGACCTAGCTACATAAAGAAAGCGAGGAGCATGATGGTATTTCTTTGATAGCTTGGGATTCTGGTGCTTTTGAAATATGAGCCTCGATTTTAATGATTTTAATGAAATTATTGAATTTGTATTAATAATTAGTTTTTTATCTTAGCATTTTTAATTGATTTTTGTTTGGATAAATGTAATTTGGTGCAGATAACGGATCAACTTAGCAGCCGCTTTTCCTCTGGTTTGTCCTTGCCTCAAATTTGTGAAAATTTAGTAAAAGCAGCATATGATCCTCGCATTTCTGGTATATATCTCCATATAGAACCACTTAGTTGTGGTTGGGGCAAAATAGATGAAATACGAAGGCACATACTAAACTTCAAGAAGTCAGGTAAATATGTAATAATACAACTTTATTTTCAATTATATTCCATGATATTCCATGTTTATCATATGCATCTTCTCCTTTTTCTTTGAATTTCTTGGAGCCATCTACATATTTGGAAACTTCTCCTTTAAAGTTCATAATTTGTGCATTTATTATTTATTGGAAACTATAGTTGAATCTTTTTATTTCTTTAATCTCCTCCAAGGATTTGGAGAACTAAAACTAACCTCTCCTTTATTTTATTGGAATATTTAATCATTGTTTTGTATAGAGGTGTTGTATGGTGTCTTTTATTTGTACGACAATGCAAACAAGTTAACTCAATGAATGGACTTGACAAGGTAATGATTTATTGAGTGAAGAAAGTTTGATTGAATAAACATACATTTTCACGATGAATGATTTATTGGATGATTAGAATATTTGGTTGAGAAGTTTTCCTGCAGGGTAATGATAAGATGTGATGTAGGAAACATCCATGGATTGAGTGTGTGATGCATGCTTATGCATTTTATGAACCATTCCAATACCAATACATTCAACAACAACAACAACATCAAGCCTTTATCGCACTCGTGGGGTCGGCTACATGAATCCTTTTTCTCCATTGTGTCATATTAAAAGTCAAATCTCGTTTAAATCTAATAAAGAAAGTTCATTCCTAATATTTTCTAACCAAGTCTTTTTAGGTCTACTCCTACCTTTCTTAACAAAAGTCAAATCTAATACCTCTACTCTCCTAACCGGGTCATCGGAAGGCCGTCGTTTATGTGACCAAACCATCTAAGACGACTCTCTCTAATCTTATCTTCTACTGGAGCTACTCCAACCTTTTCACGTATATGCTCATTTCGTATCCTATTTCTAAGGGTAAAGCCACTCATCCACTTGAGCATCCTCATCTCTGTCACGCTTAACTTAGTATTATGCTTCTCTTTTAATGGCCAACATTCGGCACCATAAAGCATTGCATGCCTCACTACCATCTTATAAAAATTTCCCTTTAGTTTGAGGGGTACATTTCTATCTCAGAGCAAGCCCGATGCATTCCTCCACTTCAACCATCAAACTTGAATTATGCTGATAATATCCCCATCTATTTCACCATCACTCTGAACAATAGATCCAATATATCTAAAATGTGTACTATTATTAATGATTTGATCGTCCAAAGTCACAATCCCCTCAATAGGTCTATCACTACTAAAATTACACTCCATATATTCCGTTTTAGATCTACTCAAGCGAAAACATTTAGACTCTAAGGTTGACCTCCATAATTCAAGTTTACCTTCAACTCCCTCTCTAGTCTTATCAACAAGAAGAAATACATGCATGGAAAAAAGAAATGGCTAGAGGAGAGGGAGGAAATGGTTTCCATTGTGTTTTTCCCTATGTTTCAAAGGAGGTTGGTGAGGCGGAGGTGCTGTTACATGCTGTTGGCTAGATTTTAAGATAAGTAGAGGAGATTAGTGATAAAGAAGTGGAGTTAGAGGGCAATGTAAGAGGGGAAGGAGGGAATTGGCCAACATTGAGCCCTTAGTAACCCTTCCTCTTCTATTTATAGGAGAGGGACTTCTTAATGCATGCTAATGGTATGAAGACCTTAAACTAATAAAAACTAAATATAATGCTTAAAACTAAAGCACCACGACCATCATTGATACATCACATCATGTTAGGTGTTATGATTGAATAGATTATTCAATCCTAGATCCTTTTACACCATTTTCCATACGTTAAAATAATCTTCTTCTAATGAGTTGATGGTGGCAACTATGTCATAAAAGGAAAGTGTGATTAACTTTAAGGATCTTTGGCTTAGGCTTGCGTGTTGGATGATGATTTCCTTGATGAGATTCTAATATCAGATTAAAAGGTTTTGAACTCAGGACAATATTGGAGTGCTTGTGGCATAATTATCTTAGCATGACTGATGGCAAGTGACAACTTTGGAGGTATCATGAGCTCTATGTGGAGAAAGGTTAGGGGACAAAATAACTGGAATGACTCGTATGGGATGGGTGGTATAGTTCAATAAAGGATATGTTGGGGAGTTTGACGTTTGGAAGGTGGCGGTGAGGGTGTTTTTGGCTATTTATAGTATTTAAGGTTTTGAAAGTGGTGTTTGAATTGGTAGGATAATTTTAGTTTGTGTGATGTTGGACTACAATGCTTGAAATGATTTTGAAAAGAGCTTGCACGATTTATTGATTAGAGTAATAACAATTAGAACTATTAGCAAATAAAAACGATAAAATAAAACGTAAGAGCGGTCACTTCCATTTAGTTCAAGTTGCACATCAAGAGCTTTGAATCATCAAAATAACATATGAAATCAATATTATGCAAATATAATAGCTTTAAATGAAAATCCATCTTCTAACAATAAGATTAAAAACAAATGAAGTGCACTCAATCCCCTACTAAGCTCAGCAGAATTAGGCGAACACGATCTTTATGACTAAAATCAAATCACAAGGAAGAGGGTTAAACTTAAAGAAATACAAGAAGAGGAAGATTAAAAGACCTTTGTCAAGGATCGAATGTAATCCTCCACTGGACGGTACCAAGTTGTTCTTCAATAGCTTCGATCAAGGTGTCCAAGATACACTCTACGTACTCTTCTACGGTGTGATCGATGCGCGGATTAACATCAAAGAAGGTTGAGTGTAAGATGCATCAAATCCGTGCTCATGGTTTAAAATTGCGCAATAAAAGGAGCGCCTTACCACAATGTGGTTCCTTTAAGCCTCAAAGCCTACGCAATAAGTTAAGGTTTTGAGGCTCACACCTTAAGTTTAATGAGGCGCGCTAGCACCTCGCCTCACATTTTTGAGGCGTTGCCTCTAATAAAATTAACCTAATTTTTTTTTTCAGTTTCGACCCCTAATTGCGCCTAGTGAGATGTCGACGTGGCATCAACATTTAAACACTGGTAAATGTCGAATGTTAGACGTTGCGTTACGGTTTTCAAGTTCTAGCAACCGTTCCAACTTTCAAGCATTCGATCTGGAGCAATTTCAAGCATTCCATCAATTCCTTCTCAGATGTCGTCACCCACCAAGAAAAAGATAATTTGATGTCATGATTTCTGTTCAGTTCTGCGTATTTTATGGTTATGCTATACGTAGGTGTTCAAAATTTTGAAGTTCTTCATTTTTTATGCTTACGCTATGCGTATGCGGTGTTTCTCAAAACTTTTTAAATGTTTGTTTGATACTTTGATTCCATCGGGTTTTCTCTGTATTTAGGGTTTATGAATTTATGTTGAAATTTGAAACATAAACCCTAATTAAATTTTAAGCATCGAGTACTCTATGCGTATGTTGTGCGTACTCTACACGTATGTTGTGCGTACTATATGCGTATGTTATGGGTGTACTGTGCGTGATAATTGCTTATGTTGTGCATACATACTGCATGCGTACTTTATGCGTGCGTATAATTTGTTTCCATATTTTCTGAAATGTGCGTTCTTGTGCGTATGTTGTGAGTACTCTATGCGTATGTTGTGCGTGATCGTTGCTTGTGTTGTGCGTATTTTATACTTATGTTGTGCGTTTTTGTGCGTATCTTATTTACTTATTCTATATGTTTTTTTTTTAATTTTCAGATATATGTTCGTCCAATTACCTATCGATGCTATGTTTCTACTTTTCGATTAATCTGTGATAACTTTGCTCAGCAAATTTCTCCTGAAGTCGTGGACATATTGAAACGGTTGAAGATCATACAGTTTTTGCAATTTCTTGGATTTGAGCAAAATGTTCATCTTATTTATGAGCTGATATCAAGGTGGAACATTTCAAAACAATGCTTTACTCTAAAAGGTGACTCCATTCCTTTCACTGCTGATGAAGTGGCCCCTACTTATTGGTCTGCCAAATAAAGGAGAAGAAATATCATGACTTTCCTTAGCACATACTTCAGTTACATCATCGGAAATTAAGGCAGAGATGCTGAAGTTGAACAAGCAAACCCCCTCGAGACTATGTTAAGAACGTTTATCATCTATTTATGTTTAAATTTACTTTTTCAACTTAATAACTTCAAAATCCCTCGATTGCTTCAAAGAATAGCAAATAATCCAGATGATTTTTTGTCAATAAACTGGGATAGTTCAATTAGGGAATTTTTAGGTCGAGAGTTTAATAAGGTCTCCTCCAAGATTTCAAATAAGAGGCCAGCATGTTACATCAACGGTTTTGTTCCTTTGTTAATTGTGAGTGCTAACTGCTAAATTCATTCAAAATTTTATTGGATCAATGTGAGTGTTAAAATTTTCTTTCATCTTATGCAGATTTGGTTCCTGGAGCATACTTCTTTTCATGCTCCTATGTATGCTGACAAAAGGCTCCGTTTTCTACAATGGGCCGATGATATTGTATATACTACAGAGGTTGTCACTAACTTATTTGCTAATATAAGAAAAAATCAGATTTATAATGTCCTCTAAGCAGTTTCCCAGGCTGAAATGGATATGGTTAATGTCAAGAAATATCCATCAGACAGCCCTCCATCCCTTGATTCCCCTCATGAAACATCCACCCATCAAAACAACCCCTCCAATCTCCCCATCATACCCCACCTTCTCAGCAAGACCTCAACCAATCTCCTCAGCAACCACACTTAAGTTTTTCTGCTGAAGCACTTGAATCTCTACAGGAAAGAATAATCAAATCCTGCCAAGAAACATACACAAAACTTTTTCTTGAATTTGAAGATAGGCTGAGCAGAAAGTTTGAAGACCTAACTGAAAGAGTTGAAGTTATTAAGGTCAAGCTCAATAATTATATTGATCAAAGCAAAATATTTTCTCAGAAAAGATCTGTTAGCTATTCTTCATCATCCAATAAGAAACATAAATCAGATATCCCTCCCCACAGCCCCAATGAACCAATCCCCAAAAATGAGCCAATCCCACAAAATGAGCCAATCCCACAATATGAGCCAATCCCAGCAGAAATGTAACTTATTCCATATACAAATCCAAATGAACCAATATCAGTAGATGACATTCATATAAATCCTGTAACTTATGTCTATGCAAATGAAATGGAAAATTATAAATGTCTTCTGAGTTTGAGTTCTGAGAAGAAAAATTTTGTGCATGAAAGTTTGAAAAAGTTCAATCGAAGGTAAAAAAATTGCAACTTATTTTATGTTTGAATATTTTTATGCGTATGATATGCGTTACTTATGCGTATGGTATGCTTATGATACAGGTATATTATGCGTATTTTATGCTTATTGTATTATATGTTTATGGTATGCTTATTATACGCGTATTGTATGCGTATGGTATGCTTATGTTATGCGTATTATATGCGTATGTTATGCTTATGATACGCGTATTGTATGCTTATGAAATGCGTATTTAATATATTTTTTTTTGTAGGGGCGATAGTATCTTGTTTGTTAGTAACCTTCTTATTTCCAGAGCTGAAATTGACAAGTTATTAAACGACAATTATTTAGGCAATGAACATGTAGATCTTTTTTTCTTTTTGTTAGATGAGAAGTGTAACCTTATGCCTGACAAGTACTATAAATTTCTATACATCTCTCCAGTCTATTGGGTTAGTAACTTAGTATTCAATTAATCATTTTAACTATTGGATTAGTAACTTAGTATCCATTTCTTAGTTCTTACATAATTACATACTTACATTTACTACTTGCACTTGCAAAATAACAAAGGAAGGGATAAATTGTCCAAATTGCAAATCGACCATATAACCGAGCTTTCTGTTTCTTCAAACAATATTTTATTACAGCCAATCATTGAATCCTCGCATATTTCCCTGTTGGTTGGTTTGCTGAAAGAACAAAAGTGAAAATTTTATGACTCGTTGCCCCACCGCGTCAAAGAGCGTTCCAAAAATTGTAAGTGTTAGATGAATATGAACTATTCAATTTTTAAAAAATTTACAGAACTAATCATTGCTCTACGTATTTTTCAGCTTAAAGCCCTATACTCTGACACGAAATAAGCTTTTAATAGTGATATCAGAAAATGGAAGCTTTCTACCATTAAAGGTGCACCAAAGCAGGAAAACTCTGTAGAATGCAGAATGTATATCTGTAAATATATGTAAAGAATAAGTCTTAAAGGCAACACTGATTGGACTGATAGTACAAATTGGCAAGAAGACATGTCAAAGTATAGGGCAGAATTTGCATATGAAATATTTTGTAAAATATTGAAAAAAATGACAGTTTTTCATTCTGTATAAATATTTATCATTCTGTGTATAAATGTTTCTCTGTATAAATGTTTCTCTGTATAAATGTTTAAACAGTTTATGTGTATAAATGTTTATTATAATTCCGTGTATAAATGTTTATTTCTGAAGAATATATTTTTCAATTATATGTATAAATGTTATTTACATTGATTTAATTAAAAAATAACTTATTAAATTATAATACGCATAAATTACGCATATCGTACGTATTGTGTAGGCATAGTGTACGCATATCGTAAGCAGATAATAGGCATAAAATACGCATAATATGATGTTTGAAAGATTTTGTGGTTGGCATTTGCGTTTAAAGATTAGTGTTTGAATTTCTTATTTGTTTTAACGAAAAAAATAATTTTAAAAATATTTTTTATATATTGTGCATAACAAACGCACAAAAGACGTATTAAGTACGCATTATACACGCATATATTACGCACATAAGACGCATAGAGTACGCATAAAACACTTACACATTATATTAAATGTTTTAGATTACTTACATTTAGTATGGACTGAGGGGCCGTGATATGAATAATAATTTTCGTTAGCTGTGGACTGATGGGTGGCATATATGGTTGGGAGGGTTGGTTGAATTTTTATGGGTCATTATTTACAATTTATTGCTTACTATTGTTCAACATTAAAATTTTCACTATATAATGCGGGTACGCTTGCCTTATGGTAACGCATGATTTTTTCAAACAGAAGTAATGCAGGCATGACAGAAGGTTTGATTTTTTACAACCAAGCCTTTCATTCATTACTGCGATACTTATCCTTCTCCCAGAGTCCCATGTTCCTGATGCCAATAACTTGTAAACATAAACATCTCTCCTGTAAACATAAACCTGGTCAGGAGAGAGATGTTTATGTTTACAAGTTATTGGCATCAGAAACATGGGAGGAGGATAAGTATCACAATAATGAATGGAAGGCAGTGTTTATTCATAACATACGCAGAAAATACGCATAGGATATGCAGTGTTCTGCTTTATCGACGGCTCAACATTATATAATATCGAATACATCCAGCACGCATATTAAACCTTACACAAAGTACGCATATATTACGCACACAGTACGCATGGTGTGCACATTATATGTCCATATATTACGCACATAGTACGCATAGATTACGCACAATATAATATTGGACACATCCAGTACTTATACTAATAATCATATGTTTTATTAAATATTAATACAAAATCATACTTTAAATTACAGCTGCTCCAACTGCTAATTTACAAATATTTTAGAAAAAGTTTTACAAAATACGCATGGAATATGCATATAATACGTCGTACATATGCAGTATATACGCCTTAAATATGTATTACATACACCGTATATACATATAAAATACGCACAACATAAAACTGAACACATCCAGAAAATTTATCGACGGGTCGACATTATATAATACTGAACACATCCAGTATGCATACTAAACCCTAAACGAGAGCTGCTCTCTTCGCCTGGAGGTTTCTTCTACTGCGAGTTGGGTTGCTATCTTCTCCGTCCGACCGGTGGCCGCTTCTATCCGAGGCTGCTGTCTCCCCCGACTTGCATCTGGTCATAGAAAAGATTAGTAAGAACTCGTTCACTTCCTATTTTTGCTCAATCAGAATGGTCAGAAAGAAGGATAAAGCTGCATCAGGTCATAGAAAAGATCCAGCATGGAAACATAGCACTCAGGTGGATGTAGGAGACAGTGATAAAATATATGTCTATCTGAAATATAATTACTGTGATAAAGTTATGAAAGATGGTGTGATTAGGATGAAGGAACACCTTTTAGGTTCTCACAAGAATGTTGCTCCATGCTCCAAAGTTCCTAATACTGTAAGGGATGAGATAAAGTCATACATGAATAAGTTTACCACATCAAAACATCTTGCACAGAAGCAATTTGAGGACAGAGTTGTGTTGGATCTTACTACGGGAGTGAGCGCAGCGTTAGGGATTCATCTTCTTCTATGAAGCCCATTTCATCTAGAGGTGCTAGAGAGCCTATGGATCATTATATGGTTGACACATCAGAGGATAGGCCTTCTACTACACAGAAGATGGCCCCAGAAAATGCAAGAGAGGCGCGGAGAAGAGTGTATAAGGATATAAGCAGATTCTTCTACGAAAATGCAATTCCATTTAATGTTGCAATATCACATGCTTATTACAACATGATTCGTTCAGTTGGAGCATTTGGGAGAGGGTTCAAACCTCCAACCATGTATGATTTAAGAACATGGATTTTGAAGGAGGAGTTGTAAAGCACTGATAAAAGCATCGAAGAAATTAAGAAGACTTGGGCCCAAACAGGAGTAACAATTATGTCAGATGGGTGGTCTGATATCAAACATAGAAGTCTGATCAACATCCTCATTAATAATCCTTATGGTACTGTGTTTTTAAGGTCAATTGAAGCATCTGACTAGGTCAAAGATGCTGAGTTCATATTTGGATTATTAGATAGCATTATTGATGAGGTTGGAGAACATTTGGTTGTGCAAATTGTGACAGATAATGCAAGTTCTTATAAGGCTGCAGGTAATAAACTTATGGAGAAGATGTAGCATCTATACTGGACTCCATGTGCTGCACATTGTATAGATCTGATTTTTGAGAAGCTTGGGGAGTTACCTCAACATAAAAATGCACTCACTAAAGCAAAAAAAATAACCAAGTTTATTTACAACCATTCTTGGGTGCTAACTCTTATAAAAAAATTTTCGAAGAAAAAAATTCTAAGGCCAGCCGCAACAAGATTTGCCACCGCTTACTTGACCTTAGATAACATGCTGGATGCTAGGCAACCTTTAGAGGTTATATTCACATCTACACAGTGGTTGAGTTGTGCTTGGGCGAAGAAGGCTGAGGGAAAAGAGATTAGAAAGATTATTTTAAATGACAGATTTTGGCAAAGTGTCTTATATGCCATTACAACCACTTAACCTTTAGTTCAGATTTTAAGGATGGTGGATACTGAGAAGAAGTCTGCAATGGGTTTCATCTATAATGTCATGGATGAAGCCAAAGAGATGATTGCCTCCAACTTAGGAGGCAGTGAGGGAAGCTTTAGGAAAATTTGAAATATTATTGATGATAGGTGGGAACTACAGCTTCACCGACACTTGCATGCCGCTGGCTACTACCTAAACCCTCAGTATCAATATGCAGAGAACAAGTTTACAAACCCTAAAATAAAGTTAGGATTATATCATTGCTTGGATCGTCTAATAAGTGATGCAACTGAAAGATCAAATGCTGATTTGCAATTGGTACCTTTTAGAAACAAAGGTTTTTTTGGATTTTAACAAGCAAAAGATACAATTGCCAAACGATCTCCAGTTGAGTGGTGGATTCAATTTGGTGATGAGACTCCAGAATTACAGCGTTTTGCTGTGATAGTTTTGGGCTTGTCATGCTCTTCATCTGGATGTGAAAGAAATTGGAGTACCTACAACCAAGTGCATACAAAGAGGAGAATCGCTTGTCGACATTGAGGATGAACTCACTGGTGTACATTATGTACAATAGGAGACTCAGAGATAGAAATTTGAAGAAAAAAAGATTAATGGATGATGAAGATCCTTTGCTTTGCGATGATGTGGCATCTGATGATGAATGGTTTGTAGATGATGAAGTTGAAGTGATGCCGTCTGAATTACAAGATGAAGATTTAAATGTTGATTTTTTTGATGGTCTTAAAGCATCTACATCCATCACAATTCAGGAACAAATAAAAAAAGGTATATAAATAATATAATTTTCTTTTCTTAGATTTTTATTAATGTATTACACTATTATTCATTATGATATTGTTCAAAAATACTTAGGGAAGAGGAACATAAGTAATAATGATGAAGAAAAAGCTGATTGGGAGATATTGGACTCTATAGGAGAGGAGGAAGAGGAGAGAGCAGTTCATCATAAGGATGATTCAAATAAAGACCCCCTTAGTGATGACTGATGAGTGATGACAGTGCTGATGACTAGTGAGTTCTTATGTGATATGTCTCCCCTAAGTAGCATTTTTATGTTTTATATATTATTTACTCATTATTATATGTAAAATTTATCATTTTCTGTTTACGTAATTTTTTGATTTTGAGGCTTACGCCTCAAAATGCCTTAAGGCTTATACCTCGCCTCACGAACGAAAAACGCTTCAATACCTGAATACGCAATTTTAAACATTGATCGTAATTAAGATCTGGATCGGTCATTCATGAATGCTAGATGACGGTCGCCTTCAAAGATCTCTAGTAACCTTAGAACTCTGTTAGAGAGAAAGAAGTTTCTCTTAAACTTGAAGTGGAGATGACGAAGTATGGCCGGCCAAGGGAGGGGGGTTTGGAAAGAGGAGAAGTAGGTTAAGAGGGAAATAAAAAATTTCAGATTTCTAATTGGAAGAGATTTAGGAATAAGTTTGAATTTAATTCCTAGAGGGGAAAGAGGTGTTAATATAGAGGGAGGGGATTGGCGAGAGAGAGAGAGAGAGAGGGCAGAGTGGCTTTGATTTAATTCCAATAGGAGAAGCTTTATTTTAGGAAAGAAATGACTAGGTGGGGCGGGGGGGTGGGGTGGGGGGGGGGGGGGGGGGGGGGTTCGGCCAAGTAAGAGAGAGGGGGGGGGAGGGCAAGTGTCTAGATGTATTGTATTTGGAGTTAAGACTTTAATTAATCAAACCATCATGATTTGATTGATTGAATTAAATAAGAACCTTCTTAAAATAGGATTAAGAGAAAAAGAAATATTTGAAATTTGAAGTCAAGGCTTTAATTAATCAATCCATCATGATTTGATAGATTGAATTAAATAATAACCTTTCCTAAAATAGGATTAAGAGAAAAATGAAAGATTTGAAATCTAAAATTTATTTATTTCAAATTCAAATCATTTTCAAAAATAGGTTGATTTAAATAAGGAAAGTGGAGGCTTTATGAAATAATTTGAAAAGGGGAAGAGGGGTGGGGGGCCGACGGCTTGGTAAGGAGGGTGGGCCGGCGGTTGTGGTGGTGGTGGGTCGTCGAGGGGAAGGAGGTGGGGACGGTGGGAAGAGGGGGCGGAGGTTCAAGCGGCGGGTGGAGCTTTGTGCCATGGGAGAGACAGGGGAAGATGGAGCCGATGGTGGTTGAGGGGGAAAAAAGAAAAAATAGATAATAAAACCACGAACCTGACTCGTCAAGGTTGGTGGGCTATGCACAATTCTCCCTCTCCTAGGGATCTCACTCCAAACTCTCATGCTTTCAAGAGAACTCAAATAAAGAGAAGAAAAATTTGTAATCAATCATTCATTAATCTCATAAGAAGAACACTAGGGTTATAAATAGCCTCGTACAAAGACTCACAAAAATAAAATGATGACAATGCCCCTATGGCTTACATACGACCTCCCTTAATAAAAAGGGTACAATGGGAAACTAATAAAGCAAGTACAATATGACATCATAAATAAGAAAATACATAAAACAACTCAGAAATTCAATGACTCAATCGTGGTCGTAGATCGACCGCCACATCTCTAATAGACTCTCCACGATCTGATGTTCCCATCATTGTGCTTTGGGAAGGGTTGTACGGGGCTATCTCTTCTTCAATTGAGCACATGACTAGGACTTCTATAACATTGTTCCACATCCTTCCTAGGGAATTGCTTCCTGCATGTCATTCTGAAATGATATTTCAACCTGAGAGTATGGTGCTAATGATGTCAGTAAGAATTGTGAAAGTACTCGAACAAGATGTTAAAACAATATCCAATAATGATGTTCCACTAACTATTACTTAGGAAATACCTATTATTAAATCCTCTGTTGATAAAATTACCACTCCAGTTTCTCTCTTTAGAGAAGGCTCTAGCTAAGGTAAGTATGTGAAGTTCTTTATAATTTTATTGGTTCAAAGTCTGTTTTGATTCCTATAGGTTATTGTAGGTCTATATCTTCTTTTGTGATTTCTTTAGCAATGAAATATCAACAAGGGCTTTCAAAGGGTACCAAGTTATCTTCCAATGCATCAAGTCTAATTTCATTATAATCAATAAGGTGGAGATTAATCCAATCCCCTTTAATGTATTTTTTTTAGACCAATCATGGTACTAGGAAGAAAGGCATACAATGTTACTTGATGTCTTATATGGCTTTTCTCTCCTTATATAATCATGTTTCATGAAAGTTGATTAAAGGTTGTTTTAGAGTCCATGATTGAAACTATTTGTGATTTTGATTAGAGATTTTTCATTATACCATCATACACATTTTGTCACACCCTACAATCAACTTGGAGTGTAATAGAGAAGGAAAATCTAAACAGACCTCTTCTTATTGACACCCATTATGAACTACTTATATCATATCAGAATCCGATGAGTAAAAAATAATCTATTCAGATTCTCCTAACATACCAAGCTTTACCCTTAACAACTTGAAGCATGTAATATATCTAAAATATAATGCACATCTAAAAAGAAATACAAAGTTTTACTAAAATTTTTAAAATTTATTTACATTCCCCAAAAGTTTTTATACCTCTCCTTGGACCTCTATGTACAACCAAAACATATATACATAAAAAAGGATAATCATCCATTCATCCCTTTCCTTCTAGTGCCCTATAGGCTCCTTCACATTTCCTGCAGTACAACAGCTGCTAATAAGCTAGAGCTCACTGAAATACGCAAATAATATACAATAAATAATAATAACATTTTGACAATTAATTTAAAACATATTGAAATTCAATATTGTATAAGAAATGCATAACATTACATTCTATCTTGTTTACTGTTCAATACCTTTAGGCAAGTCATATGATGGCTTTAAGTTTTTTTGCATTTTTTCATCTTTCTAATTCAATGTTGGGTCTGAATTACCAACTTTTAGAATTGAAGCTACTCTCTCATTCAAGGTTGGATCCGAATTCCCAACTTTTATAATTTAGATAATTTAGTCTTATCTCGTCAGGTCTTTCATCTTTACCTGTGCGGGCCCATTCTCCATATATGATTTATTTCGCTTTTATACTCTCTTCCATTTTCATAATCATACCGTACTAATGTAATTGTTACTACTTAGTGATTCAACAATTCACATATATGAATAAAGTGGAGTAAATTGAAATAAATGTTGAAATAAACATAACAAATATGAATTTGCAAATGTATAAAATTTATAATATTTTCTAATATCTCTGTTTAAAATTGCACAACAAGTGGCGCGCCTCTGCGCAATTCTTCCCAAAGGCGCCTCGAGGCGCACGCAATTTGGACCCTGGTCGAGGCGTACACCTCACCCTGTGTGAGGCGTGCCTCAATTGCGCAGTTATGGGTGAGGCGTACGCCTCATCCAAATGGTCCCACCTACTTAAAATGAGCATTTTTTCCCTTATACCCGATCGGATCCAAGCATATCCCGATAATTCCTTGCCCGCAAGCTCCAGGTCGCGAAACCGAGAGCCTCCCGCACGGTCGACCACCCTTCCCGCCGCCTCTCACGCCGGCGCCGCCTCTCTCCGGCGAACTTGAAGTGTCCGTCCGCCTTGTAGGAGAAGTCCACAAATGATTTTAGGTATTTTTTTTTTATTTTTGGTTATATTTTTCAAGTGAAATAAATTCTAGGGTTTTTGATTTTTTGAATTATTTTGTGTGATTTTGGATTCTTTCATTAGAGATCATGGTTAGAGGCAAGGAAAAGGGGTCTTCGTCATTGCAGAGGGACTCTTCTTGGAAATATAGTGTACAAGTTGACATAGGCGGCAGAGAGAAGAGCTTTGCTTATTTGAAATACAATTTTTGCGAAAAGTGGTGAATGGAGGTGTTACCCGCATGAAGGAACACTTATCATACTCGCATAAAAACGTGGCACCGTGTGCAAATGTGCTGGAAAAGGTGGAGGAAATTATTGCTTATATGAAGAAAAGTACCACGGCAAAACACTTGCAACAGGAGCAATTTGATGATAGGGTTGAACATGGCGCTTACTTTGGGAGCGAGAGTGGAAAGGGCTCTTCCTCCACTATACATAGCAGAGATGCATGGGGTCCTATGTATCAGTATATGACTAATCCAGAAGAGGATAGAGGACAAGCACAAATGATGCTTGCGGCCGATATTAGAGAGACTCGACGGCAAGTTTGCATGGATATTGAGAGATTTTTTTTTGAAAATGCCATACCTTTTAATGTTGCTACGTCGCCTGCCTACTTCAATATGCTGCGGTCTGTAGGGTTGTATGGGAGAGGGTTGAAGACACCTTCTATGTATGACTTGCGAACATGGATTTTAAAAGAGGAGCTGCTGAACACAGATCGTAGCATTGATGAGATTAAAAGGACATGGATTGAGACTGGTGTAACCATAATGTCAGATGGATGGTCTGACATGAAGATTAGGAGCTTGATTAACATCCTTATCAACAATCCCTACGACACGGTGTTTTTACGATCGGTTGAAGCTTCAGATGAAGTGAAAAATGCTACATTCATTTTCAATTTACTTGATGGGGTTATTGAGGAGATTGGGGAGCAATTGGTTGTCCAGGTAGTGACTGATAATGCCAGTGCATACAAAGCAGTTGGTCAGATGTTGATGGAGAAGAGGACACACCTATATTATACACCCTGCGCAGCACATTGTATCGATCTCATTTTGGAGGATCTTGGTGACTTATCTCAGCACAAGAGTGCTCTTTCTACGGCGAAGAAGATTACAAAGTTCATCTACAATCACTCATGAGTCTTAAGCTTGATGAGAAAGTTTTCAAAGAAGGGAATCATTCGCCCTGCAACCACTAGGTTTGTTCTTAAATTTGTACATTGCAAATCATTCCTACTGTATGTTCTTAGTTCTTACATTTGTGCACTGTAAATCTATAGGTTTGCCACATCCTATTTGACACTGCAGAGCCTGATGGAAGTGAGGCAACCTTTGGAAGCAATGTTTATATCAACTGAATGACTTAACTCTGTTTGGGGGAAGAAAAGTGAGGAGAAGGAAATAAGAAGATTATTCTGAATGATAAATTTTGGGCTACTGTGATCTATGCCATATTGAATACGAGACCCTTAGTGCAAGTACTACGCTTAGTGGATGCAGAGAAGAATCCAGCTATGGGTTTTATTTATAATGCTATGGATGAGGCCAACGAGTTGATTGCACACAACTTGGGAGGAGAGGAGGCAAGTTATAGAGAGATTTGAGATATCATTGATGCTCGGTGGGAGGTGCAGTTACACCGTCATTTACATGCAGCGACATATTATTTAAATTCTCAATTTCAATATTCAGAGAAGAAATCTTCAAACCTGGAGGTAAAGCTTGGTCTGTATCATTGTATGGAAAGACCGGAGCAGGCAGATAGGGAGCTTGCAGATTTACAACTTGTTCTATTTCGGAATAAATAGGGTTTTTTTGGTCTGAATGCAGCAAAATCAACTATTGCCAAACGGTCTCCATGTATAGTTGTTTTGGTAAATGCAAGATCATTTATTCAGTTATGAATTCTGATTATCTTTTTTCTTCTTGAAAACAGTTGAATAGTGGATCCAATTTGGTGATTCCACTCATGAGTTACAGAGTTTTGCTGTAAGAGTGTTGTGCCTCACTTGTCTTCTTCTAGGTGTGAGCGAAACTGGAGTACATATAGGCAAGTGCAAACAAAGAGAAGAAATCGGCTATCAACACTCAGAATGAACTCCCTCATATATATTATGCACAACAAGAGGTTAAGAGATAGGAGGATGATGGGACCCGTTGGTGTGTGATGATGTGTCATCTGATAATGAGTGGTTCATAGATGATGAAACATATTTGCCATTATCAGACTTACAGCTAGAACATCTAAATGTTGATGTTTTGAGGGGCGTAGCAGATCAAGTGGGCACATCCACTAGTACCACACCACACACATCCACTAGCTCTGCAGCACAACAATCAAGTAAAGATATTCCACAACTTCTTATGTGCTATCACATTATATTTATATCAAGTGAGCAATTAACATGATAATGATCTTTTCTCTTATTGAACAGAGAAGAGAAAAGTGAGTCATATTGAAGATGATGATGATATGACATTCATAGATATAATTGGAGAAGAAGATTCCCTTGAAGACCCATTTAGTGATGGGATATGATTGCATTTTATATGTTTTTTTGTACTTTGAGAGTTTTGTTGAACTAATATTTGGTGATTTTGTACTTTGAGACATGATTTTATTGCATCTATTTTTTTACTTTCCACTATTTTGATATATCATTTATATGTTTTTATTGTAAGATAGAATATTGCTATTATTCTCCTACTAAAACCCTTAATTTCTCATTTACGCAATTTTGTGTCCGTGAGGCTTACGCCTCAGACCGCCTCGAGGCTTAATTACACAATTTTAAAACTTGTTTTCTATACATCGTTTGAGTATCTCACCTCGTTCTCTAAGATAGTTGGGTGATGCTCTCCAAAACCCCGGCCAATTTTTTGTTTATAAACAACCTCAAATGCACTCTTTCTCATTCAACCCAAAAAATTTCCTGTTCTCCTCCCTAATCTCTTCCTTTTCCTACTGAATTCAACAACTGGTTTCGGCATATAAGAAATTCATCCATTAGTAACATTTAGCATTCAAAAATTGCTTTATTTCAGAAATTATTTACAGAATTACTTAATTCCAGCCATTAATTTCAGCACATACTAATTCAACAACTAAAGTAGCATACAACATCACTAGTTGTTCTTACTAATTGCAGAATTCCTAATCATAAACACACTCTGCTGTCTTACCAAATTCCAGCAATCAGTTGCAGAATTCAGCTCCACACAGCAGCCCGCTTCCTTCAGCTCCCCGCTATCCCATGGCCTGCACAGCAGCTGCTTCTCACACGTGAATGGGGAGGAAAAAATGAACAAATGGCTGATATTTAATGCTTCAGCAAATATCTTAATATAATAATATCACTAGGTGCAGGGGCGGAACTGCTCATGTGTTAGGGGGGGGGGGGGGGGGGGGGGGGCAATTGCCCCCCCTTAAAAAAAAATTATTAGAGAAGGCCAATTAAGTAACTTGACCCATAAATTTCTTATTTTGCCCCCCCCCCCCCCCCCCCCCCCCCCCCCCCCCCCCCCCCACCCCCCCCCCCCCCCCCCCCCCCCCCCCCCCCCCCCTTGTCCTAAACCGCCGATTCCACAAACAAAGCACGACGGGAAGTCTTCGGTGATTCGCGTGGAAGCCTGCTTCGCTTCGGTGATTCGCCGTTCGCGCAAGAGAGGAACTGGTCAAGTTCGTCCACTGCTTGCGGTCCGCTTCGGCTTCGTTGTCGGCACTCGGCACACGGTAGGGTCCCTTCGTGTTCGTGGCTTCATGAATCGCAAGGGCCTCCGGTGAGATCTAGGTCAGTTTTGATTTTTGAACACATTGCTTGATTGTTCTGTTTGTTATTTTTTGTTTGATTTTCTGTTATTTTGATGGATTTTCATACCGAAATGATGTGTGCTTTGTGGTATTTGATATTTTCATGGATTCATGGTGGCTCTTCAATTTTTTTGCTATATCTATTTTCATATCGAAATGAACAATAAGAAGGAAAGAAAAGGGTAAAAGCATCTGATGCATTACATTTTGAGTGCCATGTAAATGCTTTACGTGGTTTGAGCACAGTTTTTTATGGCTTCCTTTGTTCTGTTATTTTACTTTCCGGAAATCCAGAGTGTACTTGTTTGCCCAAAAAAAAAAAAACATTGTGATGCAAAAATGAAGGGCTACTAGGTTTTTGACTATGCGTGTCCTGTGCTGACAGAAGCTCTTTGATGATTGGATCATCTATTGCATGATGAGTCTTCCAATTCAGATAATCGAGGAAATTATTTAGAGCTACTTGATTTTCTAGCTGATCATAATGAGGAAATTAAGACAGTGGCATCTGCATATGCTAGCTCAAATCTGAAGTTAACTTCACCAAAAGTCCAGAAAGAAATATGTTTTGCTGTATCAGCTCAAACTTTAACATATATGATGGAGACATCGTCAGCAATTTCGACACATGTACATTCAGGAGACGCCGGAGATCGACGGCCACGATCATGATCTGTATTTTCATCATTTTATGTAGTAGTTTATTTTTATTTTATGTTTTTTCGTTTTTGCCCTTATGGGTATTTGGTCGCTATTGTAGCCCAAGGGGCATTTTAGTCTTTTGTTTTCTTTGTCATGTTGAGGCCTATTTATATGGCCCTTTTCCTATGTAAGAGTTAGTTTTTGATGAATGAAAAATTTGCCACGTATGTTCTCTTCGTGAGTTCACCCTCGATCTCTTAGTGAGTTCGTAGGAAAAACTAGATCTCTTTGTGAGTTTTAGGTTTTCTTGTCTCTCATTTTTCTTTAGTTCTCTTGATCACTTTGTGTTGTGGAGAGTTGGATTGAAACCACTAGTGGGAGATTGGATTTTCATGCTTTGGATCCCGAGAATTTCCCCCACACTCTCTCCTCCCTTGCTCTTGCCGCCGCCCCATACCTGGATTGTCCAGGCCACCGGCCAGCCCTTCCCCAGCCTGCCGGCTCCCTTTCCCCCTTCCGGCCGCCACCTCCTCCCCACTCTTTGGAATTTCGAATTTGAAATTTGAATGATTTATGAGCCATTACTTATTTCCTTATTTAGCTCCTTAATTTTAGGCCATCAATTTAATTGAGTTTCAATTTCAAATTTGAAATTCAAATTGCTCCAATTGATTGCCCTCAAATTAGGAAGTTATTTCCCCTTATGAAATCTGAAATTTTATTTCAGATTTTGTAAAAATATGTGATTAAGTTTGTGGTCCCCATTGCATTAAACCTAAGCCCCCTCTCTTCCCCTCTCTCTCCTCACTTTGCCACCTAAGCGACATTAATTCTCCCTTAAATCTCTCCCATAACTGCCACCCCATTAACCCATTATTTATTGTTAATTTGAATTTCAAATTGGCCCCTTCCCTTTTAATAAAATCTAAAATTAAAACCTGAGATTTTCCCTCCAATTCCACTTAACTTGAAATCTAATTTCAGATTTCTAAGCATCTCACCAATTTCTCAACCACCTTGGCCGCCCCCTTGCTGTCCAGAAAATTCTGGACGTTTACAGTGGCTGTCCTCATTTCCAAATCTTGGAAATTGCTGTCCCAGCTTTTTCTTTTGTGATCCTAAGGCTCCAGCCGAGGTTCTGTTGCCGTTCAGCCATCCAGGGAACCCAAGCTGCTGACCATGCTTTAGGAATTGCTGTCCAGATTTCAGAAACAACCCAGTTTCCTGTCTAGAAGCTTCCCGGAACAAAATAGCTTGCTGCCTTGACGTCCAAAGCAAGCTAGTCCGCTGTTTAGCCGTCCAGACTGCCCCAATTGCTGCCCAAAGGAGATCCAGTGCTGAACAGTTGCTGTCCAGCAATTCCAGCCAACGCCAAAGCTTCATATCTCCTATTTCTTTGGTGTACCTTCCATCGAGGAGCACAATCTTCCCAGACATTGGATGCTCACTAGTCATCCCGTGGATTCCCCGTCGCCGGCTACTTCCCCAACGGACTAGACTTTGGGCACCATTTGTCTCTTAGTGGCATTGCTCGGTTTGCTCTCAATCTTCCTCCGTTAAAACCCCACCGTCAAGAGCGTGAGTGAGGGACCCAAGGTGAAAAGTTCTATTTGTTAGCCGTGGATTATTGTTTTTCCATAACATTACTCTCTCTATTCTTATGTTGTCAATTTGATATTGTCCCGTTAATCTAGTTGTAACCGCATGCCATACTTAATTTCGATTTGATAATTCTGAAAGCCTAACTTGGGTAAGCATTAATTCTATAACTAGCAAAATTTTAATAATCTTATATTAAAAACCCCAAACAGTTCTTGTTTCCATGCATACGTTTCACATCAATATATAATGAAAGATATTGGTAACTCATACTTCTCACTTATAGTTGATGAATCCCGTGATATTTCTACGAAAGAACAACTTGCTATTGCAGTGCGATATGTGAATAAGTTGGGCCAAGTGATTGAAAGATTTATAGGCATCAAACATGTCACATCCACTAATGCAGTTACACTGAAGGTAGCCATTGAAGACATTCTAACTAAACACTCGTTGAGCATACAAAGGATACGTGGTCAAGGTTATTGTTGACGTACTTTTTTTGCATCGAGCCCGACTAGGCTCGATCGTGCTCGATCGATTCGATCGAAGGTCGTCGAAATGAAATTGACTCAAATCGAACCCCGATTTAATTAAATTGATTCAAATTAATTTAATTTAAATCAAATCAATCCAATTCAAACCCCGTCGAGCGTCGTCAAGCTCAATTCGACACAATTCGACATAATTCGGCGCCGTTTCAAGTTCGATTTCATGAAATTAACTTGATCGGACCCAATCGGACCCAAACCGACTCAAATCAGTTTGAGTCGAGTCCAATTTGGGCTCAATTTTCAGCCCTAATTTAGCAATTGGGCTAAATTAAATTTTCAAATCAAATTCCCAAATCAATGGCTCAAATTTCATCTTGAAATCTGCCCTAAAATTCTTCATTCCACGTGTGAGAAGCCCGATTGGCTCCTTTGGGCGGCGGGACCTGCTGTCCTCGTGCTCTCCAAGAGCACGCAAGGGAGAGCTCGGGTCTCCCATTGTTTTTTTTGTTCGGCGCTTCCTAGACAGAGAGGAGAGGGGAAGGGAGCCTTCGGCTCCTGGCTGGCGTGCGTCCCGACCAGAGAGAGAGGGAGACGGAGAGAGAGCCTCTCGGCTCTCTGTTTGTTCGCCCGTCGCAGACAGAGCGCGGAAGGGAGAGGGGGGAGCGATCGGCTCCCCCATTTTTTTGGCCCCTGCTGTTCGTCCATCCCAGGCGAAGCAAAGGAAGAAGAGGGGAGGAGGAGCCGTTCGTCCCCTCTGCAGTTCTTGCGGTTCCTGCACCGGACCAAGCCGTTCCCTCCCATAAACTTTCTTGGGAGCTGAAGTTGAGTGAAGAGGGGATCTTGCATGCTATGGCTGATATCTTCTCCTTCCTTGGGCTGAAAAGAAGCTCTCTCCTGCTGCCATAGCCTCATTTCCTTGCTTCTTGGTGAAGGTGAAGGTCTCTTCCGTCATCTTCTTCAACGCCGGTGACCTCAAAGCGACGAGAACTGCTGTTTGGAGCGTTCTTGGACAGCAAACTGCTGCCCGGAGTGGTTTGGACAGCAAATCCCTTCTCCGGAAAGCCTTGGACAGCAGCGACAACATTGGAAAAGCTTGGACAGCAGCCACGCAACTTCCGGGAACATTCAAACTGCTGTTTGGAGCAGTTTGGACAGCAAATCCACTATCCGGAAGCTTTGGACAGCAACCATGCAGCCTCCGAAGGCTTCCAAACAGTGAAAACTGCTGTTGGGAAGCTTTGGGCAGCAAACATCCACTCCCGGGAGCATTCAAACATCAAAACCTGCTGTTTGGAGCGTGTAGACAGCAGCCAACAGCTTCCGGGAGCCTTCAAACAGCGTTTTGGAGCCTTCGAAGCGTCCCGGACAGCAGCGGCGACGTCCGGAATACCTTGGACAGCGACTTGGAGCTTGGAGCGGAGCTTGGACAAAGCTTGGAACTTGGATAGGAGCGCTTGGACAACCCGGGGAAGGTAAAATCCTAAAACTTAGTGAAACCTAGGGTCCCCCAAGGCCATTGATGTGTGGATGACGTCCCCAAGCCATAGGTCCTTTAGAAGCTTCGTTTTATGCTTCCCTAAAACCCTTCGTTGGCTGTCCTCTCCGCAAAACAGTGAAAAATTGGTGTTTTTCACTTGTTTGCTCTCTTGTGAGAGCCAAAGAGGCATGCCATATGCGTAGGGTGGTCGGATTTGTATCCGACAACCTCTCAAATGCATGTACTAGCATTCATATTGTGTTCAAACCGTCGCCTATAATAAACCTAGGCTTTGTCGTCATAGCACCCAAATTTGGAAGCTATGCATTTGGCCAAATCAATCGCATGTTGCTTAGAAATTAGATTATGCCAAAATTGATCTAAATAAATAGTGTAGGTCTCTTTCTCTAAGGATTGCACACTTCTAAAATTATTGGGAGATTGTTAAGCATGTTCATTTTATTTTGTAGGGCAAACTTGGGGTAGATGTGGGTTTCCAAAGATCCATAAGCCACCCCTCATGTGCTCTTGAATTACTTTAATATGCTTTGCTTCTCTTAATTCTCATGGATGAGAATGATGGTGAATGATCCTTTAGCATGCAAATTATCTAATCTTTATGTCATGGCAAAATTGATATAAACTTTGGAGAGTTTGTATGTAGGAATTTATAGTCTCTACAAGTTAGTGAATGTGAATGTGTTGTTTGGTTGGAAACAAGACCACAATGTCTATGGCCAACCAAATTCGTGATTGATCTTTTCACTAAATTTAGAGCACACAAGTGACAATCATTATTGATTTATCTCCACCATATTTGGGATTTGGAAATTAACCAAATGGGCTTGTCTAACCTTGAAGTGGGCTTGAGATATGACATGGACCTTCAAAGGCCTATGAGCCCTCATACTCAAGTTTACCTAACTCCATTTGTGTGAGTTTCTAAATTCAATCATTGAATGAAATGATCAAAATCCTTAGAGATTGGAACCTCGCATCAATGTTTTAATAAATCAAATCCTATCAAAACGGATCTTTAGGACATTCTTAGAAAACCTTCAGTCACCATTCATAACAAAATTGTTTTTGGATTGTTCTTAAAACTTTAGGTGTGTTTCCAAGCCTTAACATGAGTCAAAATCGTGTTTCCTAGACCTCTTACTAGGAACACCAAACTTCCAAGTTCTAAATCATGTCAAAATTGGTTTAGAGATCTCTCCAAAGTCTTAGGAAATCATTCTTCCCTCTTCTAATTGAGTCCCAAAACACTCTAAAAGACATAGGGAAACTCCTTTCAAGCATGCATCCCCTCTTCCCATGGATCAAAAAACATTCATGGAGGAATGGAGAATCTTCTTTCATGCATAATGCTTGGAGCATTCTCAAAGCTCCAAGTTTTAGATTGCATGAATCATTGGCAAACACTTGGAACCAACTTCCAAGATCTTTCATCTCTCTTGTTGGAACATAAACCAACAAGGATCCCCTTCATGTGCGATATGTTGGAGCCCCTCTAAGGCTCCAAGTGTTCTATCACATGAATCTCTAAGGCTTTAGGACCAAATCCTAAGCCCAAACCTTTATTTGTTGAGACAAAATCAACAATCCCCCTCTTTCATACATGATTATTTGGGACCTTTCAAGTCTCCAAACATGTCATTACATGAATTATTTGGAGCTTAGGACCAAATCCTAAGCTATCTCTTTAATTTGTTGAGTCACAAAATCAACAAATGAGCTTCTAACTCCATTCACTTGACTTCAACTAAGTGAATGATCCTACCTCTTTGAATACCAAATATTCAAAGAACATCATTGACATTTTGTAACTCTCAAGTTACATCTTCTTCCTTCAACCCCAAAGTTGTAGGAAGTTTATCAAATCAATTATTCGTTGGAACACAAACCAATGAATAATCCTCCAGACATAGGATTCAAATCCTAGTCTTTCTCATTTGCTTAGCCACTAATTAAGCAAATGAATTCCCCCTCTTTGGACACCAAACGTCCAAAGGAAATCCTTAAATTTGTAATCCCTAAGTTGCATTTTGGACAATTCCTTTTCCTACAAGCCCAAATCGTAGGAAACCTCTAAATTTCTCTTCATTAGTCTAGCTTCAAATTAGGCAAATGAAATTATCCCCCTTTGAACATCAAATGTTCAAGGGCATTCATGAATGTGGAATCTCTAAATTGCACATTATTTCCTCTTTCTACCAAAACAAAAGTGTAGAAAATCTCTCCATTCACTTAGCCTAAATCAAGTGAATGTGTGTCATTTCCTTTGAATACCAAATGCTCAAGGAAATTCCCCTAACTTGCAACCAAAAGTTGCACCTTCTCTTTTCCTTTCTACAACTCAACAATTGTATGAAAGTCTTGTTCACTCAACTCATGTTGTGTGAATCAATTTTATTTCAAATCATCTATTTGTTGAATCAAAATCAACAAATAGTTCAATGCAAAAATCTTTTATTTGTTGAACCAAACTCAACAAATAATTTCATATCAAGCAAAGGAATTAAATCCTAGCTTCTTTCATTCTCTTAACCCAAATTAAGTGAATGAGTTTCTCTCTTTGGACACACCAAAAGTTCAAAGAATCTTTGATGTGTAGGCCAAATCTACACATCATCTTCTTATGTTTGCTTAACCCAAATTTAGCAAACTGAATACCCATCATTGAACATAAAAGTTCAATGATAATCCCTCTTGATTTGTAACCCCAAAGTTACAAATTTCTCTCTCACTTATTGAACCAAATTCGATAAGTGATTCAACTTTATTTGCTTAATCCAAATTAAGCAAAGGAAACCCAACTCCTTGAATACAACAATTCAAGGAGAGATCTTTTTGATTCGTAGTCTCAAAGCTATTAATCCTCCCTTACTTTTATAGGTTCTAAAAGCCTTAGAAAATGTCATACCTTAGCTCAAAAGCTATAGGTCCTCTCTCCTCCAACTCCAAAGTTGTAGGAGATTCCCCCTCTCTTTAGCTCCAAAAGCTAGAGAGAATTCTCCTAAATTTAGCCCAAAGCTAAATGTTGGATTTCTTTCTCCTCTTAGCTTCAAAAGCTAAGGAGAATTCTCCAACATGTAACCCAAAAGTTACATGTTGGACACCCTTCTTAGACTCAAAATCTAAGTAACCTCCACTCAACCCAAATTGAATGATCTTCCCTATGACATTTAAAATGCTAAACTCATAGATGTCCTTAGGAATTATCCAATCTGCTGAAGTTCATCCTACCCTATTGGATGGATTTCACCAAGTCCTAAGTGAAACCCCTTAGGCAAGTCTATCTTGCTCCATTGGATAGACATTTCTCTTATCCAAACGCTAAGAGAACTCTAAAACACCTAAAAAATTACTTAGGTTCCCTTTTGATACAATGATCAAGCATCTCCCCCAAAAGGGGGGGATGTCTACACCATTGTATCTTAGGATTCATAAGTAACAGGCTTGCCCAAAAGCAAGCATGTGGTTACTTTATGGGTTCTTCATAACCCTCCTAAATATGAAACATTTTAAAAATCAAATAAAATCTTTAAGTCACAAACAACTTAAAGTGAAATCACCCTTGGATAAAGATTAAACATCTCCCTTCCAAAATAAAATCAAAGACCCTTAGTGTGACATGCTACACACAAGCCTCACACACTTAGGTGCACAGCCCCTTAGGCATGCTAGGACTAGGATTTTCCTTTATGCGCATGTGATTGATGTTGTGGTGTGATTGCCCTTGGATTGTCTGTGTGTGTGGGCACTTGCCCTTAAGTGGATAGTGTAGAAATATACTTGTTCTTCTTGCAGGTGGCCATATCTAAAGGGGGGGGCGCTCATAAATAATAATAAACTGCTTGCATGACAGGTGCTGCTTAAAACCCCCCAAAGATGTGGCCAATAGGGTAGAAGTAGATTGTTTTGGCACTTTAAGTGCTAAACGAAATTCTGAATGTAATACTTTATTATATGAACTGCTTCTAACTCTATTTTTGCAGGTTTGAGTCTTTTTCTTTTCAAATATGTATTTGATAGAATTAGGATGTGTAATCAAACTTATGGGGGTTTGGATCAAAAGGAGGTGAACCAAACGGATGTACCTGTGGAAGGTGATGCCTGAGGTTCAGTTGGAAAGATAAAGCTTCAAGACCCCACAAGTAGAGTCTGTAAATTTTGACTGGGTTGTATAATGGCAGGCAACTCAGCTGCCAAATCTGGTTGTAATAATGTGGACTCTATTTACATTCATTGCATCTGATATAAATAAAAGCATGTGTTGTTTGTTTACTGGGTGTGCAATAGAACAGCATGTTTTTCTTAGGTTTCTTCTCTTGTTTTTGTGGGTGTGGCCTGGACTTGATCACGTTAGGCTCTTAGGATAAAAACTAAGTTTTCTACCCCTTAACATGTAAGCAACCTAAAAAATAAAATCAAATTAGGCTCCACGATTTTCCAACAAAAAGAAAATTGCATGGCTCCCTTCAAGGAGCCAAGTCTTTCAAATTTAAAACAATCATGCATGGCCAAATGTGTTGCATGTAGAATGCCTCAACTTAAGGATTTAGATAACAAAAATCTTTTCTTTATGAGTCAACATTTTGCATACCACACATACTAAGGCATCTTGGCCTCAAAGCCAAGCTATAAGTCCTACCTTCTAAATAAAAACAACCCCACCACTCTACATTTGCATTGAGACCAGACAACATGGTTTTAAAAGCGATTAGGAGGGTTAGCTGGTAGTCCCTTCCAGGCGGGGCAATAAATCCAGAGGTCGGGCGGGTTATGCCTCTTGTGAGGTGTAGCTTGTAAGTCCCTCTTTGCACTCGTTAGATCTAGGTTCGAGGCACTACCTATCGGTAGTCTTCACCTTAGTCTTAGGGTCCGAGGCACGGGTTGATTCCAAATCACCCTATAAGCCCTCGACTTTCGGGCAATTCCTCCAACAAGTGTTGTTGGGATGTAAGCCCCAATCTTCTAATAAAATATCAACTCAAACTAAATTTAGATTCAAAAAATGCAAAGCCCAACATAGGATAGTTTGGGCACCTCTGAGTTCCATCTCAGAATCAAGTGCCCCTACTTCAACTCCTTTGGCTTTCTTTCCCAAAAATCTAAATCTAAGTTGATCTCTCCAACTTTTCCTTGAAATTCCTAAAGGCCAAACCCTTTAATCAAGACTTTCATGAATTTTTAAAACAAAAAGCAAGCTTTAGCCAATGTTTGAATGACTTCAAAAACAAGCAAAACCACTAGTTTAATCAAAAGTGTTCTCAAATCAAACTTGGGATGTAATTAACCATAGGGGCTTGCCCCTATGGGATGTCTGTACCCCAGAAATAAATAAACCCCGCTCGACCAAACATCGAGTGGGGGAATCTCTGTTAAATAATTGTAAATTTTATGATTGAGTCCATAAGGAGATGATATTTTTACCCTCCGGGGTAATATATCGTATTCTTATGCCGTACCCGATTATAAAATATGCAATCCGTTTGAGGATACAAAAATTCTCCAACAGATTTTCTGGCGACTCCGCTGGGGAGGATGTCTCTTTTCATCTAAACTAGTGGTTTTCATTAAGTCATCCTAAATGTTGGCTAAATGGCATTTGCAAAATCAATGTTGTATTGTATACCTCTCCCAATTTCAAATGTTGGGTTGAATGGTTCCAATACAAGCAAATGCAAATCAAGATGAACTTTCCAAATCACTTTCAAAAGTGAGAGGGATGAACTTTGATTTTCAAATCAATCATTTCAAAAAAAAAATCACATTCTCAAATATCCAATTCCAAAATCTCTTATCTTCACCATAATTGTTGTGGTTGTATGAAATCTACAACCAAACAATGTCAAATGGTGTGGGATTCCAATTCAAACAAATTCAGTCTTCATCCGTTAAATCCGGGTCACAGTTGTGGGTGGTCAATGATTCAAGTCAGTGGTCAGAAAACCCAGCAAAAAGTGCAGTAATTGATTGATATTATGATAATTGGATTCAAGGAAGTACAACAGAAAGGTTGATACAACAAATTCTGATTTTCAGGAAAACTCTAAAGTTTGGAATTTCAACAAAGCTGAGATGGAAAGCAAATTGGTTTTCAAATTTGGTAACCACCTACAGTTGTCTTTTGATCAATCTCAATTTGCTCTAGGAGATTTGATAAAATTTGGACAAGGTTTTGAGGATGTGGAAGTCCTTTTCCAAGGCCCGATCCCTTCTGAAGTGGAAGTCTTAGAAAGTCAACATCCACCTGAGAGGGTCCTTGAAGTTAGCTTACCTGTTAGGGAGAGGTCACCTCCTCAAAACAGTAGGAAGAGGATGGCTGAGGTCTCCCCAAAAGCCTTGGCCTCTCAACCTTCTGCATGTGGTAGGTTGACCTTCCCTAAGGTTCAAAAGTCTAGTGAAAGACAAACAACCTTAACTCCAATTTTGCCTAAGGAGATGGCGGTTGAGAGACAGTGTGAGACAGTTCAGTCTTTAGCAGTTGTCCCAAGCCACTCAGAGCATGAGAAATTGTTTCAGTCCAGTCAATATGAAGAAGGGACTAGTTCCACCTATGTTCTAACCAAGTCTCAAAGAAGAAATAAAAAACAAAAGACTTAGAAAGAGGTTGGAAAAGGAGGAGCAAGCTGAGTTAGAGGCTGAGATGTTGGACCTCTCTCCTCTTGCTGAGGGTAATGAATTTTACCCTCTTTCTGTGTTTTGGAGTGAAGAAGATGTTGAGAAAATAATTGCATCATCTCCAAGACCTTTGACTAAAGTTCCCAAAAGCACACCCAAGGAAAAGGCAAAGCAGTGGGAGAATGACATCAAAAATGTTTCCCAAAGAGTAGCTGACAGAACCCACTCAACAAAAGAGAAGGTAATTAAAGCTATGAAAAATGTGATTTGCAAACGTGTTGATATAATTCTTAGTGAGAACAAAGATCCCAAAGATAGCAAATTGATTGTTCAGTCATTGCAGAAAGATATGCAACAGTTTGCCCGACAACCAGCTGTGTCAGCATTGGTGGATGGTTATGATTTTAAACCTTGCCAGAAAAGAGCAGTCAGTGAGCAGATAGTTCTAGTTGACAGTTCAGCAATTCCACCTAAGATCTATGGCAGACCAAAGACTGATTACCTTGATCGCCAAGTGGTCTCTTGGTCTTCTTTGTTAGTTTCTAGTAAATCTGACGTACCTACTAGGCTTAGAAGGTCTCCCAAAGAAAACAAACCTTCTAGTCCTCTTGATGAGCCACATTCTGGGGGTCACATTCAAACTCCACCTTTGGATGAGGTAAATTTGGGACACCAAAAATTCCATACCTCGTCATCTGGGGTGAAGGAAGAATGGAGACCCAAGGTGGTGGCTCCATCTGTGGTACATTCCCCTCCTAGTTGTGTTGATTCCAAAGACAAAGGAAAGCAAAAGCACCCATGAAAATTAACAAATACGAAGAATACTATCCTTCTCCTATCAATCCCTCAACAGGTAAAAACTGTTGAACAAATGATTGAGTTTTTAAAAGAAAGCCTCAAGAGAATTGATGAGGATGAAAGGAGGGAAAAGGAGGAAGAAAACTATAAAAAGTTGCTTGAGAATTTCAATCCTGATGAGGATGATCTCTTGGATGAGGAGGATATCCTTGTTATCCACTATGACATAGGAGGATCCTCTCTTTCAAAAGACCCTCATGCAAATGAATTGTTGGAAGTGGAGGAAAGGAGTGAAAATCCTTAAATTTGTGCTCTACAACAGCTTAAAAAGATGGATAAGAGATTGGATAAGATGACATTGTCTTGATAGCTTTTACTACTCAACTTTTGGGACCCCAAAAGGCCCTAAACACAACAGTTGAGTCTTCTACCAATACAAAGGAAGTAGAATCAACAAGTGCAGCTTCTTTGCCTTCAGTAGTGTGTGGTTATAAAGAACAACACTAGTGATTTGTTTGCAGTTGCAAATGGTTGGCAGTTGTCTTTGTCTAAATCTTTCCTAAAGATTGTAAACAAACTACCCAAAATCCCATTGGAGTTTCCAAAAGAACTCAAATGCCCACAAAAAGGCCACTTTTGTTGTTCCTTTAAATAACTCAATGGGTGGAAAGGGTCCTTTACCCTTGAAACTTCATGAAAGAGAGTTTCAATTGTCAAGGAAAAAAGAAGAATCAATTTCCAAAATCAAATGGGTTATCCTTCTAAGTGGCAAAGGGAAATCCCCCAAGCCAATCTCTCTTTCCAATTTCATGTATGTTCCAAAGGGTGTTAATGAAATGAACGATCCTTCTGCATACGTGCAATCTGTCCGTTTTGATTCTAATAACGAACAAACTACAAATGAATCTTTCCAATTCTCTGAACCAAATGAATCAACTTTTGGTGATGATCTACCCATGCACAAAATGCAGGGAGCAAAGATTGTCATTGAGCTTGAGTCACCTGATTTAGAGACAAATCGAGTGAAAGAAGAATCAAATTCTGAAGTTTCTGTTGATGTGATCTCAACTTCTGAGTCTGAACAAATAACAGGGATAAATCTCAGAAGTGGTCATGTTGTATCATATCCAGTGGCATCAAACAAAATAAATGAAAAGAACTTTTCAATCAAAATGAGGGCGTGGTTCCACCAACATTTGCTCCACAAAAGCAAGTGGGTGGTGGACCACCAAAAGTGGATTTTATAATGTGTTAGCTCACCTTAGGAAATTCCCTGCGAGGTTGAGCATATATGATGCACTCGTACTTTCTCCTGAAATGCGAGAAGCTTTGATCAAGGCTTTACTTGATCCTGAAATTTGTTTGGCTCAACCTGTAGAGGATTCCTTTGAGGAGACTTTACACTTCAATGAATACATAGAATAACATTTTCTGACGAAAGGAGTGCTTGTTGGCCCAGGTGCATGGGTCAACATAATGAATCTAAGAACTTTGGCCCACCTCAATGTTGACACGCAGAAATTAAATTCTGACAAAATGATGCTGCATGGCTTCAATGAAAAAGGGACAAAGGGCCTTAGGCTCAATTACTCCTTCACTTTTGAAGGGAGTTCTAAAACCATTTAGTGTATATGAAGTCGGGAATATGAAGATGTTTCTTGCTATGTTCCAAAGAGGCTATCAGTGTTTCAAACCTGTGCTACCAACTAAAGATCAAGCAGAAATCAATACACTAAAGACAAAGTCTCCATCAATTGTCCAAGACTACCCTCAAGAAGAAGAACTTGCGGAAAAGATCCAATGGAATCTTACCCCTCCTTCAACACAACGAGGTGGTAGGATGACACATTGAGTTCATGACTAAAATTCAGAAAGTGTGGAAGATGAGGGGGTACCAAAGCCCCATCTCCACCATTTGTTCCAAGAAGGCCCATCACCCATGTAAGCTCAGGATCCGATTCAAAGGCTGAGCCAAATTTGATGGGTAGTTTGACAAAGCAACAAAGAAGCTTCAACAAATCAAAGATACAGTTTCAAGAATGGATAGACACTGAAAAGCCTATTTGGAACATTAAAGAAAATCTCCCATGTGATGAAGACAACTCTCAAACAAAGAGGAGGTGTCTAATCTCACTAAGTATAAAAAAAACTGAATGAGTGTTTAGAGGCATTAACTTTGTTGTCTGAAAGTACAGTGGAAGAGTTGAATGTTTGCATTACACTCAAATAAAAAAATGTAGGGAAGGAGTATGTCTTTCATGGCATACCCTCTTCCTTAAAATCCAAAAGTGGGTGTAAACTTAACAACTTTCCATAAATGAAATGGTATAACTCCCACTTGTGTTTAAAACCTGATCAAAAGAGGTTTAACCCCTTCTATGTGGTCCAAGGGCGAAGCTTAACACCTTGAAAATCTATGGAATTTCAAATACAAGTTGAAAAATAAATATGGTGTTGGCTTTGGTACTGTCGGACCAATAGATGAGGATAATTACTGCTTGGTTATTACCAACAGTCTGGATGTTGATATGATCTTTACAGAGACCTACAACGCTGTTGAGAGGTTATGTTTAGAAGCTAGCAACGACTCAGATTACCTTCAAACTAAGGATGCACCCCTTGAGTTTGAAGAAAGAAATCAAATCAACAATCAGTAAACTGAAAGAAATCAATTTGGGTACTGAACAAAATCCACGCCCCACTTTTATAAGTGCTTTGTTAAATGAAAATGATGCCAATGGTATGGTACAACCCCTGACAGAGTTTAAGGGCTGCTTTGCATGGGGTTATGATGAAATGCCATGTTTAAATCCGAATCTAGCAGTCCATAAACTTGTCATTCAACCAAACATTGATCCAATCAAACATGCTCCTCGAAGGATGCATTTGGAAATTGAACAACAAGTGATTTAAAACGAAAATTAACTGAGGCTGGTTCTACTCAAGAGCTAAAATATCCCTCTTGATTGGCTAGCATTGTCCTTGCTAAGAAAAAGAACGGACAGATTTCGCGTATGCGTTGATTTTAGAGACTTGAATGAAACATGTTTACTCATACATGAACTCATGATTGACATTGTTTCTTCTCATGGTCTCTTTTCCTTTACTAATGAGTCCTCGGGGTACAACCACATCAAAATGGCCCCGGAGGATAAGCAATATACCGCTTTTAGAACACTCTTTGGAATGTACTGTTTTAAGGTCTTGTCTTTTTGGCCTTAAAAAATGTTGGTGGTGCGACCTACCAACTCGCAATGACCAAAATTTTTGATGTGCTCATTCATGACAAAATTGAATGTTACATTGATGATCTTGTGGTCAAAAGCAAAAAGAGAGGATCACCTGTTTGATTTAAGGGTTATGTTCGACACCATGAAATTGAAGTTATCCCTACTAAAATCAAAGCAACATTAGAAATGAAACCTCCTTGAAGTCTTACTCAATTAAGACCTTTTCAAGGTAGGTTGGCATATCTAAAACGCTTATTCAATTTGTCCGATAGATTGCAGCCCTTTCAAAGGACTCAAAATTCTACTTGGATGATAGCCACCAAAGGCTTTTGATAGTATAAAACGCTATCTCTTATCTCCACTCTTTCTAGCTGCTCCTTCCCTAAGGAGGCCGTTAGTTCTCTTCACTACAATGTCGAGTAAATCTCTTGAAGCTTTGTTGGCCCTAACTAAACAATAAAAAAAAATGCGTTGTGCTGCTCAAGCAGAGTTCCTAGCAGAAATGTTCTTCCGATCCGGTTGCGGACTGGGTCCGGATTACCAAAACCTTGGTCTAAGATTTCAAATCTTCCATCTTTCCCCCAAAAGGGAAGAAAATTCATGTTCCCCCAAAAGGGAAGAAAATTCATATTTCCCCAAAAGGAAAGAAAATCAAAATTTCTTAAAAAGGAAAATCAAGTTCATTTTTCTACAAGTGAAAGTTCATCTTTTTTTCTTTCCCCAAAAGAAAGTTCAAATTTATCTTTCTCCAAATGAAAGTCAAATGCAAATCTTAGTACCGAATGCTAAGTGTAGACATCCCCAAATAGGAGTCTTCTTACCAATTTCTGAGTTTAGGTAGAATTCAAACCCTCTAAGGTCTCTCCTAGCTCATTCCGTTAGATCTTGTTCTACCCAAATTGAACATCAATAGATCTATCCAAATCTAGACTTTTAGTGGTTGCCAAAATACCCTTTAGTCTTCCCAAATGTTAAGATTTTTCTAGCCAAGATAGATAATCTTACACCAAATACCTTTAAGGTTTAAGTAGTAGTCAAAATACTCTTAGCCTTAGCTCTTTTGAGTTTTATCTCACCAAAATGAGGTAGACCCTACCCCTAGACGGTTACCAAAATACCTCTTAGAGCTTGCCAATAGGTGCCAAATACCTTTGGACCTTTTAGGAAACAACAAATGTTCCTAACCCTCTCAAATGATAGTGAAAATATCTTTGAGAACCCTTTAGGTGGTAGCCAAGATACCCCTAACCTTTAGGAGATAGCAAGATATCCCTAAGACCCTTTAGAGACACCAAATGTCTCTAATCCCCTCTCAAGTGATATCCAAAATATCCTTGAAAATCTTGTAGGTGGTGGCCAAATACCCCTAGCCTTTAGGTGATAGAAAGATATCCCTAAGCTCTTTTAGAAGTTATCAAATTTCTTCTAATCAAACCAAATTCTTTCTAAAGATACCAATATCTTTAGAAATCTCTTTTAGAAGTTGTCAAAATGCTTCTAATTGATCCAAAATTTTTCTAGAGATACCAAACATCTCTAGGAGCCTCTTAGAAGTTATTTAAATACTTCTAACCAAGATAAATTCTTTCTAGAAATATCAAATATCTTTAGAATTCTCTTTAGAAGTTGCCAAAATACTTCTATTCCTATCAAACCCTCTCTAAAGATATCAAATGTCTTTAGAGACCTCTTTAGAAGTTGTCAAAATGCTTCTAATCTCTCTTCCAAGAGTAATCTAAAACTCTTTCTTAAGGTGATAGATAGAAATCTCTTGACCCTTGTAGATCTTGCCTAAATTCAAGTTTAGGCTTTCATAGATCTCTCTTTCTCTTTCAAATCATACCCTATTTGATTTGGAAGACCTCGCTTGATCATTATTTGGTCAACGCCAATATGTGTGGCGTACTTCTATTCGTTCACCACACATATTGGGGGTCCTTTTGTTGACGTACTTTTTTTGCATCGAGCCCGACTAGGCTCGATCGTGCTCGATCGATTCGATCGAAGGTCGTCGAAATGAAATTGACTCAAATCGAACCCCGATTTAATTAAATTGATTCAAATTAATTTAATTTAAATCAAATCAATCCAATTCAAACCCCGTCGAGCGTCGTCAAGCTCAATTCGACACAATTCGACATAATTCGGCTCCGTTTCAAGTTTGATTTCATGAAATTAACTTGATCGGACCCAATCGGACCCAAACCGACTCAAATCAGTTTGAGTCGAGTCCAATTTGGGCTCAATTTTCAGCCCTAATTTAGCAATTGGGCTAAAATTAAATTTTCAAATCAAATTCCCAAATCAATGGCTCAAATTTCATCTTGAAATCTGCCCTAAAATTCTTCATTCCACGTGTGAGAAGCCCGATTGGCTCCTTTGGGCGGCGGGACCTGCTGTCCTCGTGCTCTCCAAGAGCACGCAAGGGAGAGCTCGGGTCTCCCATTGTTTTTTTTTTTTGTTCGGCGCTTCCCAGACAGAGAGGAGAGGGGAAGGGAGCCTTCGGCTCCTGGCTGGCGTGCGTCCCCGACCAGAGAGAGAGAGGGAGACGGAGAGAGAGCCTCTCGGCTCTCTGTTTGTTCGCCCGTCGCAGACAGAGCGCGGAAGGGAGAGGGGGGAGCGATCGGCTCCCCCATTTTTTTGGCCCCTGCTGTTCGTCCATCCCAGGCGAAGCAAAGGAAGAAGAGGGGAGGAGGAGCCGTTTCGTCCCCTCTGCAGTTCTTGCGGTTCCTGCACCGGACCAAGCCGTTCCCTCCCATAAACTTTCTTGGGAGCTGAAGTTGAGTGAAGAGGGGATCTTGCATGCTATGGCTGATATCTTCTCCTTCCTTGGGCTGAAAAAGAAGCTCTCTCCTGCTGCCATAGCCTCATTTCCTTGCTTCTTGGTGAAGGTGAAGGTCTCTGTTCCGTCATCTTCTTCAACGCCGGTGACCTCAAAGCGACGAGAACTGCTGTTTGGAGCGTTCTTGGACAGCAAAAACTGCTGCCCGGAGTGGTTTGGACAGCAAATCCCTTCTCCGGAAAGCCTTGGACAGCAGCGACAACATTGGAAAAGCTTGGACAGCAGCCACGCAACTTCCGGGAACATTCAAACTGCTGTTTGGAGCAGTTTGGACAGCAAATCCACTATCCGGAAGCTTTGGACAGCAACCATGCAGCCTCCGAAGGCTTCCAAACAGTGAAAACTGCTGTTGGGAAGCTTTGGGCAGCAAACATCCACTCCCGGGAGCATTCAAACATCAAAACCTGCTGTTTGGAGCGTGTAGACAGCAGCCAACAGCTTCCGGGAGCCTTCAAACAGCGTTTTGGAGCCTTCGAAGCGTCCCGGACAGCAGCGGCGACGTCCGGAATACCTTGGACAGCGACTTGGAGCTTGGAGCGGAGCTTGGACAAAGCTTGGAACTTGGATAGGAGCGCTTGGACAACCCGGGGAAGGTAAAATCCTAAAACTTAGTGAAACCTAGGGTCCCCCAAGGCCATTGATGTGTGGATGACGTCCCCAAGCCATAGGTCCTTTAGAAGCTTCGTTTTATGCTTCCCTAAAACCCTTCGTTGGCTGTCCTCTCCGCAAAACAGTGAAAAATTGGTGTTTTTCACTTGTTTGCTCTCTTGTGAGAGCCAAAGAGGCATGCCATATGCGTAGGGTGGTCGGATTTGTATCCGACAAACCTCTCAAATGCATGTACTAGCATTCATATTGTGTTCAAACCGTCGCCTATAATAAACCTAGGCTTTGTCGTCATAGCACCCAAATTTGGAAGCTATGCATTTGGCCAAATCAATCGCATGTTGCTTAGAAATTAGATTATGCCAAAATTGATCTAAATAAATAGTGTAGGTCTCTTTCTCTAAGGATTGCACACTTCTAAAATTATTGGGAGATTGTTAAGCATGTTCATTTAATTTGTAGGGCAAACTTGGGGTAGATGTGGGTTTCCAAAGATCCATAAGCCACCCCTCATGTGCTCTTGAATTACTTTAATATGCTTTGCTTCTCTTAATTCTCATGGATGAGAATGATGGTGAATGATCCTTTAGCATGCAAATTATCTAATCTTTATGTCATGGCAAAATTGATATAAACTTTGGAGAGTTTGTATGTAGGAATTTATAGTCTCTACAAGTTAGTGAATGTGAATGTGTTTGGTTGGAAACAAGACCACAATGTCTATGGCCAACCAAATTCGTGATTGATCTTTTCACTAAATTTAGAGCACACAAGTGACAATCATTATTGATTTATCTCCACCATATTTGGGATTTGGAAATTAACCAAATGGGCTTGTCTAACCTTGAAGTGGGCTTGAGATATGACATGGACCTTCAAAGGCCCATGAGCCCTCATACTCAAGTTTACCTAACTCCATTTGTGTGAGTTTCTAAATTCAATCATTGAATGAAATGATCAAAATCCTTAGAGATTGGAACCTCGCATCAATGTTTTAATAAATCAAATCCTATCAAAACGGATCTTTAGGACATTCTTAGAAAACCTTCAGTCACCATTCATAACAAAATTGTTTGGATTGTTCTTAAAACTTTAGGTGTGTTTCCAAGCCTTAACATGAGTCAAAATCGTGTTTCCTAGACCTCTTACTAGGAACACCAAACTTCCAAGTTCTAAATCATGTCAAAATTGGTTTAGAGATCTCTCCAAAGTCTTAGGAAATCATTCTTCCCTCTTCTAATTGAGTCCAAAACACTCTAAAAGACATAGGGAAACTCCTTTCAAGCATGCATCCCCTCTTCCCATGGATCCAAAACATTCATGGAGGAATGGAGAATCTTCTTTCATGCATAATGCTTGGAGCATTCTCAAAGCTCCAAGTTTTAGATTGCATGAATCATTGGCAACTTGGAACCAACTTCCAAGATCTTTCATCTCTCTTGTTGGAACATAAACCAACAAGGATCCCCTTCATGTGCGATATGTTGGAGCCCCTCTAAGGCTCCAAGTGTTCTATCACATGAATCTCTAAGGCTTTAGGACCAAATCCTAAGCCCAAACCTTTATTTGTTGAGACAAAATCAACAATCCCCCTCTTTCATACATGATTATTTGGGACCTTTCAAGTCTCCAAACATGTCATTACATGAATTATTTGGAGCTTAGGACCAAATCCTAAGCTATCTCTTTAATTTGTTGAGTCACAAAATCAACAAATGAGCTTCTAACTCCATTCACTTGACTTCAACTAAGTGAATGATCCTACCTCTTTGAATACCAAATATTCAAAGAACATCATTGACATTTTGTAACTCTCAAGTTACATCTTCTTCCTTCAACCCCAAAGTTGTAGGAAGTTTATCAAATCAATTATTCGTTGGAACACAAACCAATGAATAATCCTCCAGACATAGGATTCAAATCCTAGTCTTTCTCATTTGCTTAGCCACTAATTAAGCAAATGAATTCCCCCTCTTTGGACACCAAACGTCCAAAGGAAATCCTTAAATTTGTAATCCCTAAGTTGCATTTTGGACAATTCCTTTTCCTACAAGCCCAAATCGTAGGAAACCTCTAAATTTCTCTTCATTAGTCTAGCTTCAAATTAGGCAAATGAAATTATCCCCCTTTGAACATCAAATGTTCAAGGGCATTCATGAATGTGGAATCTCTAAATTGCACATTATTTCCTCTTTCTACCAAAACAAAAGTGTAGAAAATCTCTCCATTCACTTAGCCTAAATCAAGTGAATGTGTGTCATTTCCTTTGAATACCAAATGCTCAAGGAAATTCCCCTAACTTGCAACCAAAAGTTGCACCTTCTCTTTTCCTTTCTACAACTCAACAATTGTATGAAAGTCTTGTTCACTCAACTCATGTTGTGTGAATCAATTTTATTTCAAATCATCTATTTGTTGAATCAAAATCAAACAAATAGTTCAATGCAAAAATCTTTTATTTGTTGAACCAAACTCAACAAATAATTTCATATCAAGCAAAGGAATTAAATCCTAGCTTCTTTCATTCTCTTTAACCCAAATTAAGTGAATGAGTTTCTCTCTTTGGACACCCAAAAGTTCAAAGAATCTTTGATGTGTAGGCCAAATCTACACATCATCTTCTTATGTTTGCTTAACCCAAATTTAGCAAACTGAATACCCATCATTGAACATAAAAGTTCAATGATAATCCCTCTTGATTTGTAACCCCAAAGTTACAAATTTCTCTCTCACTTATTGAACCAAATTCGATAAGTGATTCAACTTTATTTGCTTAATCCAAATTAAGCAAAGGAAACCCAACTCCTTGAATACAACAATTCAAGGAGAGATCTTTTTGATTCGTAGTCTCAAAGCTATTAATCCTCCCTTACTTTTATAGGTTCTAAAAGCCTTAGAAAATGTCATACCTTAGCTCAAAAGCTATAGGTCCTCTCTCCTCCAACTCCAAAGTTGTAGGAGATTCCCCCTCTCTTTAGCTCCAAAAGCTAGAGAGAATTCTCCTAAATTTAGCCCAAAGCTAAATGTTGGATTTCTTTCTCCTCTTAGCTTCAAAAGCTAAGGAGAATTCTCCAACATGTAACCCAAAAGTTACATGTTGGACACCCTTCTTAGACTCAAAATCTAAGTAACCTCCACTCAACCCAAATTGAATGATCTTCCCTATGACATTTAAAATGCTAAACTCATAGATGTCCTTAGGAATTATCCAATCTGCTGAAGTTCATCCTACCCTATTGGATGGATTTCACCAAGTCCTAAGTGAAACCCCTTAGGCAAGTCTATCTTGCTCCATTGGATAGACATTTCTCTTATCCAAACGCTAAGAGAACTCTAAAACACCTAAAAATTACTTAGGTTCCCTTTTGATACAATGATCAAGCATCTCCCCCAAAAGGCGGGATGTCTACACCATTGTATCTTAGGATTCATAAGTAACAGGCTTGCCCAAAAGCAAGCATGTGGTTACTTTATGGGTTCTTCATAACCCTCCTAAATATGAAACATTTAAAAATCAAATAAAATCTTTAAGTCACAAACAACTTAAAGTGAAATCACCCTTGGATAAAGATTAAACATCTCCCTTCCAAAATAAAATCAAAGACCCTTAGTGTGACATGCTACACAAGCCTCACACACTTAGGTGCACAGCCCCTTAGGCATGCTAGGACTAGGATTTTCCTTTCTGCGCATGTGATTGATGTTGTGGTGTGATTGCCCTTGGATTGTCTGTGTGTGGGCACTTGCCCTTAAGTGGATAGTGTAGAAATATACTTGTTCTTCTTGCAGGTGGCCATATCTAAAAGGGGGGGCGCTCATAAATAATAATAAACTGCTTGCATGACAGGTGCTGCTTAAAACCCCCCAAAGATGTGGCCAATAGGGTAGAAGTAGATTGTTTGGCACTTTAAGTGCTAAACGAAATTCTGAATGTAATACTTTATTATATGAACTGCTTCTAACTCTGTTTTGCAGGTTTGAGTCTTTTTCTTTTCAAATATGTATTTGATAGAATTAGGATGTGTAATCAAACTTATGGGGGTTTGGATCAAAAGGAGGTGAACCAAACGGATGTACCTGTGGAAGGTGATGCCTGAGGTTCAGTTGGAAAGATAAAGCTTCAAGACCCCACAAGTAGAGTCTGTAAATTTGACTGGGTTGTATAATGGCAGGCAACTCAGCTGCCAAATCTGGTTGTAATAATGTGGACTCTATTTACATTCATTGCATCTGATATAAATAAAAGCATGTGTTGTTTGTTTACTGGGTGTGCAATAGAACAGCATGTTTTTCTTAGGTTTCTTCTCTTGTTTTTGTGGGTGTGGCCTGGACTTGATCACGTTAGGCTCTTAGGATAAAAACTAAGTTTTCTACCCCTTAACATGTAAGCAACCTAAAAAATAAAATCAAATTAGGCTCCACGATTTTCCAACAAAAAGAAAATTGCATGGCTCCCTTCAAGGAGCCAAGTCTTTCAAATTTAAAACAATCATGCATGGCCAAATGTGTTGCATGTAGAATGCCTCAACTTAAGGATTTAGATAACAAAAATCTTTTCTTTATGAGTCAACATTTTGCATACCACACATACTAAGGCATCTTGGCCTCAAAGCCAAGCTATAAGTCCTACCTTCTAAATAAAAACAACCCCACCACTCTACATTTGCATTGAGACCAGACAACATGGTTTTAAAAGCGATTAGGAGGGTTAGCTGGTAGTCCCTTCCAGGCGGGGCAATAAATCCAGAGGTCGGGCGGGTTATGCCTCTTGTGAGGTGTAGCTTGTAAGTCCCTCTTTGCACTCGTTAGATCTAGGTTCGAGGCACTACCTATCGGTAGTCTTCACCTTAGTCTTAGGGTCCGAGGCACGGGTTGATTCCAAATCACCCTATAAGCCCTCGACTTTCGGGCAATTCCTCCAACAAGTGTTGTTGGGATGTAAGCCCCAATCTTCTAATAAGATATCAACTCAAACTAAATTTAGATTCAAAAAATGCAAAGCCCAACATAGGATAGTTTGGGCACCTCTGAGTTCCATCTCAGAATCAAGTGCCCCTACTTCAACTCCTTTGGCTTTCTTTCCCAAAAATCTAAATCTAAGTTGATCTCTCCAACTTTTCCTTGAAATTCCTAAAGGCCAAACCTTTAATCAAGACTTTCATGAATTTTTAAAACAAAAAGCAAGCTTTAGCCAATGTTTGAATGACTTCAAAAACAAGCAAAACCACTAGTTTAATCAAAAGTGTTCTCAAATCAAACTTGGGATGTAATTAACCATAGGGGCTTGCCCCTATGGGATGTCTGTACCCCAGAAATAAATAAACCCCGCTCGACCAAACATCGAGTGGGGGAATCTCTGTTAAATAATTGTAAATTTTATGATTGAGTCCATAAGGAGATGATATTTTTACCCTCCGGGGTAATATATCGTATTCTTATGCCGTACCCGATTATAAAATATGCAATCCGTTTGAGGATACAAAAATTCTCCAACAGTTATGATGGGGCATCTAATATGAGAGGGGAATTTCATGGTTTAAAGGCCTTAATTCTAAATGATAACCCTCAAGCATTTTATGTTCACTGTTTCGCTCATCAACTCTAATTATGTTTGGTAGCAGTGGTAAAAAATCATTGGCAAGTAAAACATCTTTTTGAGTTCACTTCTAGAATAATTAATACTATTGGGGCTTCTTGTAAGAGATCAGATGCTCTTAAAAGTATTCAGCATGAGAAAGTACTTCTTCATCTTAAAAATGGAAATCTCATAAGTGACAAAGGTTTGAATCAGGAGACAAATTTACAAAAATCTAGTGATACCAAACATCGATTGCGTAGTAGGATGGGTGATGATTGGCTCAACGATTGTCTTGTGCCTTACATTGAAAAAGGTGTATTTGATTTGATTCCCAATGAAGATGTTATCCAATATTATCAAAAAATGCAAAATAGATTGATAAAATTGTAATGATTTTCAATTTTCCTATTATAATGGAATACAAGATTTCATTTTGAATTGTCCTCTTTTCTTTTTATATTAGTCTATTACTAAGAAAATTTTGCCCCCCCTAAGATGAAAGGCTGGTTCCGCCCCTGACTAGGTGCACTAATGCTCCAGTAATAACCTTCTATTTTCTCCCAGCTGCATGATTTAATCCATCCATTGACGTGTAAGTGATTACAGCTACAGTGATAATAATAATATAAAATGTAACGTGGTTGTTGATTGTTAATTAACTTTTACTATAATTTAATAGTTATTTAATTTAGTTTAACTTAGTTTTAAAGGAGCTGTTACAAAAAAATAATAATTATGCATATATTAGATTAGTAATTTACATATACTTACATATGTCAAAATGTTCGGAATTACAAGTAAAATTTAATGAAACTTATTGAATATTTAGAAAAAGCTTATGCGTACATTATTTTGAATATTTTTGGGTAGTATACATTTTGGGGTGGAGGTATTAGTTTTTGAAAGATGTCTGATTTATAGTGAATTTATTTGGATGAATTGTCAATTGTTTTGTGGCATTATCTCTATCAGAGAGAAGTTAGTATGGTTTCTTATCGGAATTTATACTATTATAGCTAGAGTTATGATCACTTTATACCCTAAGTACATTTAAAGACTGCCGGTTTTTTTTTTTTTAAGTTGGTTATTTTTATTGTATATGCAAACAAAAAATAGGTACAAGAATGTTTATGATTGATTGAGATAACTTTGATTTTCAAGATTTTATTCAAGGTAGTGATTTTTATAATTTTAATTTTGTGGGATCTTCATTCACTCGGTGTAATAATATGGGAAGGCTTTAGACAGGTTTAGGTTAGTAGGATAAAGTTTTGACTTTTCTGCTTGGCTTAATGCATATCCAATTGTTTATTTTTCATCTTCAATGCATGTACTCTGAACTTTTTCTATTATTATTATCTAACCTAAACCTTAGAACACCATTTGTTAGATTACCAACAATTTGATAATAATTTTTTTTTGTTTGAGAATGTTTGGCTTTCTTTTGCTTCTTCATGTGAAGTGATCACTCAAAGCTTAGAACACCGTATGTAAAGGAAATCTAGTTGAACAGCTCCCTTAAAAACTTGTTAGCACTAATTATGCTAACAAGACATTAACCCAGACAACTCCAGTTTTAGTCTCTTGTGAATTTTTTTTTTCCGAATTACAGATGCTGGAGCTGAGGATGATACTTTTGCCATTTTGATATCCACAGCTCTTTCCTGCTCTTAATGTTTATGTATCAAGTTTGAGATTATGTGGATGCAGCAATTGTGTTTGAGGTGGTTGAAGGATGGGGATTACAATATTGTTTTGTTATTCGAGTGTTACAACTCATCAGTGACATAATCAAAATTTAGAAACTGTTAAGGATGATGGAGAAAACTCTAATTCTATCGACATATTCAATTATTTTGAACTTCATTCAAGACAAGTGGTTTTATGATGAACCAACCAATCTTTTTCAGTTATCATTTTTGCCTTAAATAATGGATGAAAGTTGGAATAATAAACTGACAATTGATGTAGAATCGTAAATTGAGTATTGTATTCGAGGTATGACTCTTGATTGGGCACCAAAACTAGATAGATTTCTGACATCTTTTTTCCAACCTTATTGGCCTATTATTTATGAGGAGGTTTGAACTTTTCTTTTTTCATTCTTCTTTTTGATCCATATGCATACCAATTGACGTCATACTTATATTGTTGTCTTTCTAAAAGTGTCCAAGCCTTCAAATAATGGTCATTTTTTTCCAATTAGCTTATGAAATTCCATTTATAAAGTAATGGCAATGCTTTTAGTTAACATTTTGAAGACATTTTACATTTTATGTCAGCTCTTTTTTTCCTGAGCAAGGAGCATTTGCTCCACATCGTTGTATGCCCAACAACATTCTTAAGTTCAAAGTCGGCTCATGTGTTACACTGGGCTCGACTAAGCAATGACTATATGGTGATTATCTTGACAAATGTACAGCTTATGATTGGATAAATTGGATTTCCTTCTTGAGGTCCTTCATAGGTTTGATAGATGTAGAGCTTAGATTTGATTAATGTGGTTGAACTTCATGCAACATTAGAGGGAATGATTTGGCTATTTCACTGCGACTATCATAAAATCTCGGCTAGAATGAGACTCAGTATGATGATATCTTGTAAAAATGAATGACTCGAGTTGAATACATTTAAGAGTTCAATAATTAAGGATATAAAGTTTTGCATGTTAACATATCTAATGTAAGTGTTAAACCAGCTTATTGGCTCGTTGCTTCAGGTGTTCATACATGTAATTGTTTTTAATGAAAGTGATCTTTCATGGACATCACGGAATCATCGGCTCACAATCAACTTGTATCTACTACCTTAGTATCTTCTAATAAGTAGGCTTTGCTGGCCTTTCTCTAAAAAAATCCATATTTATATATTTATTGAAATAATTTGACCTGGTTAACCATTGTATTTAACAAATTTCATCGCACGTAGACACCATGTACAAAAATTCTCGTGCAAATCTGTCCATAAAAAAAAAAGATTGATAATATTCCTGTGACTTGTGGAATAAGAAACATGGAAATAGGATATGGTACCAAATAGTCAACATCTGTTTCATTCATGTGCCCGTAGGTTGTTGACCAATGCTTTGAATAAGGACGGACACTTGATTCTATAAAGCTGACAATAATTGCTGTAGCATTGACTTGATGATGAATTTCTCAGTCTTTCTTCATATTCATATGGTTTATAACTTCACATGGCTCTTTGCAGGTAAGTTCACGGTAAGCTACATTCCAATTTGTGGAGAGAAAGAATATTATCTTGCTTGTGCATGTGGAGAGGTGTACACGCCACCTAGTGCTTATGTCGCATTGTATGGTTTGACTGTGCAAGCTTCATTCCTCGGCGGTAAGCATAACTTTTTGATTTTTGTGCCTTATCAGGAAAAATTGTGGCGTACACTCGGAAAAAAAAGAATGCTCTTGATTAGTGATGTGGATCATTATGAGATTGGAGGTTGGGATGGGTGTGGTTAGGTTACTCTCAAGTCGTGAGCACTAATAACACACACAATTTCCCTATCAAGGCAGTGCTAAAACTGCCTTCATCAAGCCATCCTTAAATCTCATGCTCCTACCTATTGATTGTGATGGAATTGACACTTACCTATTTTTTAATTTCTCATTTCAATTCAAATTTTGTAAGTCTGTATGATTAGCTTAAATGAAGTAATCAAATTTTATATTATGAATCCTCATAACATGACAATATTAGAATCACCATTCACTGCAGCTAAATATATGTTGGATCATTGTCGGCGCTAGCTGTCTTGTTATTTGAGTCATTTATATCCATTGGACCTCATTATTAAGTTTTTGGGTTATTTCAGCCATTTGTTGATAAGTTTATTAGTTCTTATTAGGAACCTTACCTTATAAAAGGGATCCTTAGGACATTGTGATGAGGACATCAACAGGATATTCTCAGGATATTCTAGTGCGAGGAGACATCGAAGATCTACGGCTACGCTCGCATCTTATATTTCTGATTGATGTATTATAATTTTATTATTTTAGTGTTCTTTTCCGTTTTTACCCTCACTTGAGGGAATAGATGCATGTGACCTCATGGGATAATTTGGTCTTTTATTTTGTTATTGTATGAGGCCTATTTATAGCCCTCTTGTCCCTCTTATGAGGTTAATGAATGAATGATTATTAATGAAAATTCAGCTTTCTTGTTCTTGATTTTTTTGTGAGTTCTTGAGAGGAGAAACCCTCGAGAGGGCCACACATCACCCATCAGCGGCCGGTGGATTCCGGGACTCGCGGTTAGTATTCGTAGCATTTTCTTATCGTTTCTTTCTTTCCCCTCCCTTCCCTAGAGGCCACCGGCAACCTCCCCTCTTCCCTAGACCGTCGGCTCCCTGCATCCATACCATCCCATAGGTTTATCCCAACCGCCAGCCTCCCCTCATCCATTCACCTCCCGCTGGCCTAGCCCATCCACCACCTCCACCCGCCAACCTCTTTCCCCTTAACCTTCCAAACCACTGGCCCCTCCCTTTTCTTGTTTTGAATTTCAAAATTCAAATTCACCCATAATTACTTTCCTAATTTAATTTACTATTAATGTGGAAAAGGTGTATTTTGAATTCAATAAATATTTGAATTTCAAATACTTTCCCTATTAATAAACTCCAATTAGGAAACTTCCTCAATTAAATGAAATCTGAAATTAAAATTCAGATTTGATTTAAATCCGTAATTGAATCCTTGGGGCCCACATATATTGAACATAGACATCTAATCCTCCTTCCCATATGGCCGGCCCCTCTCCGTCCCCATCTCTCTCCAATTAACCCATTAACACCAATTAAAATTTCCTTCCTTGCCCCTTAACCACCGGTCCCCTATTGGTTCCAATTTGGGGTTAGTTTGAATTTTAAATCAATTCCCTTTCTTTGGAAACCTGAAATTATTAATTTCAGGTTTTCCTATTTATGTTTTCCCTCCTCTAAGTCAAATCTCCATCTTCCTTCCCAACCCTAGCCGCCCTTGCAAACCTTTCCCCCCCATCACGCCTCCCTATACTACCCATGAAATTCAGGCTCAGTCAACAATTTTCGGCAAGGTGTCTTATTGCTCGGCACCCTTGGGCATCACTAATTGCTGTCCAAAAGCTCCAAACATCCCATAGCAGCTGTCCAAGGTTTTCCTAAGCCTTATAGGTGGCTGTCCAGAATTGTTTTAAATGCTCAAAGCTGCTTTCCAGTAATTTCCGTTCTCTTATTGCTGCCCCACCACCCATGACTTCTAGATTGTTGTCCAACAACATCATGAAGGTTTGTGATCGCTGTCCACTTCTTTTCCAACATTCAAACGACTTTATCGAAGTTTGTATCTCTCTTGTCTTTGGGTAAACTCGACATCCGACTCGTTATCTTCATAGTTGCATTCTCGATTGTGGTTTTATTATATTCATGAATGTTGACCTCTGAGAAAAGTCCAAAAAAAAAAAAAAAATCAAATAAATAAAAATAAGATATCTGTAATCTGCCACAGTCGGTTGCCTATCCCTCGTATCCGGCAGAAATCCCGCTACAGCGACCCACTCCTTGCAAACGGCGCCGATTTCAGTCGTTTCATACACGCTCTCCTCGAGCCCGCTCCCATAAGTGTCGTTAAATACCGAAGAGATGAAGGCTTCAGCTGCTCCTCTTACGCGATTCATCCCCACACGAGAGCTCCGAAAGAAGTCCCTCTCCTCCCGAGCCCTCTCCTCTCCCGATCCCGTCTCCTTCTCCGGTTCTGTCGAGGCTGTTCGACGCCACTCCCTTCGCCGACTTTCCCCTACTGTCGGACCGGAAGTTACGACATTAAGATCGGAAGCAAGCAGAGGAGCTCGCCGGCTGTGAAGATAACCTTCTATCTTTCGCGCGCTTCTTCCCTTCCCTCCGACGTCGTCGCCTGCTGTTGGATCAGAAGTTACTGCAGTTTGATCGGAAGCCGCAAAGGGGAGCCGCAAAGGGGAGCCGTGAAGTTAACTTCCTTCCGTTCGCACGCCTCTCCGACCTCATCACTGCCAGACGGCTTCGCTCCTCAGACGACTTTCCCTTCCCGTGGATTGAAAGTTACGTCATTTAAATCGGAAACAACAACAGGAGCTCTGTTGGCTGTGAAGGTGACAATCTCCCTTTCGAGCACTTCTCTCGGCCAAATCCTGTAAATAAAAATTATTATTATTATAATATTTATATTAATTTTAATTAATTGTAATTAATCTTAATTAATTATGTTAATTATAATTTAATTATTTTTAAATTATAATCAATTAAAAATGACTCCTAATTAATTATGATTAATTAAATTAATCATAATTAATTATGTTATTTTTAATTAATTATTTTAATTATAATTAGTTATAATTAATTAAATTTAATTATTATTAATTATAATTAATTAGGTTTAATAAAAAAGGGGTTTTTGCAAATGCCTTCTCCTGCCTCGGTCCACGAGCCTCAACCACCGTCAAAGCCTGCGAAGGTATAATCCCTAAACTCAGGCTTCCATTTTCGGCGTGTACGACGGGCCGGTAGACCACCTAAGCACGCCTTTGGTGAGTGTGGTAGGAGGAAATCCGGTCCGACGCCTACGACGAGGCGGACAGTCGCCTCCCTTCTCGCTCTCTTACCTTGGCATGCGTGTCGAGTCGGTGGTCCACCTATGCACGCCTTTATTGAGCGTGGTGGGAGGGGCAATTGGCGCGACACCTACGACAAGGTAAGCGAGCGACCCTCGCCCTTCTGCTTCGACGCACATGGTGAGGCCAGGCGAGCCTGGTGTACCCTTTTCTTTGCGCGGCCGGATTAATTTATAAGTACCCCTGGGCGGGGGGAAAGCAACTGCTCTCTTCTTGTAACAGGTACCGTCAAAGACCTCATGCACGCCTTTGTTGGCGTGGTGGGTAGAAAAGTTACGGTTGCGGTGTCCTTGTAAGAGGGCACCTACCAGGCACGCCTTTATTGCGCGTGGTGGGAAGGCCCAGTTTTCTCGTTGTTTTCCCCTAAATGAGGGAGACTCCAGGAGGCTGCCGAAATTTCGGGTGAAATACTACTACACTTGGACCTGTTTTGCACTCAAAAGAACAAGAGCCTGGACTCAAATGAGAAAGAGCAGTGAACTTTTGAACGTGAACATGAACTGTGGAATTGTAGACCGTCGAACTTGATTGAATACAAGCAGAGGACTTGAATCAGAAAAAAACTCAAATGATTAATAAAGGGCAAAATCAAATCAAATTGGAACCAAAGCTCAATCAAAAGAACTCAAATCAAATTTGACTCGAAGGAATAAATCTACTTGGACTCAAGCTAAAACAAACGTGTAAGGATTTGTGCCAAGAACTGCAAATCCAAACTTTGCTTGGACATCAGGACTTGTGTCAGATTTGAACAATAAAATATTCGTCGCATTCAACGCGGCTCATCTACAAACAACAAAAGAATCCAACATGCAACAGGCTAACAATAAAAGTGTATTTAAAAGACCCAATGCAAGTACAATCTTTGCATAATCAATTTCGTTTGATTGTAAATGAGTGCCCCACTCTCCTACAAGACATACGACGAATGGAGATACAAGCAAGTGCAATCATTAGTCCACCTGAGATTGGTAAAAGGTGGATAAGATGCAGGTGTAATGGAGTCCTACAACAATCTTTACAACTGCCTGTTGATTGAGATGGCAATACTGGAGACTGGCAACCAAGGACTCATTCCTACAAACAAATGTAATCTGCCAAATCCCACCTGAGATTGATGACAGGTGGGCATGATGTGGGAATAGTGGGTCTTCTACGAGCATCTCTAGGAGGTCGTAGCAAATACAACGGATCCCTACAAATAAACACGAGGTGCTTGTGGATAACAACAGTGGATACATTGTAAGCACAACGAACCACTGTGGGCACAAGTATGGGTATCACCTACGACAATGGTGATCAAGATCTACAAGTACATCAGGTACAAGGGTAACTCGATATACGAAAAAGAACACCTCTGCCAAAATGACAAGTCCTCTATACCGAATATCCTAAAAGGAATTCTTTCCAGATCAGCAATCATTGACCCCAAAGTCCAGAAGAATTCCCCCGGTGAATGAGAAAGGGGTCAACATCAAAACGCCACGCCACCGGATCTGCAACTTTTGTACAAGCAGACAGAAGGCGTCTACAAATGATTTCAAATATCTCTGCACGTGCACCATAGTTTGTATACACATAGGTACACAAAAAGGGGTAAAAGCAATCAAGAACCCGCATGGGCCCCGGCGAGCGTGTTATTGGTACACACGTGACATCTAGGGATGCTGCGCGGGTCAACAAGTGAATTCAGGTTCGAACCCAATCCTATAATACAGATCAATAGGAGTCGACAAGGTTCGAATCAATAAACAAATATGTGGCCATGACGACCAAAATATTTGTTTTATTACATTCATATTAGGCCTTCAAGGCCTACAACAATATGAATTCACTAATAAGGACACGAAGCCTACGAAACCCGATCCTCAGTCAATAGCTCGGCTGAGTTGACAAGGTTCAAGCTACAAATAGAAATGACCCCAAACACCCCGATGATGGCCGTGTTGAATGTAGATCTCAACCGGAGGGGTTCCCAATCAAATGTCTCACAAATATCCAAAGTCCATAGCTCCACCCAAAATACCCATAAAAATCCAAAAACCCAAAACTCCACAAAATTCAAAAATCCAACAAATCCCAAAATCCAAAAAAATATTTAAAATGAAATCAATCCATCAAGCACTTAAAGCAAAGCCCATCCACCCTCCGCAACAGTCTGTCAGCGTGGACAAATTCAAATAAGCTCTAGCTCACAAAGAGCCAAATGCCTAGTCGAAAATATCACTATGATCCATTCTCAAACAATCTCTTGCCAGTAAGGACATCGTACGTGTGCTCTAACCGGCAGTTTTGCCGCCAAATGACACTGCAGGTAAACGGTTCTGACCCGGGGCCCTCTGAACCGAGTGGTTTTGCCGCCAAATGGCACCACAGATACCGGTTATGGCCAGAGCCAATACGCTCCTTATTGACATCAAATCCCTTAGATATGAATCAATAGGATATGACCGATAGGGCACAAAGCCCTCTGTAAGCTAAGGTGGATTTAAATTTGTCCCCTTAGACAAATATCCATTCTAGGTCTACAAGGTACCCTTGGACGAAGCAACCCATGGCTGCCGACAAGGATCCTTCTGTCAGGTTGGGTCGACTACCTCCTCTGACTAAGTAGACCAGGGACCACGATGGCCCGGGATGACGGAACCATGGGATCTTGATCGGGTCTATCATCCATTCCTCCACCATCCGCTTTAAGTTCCAGAGAGTGAAAATTTCAGTTTTAAATATCAAATTTCTCAAATCTCTCAACCCAAATTCCAAACATATGAACCTTCAAATTCTCAAACATTCAAATCTTCAGATTTCCAAAATTTCATACCCATTGCTGCTACTATATGCCAAATACACGTATTTCTATACGTATTTAATTGACACTAGCCTTAATCGAAAGTTCTCTCTCGTAATCGGGAGGGGTAATTAACTATAGGGGCTTGCGCCTATAGGAAACCAGAACTCAGATCATAAAGTCCTCACAAAATGAGGGCGAAATCTCTGGGTAGTGTCTTATCTACAAACCCATCTGCCTTCCAAAATTTACCTCGGAACTTAGTCCGTTAAAACTCCCTCGCCGAATAAAATAGAAAAGCGCGGTGGGGAGGCCGGGGCCGAATTTTCGGAGCCCACAATGAAGATAGTGTTAATGCTTCTCCGCTAAAACTTAGTAATTGGAAGAGTTGATTGAGGGATCCTTGCATAATAACTAATCTTATTGTTAACATTAGAATTTCTTGTTGAAAACCATCCATATATTCAACGTTAGATTAAATTGACTGTTTTACGATCTTAATTCCTACGCATATGATTTGGCCTAAGCTTGTGTTACCGCTCTTTGTGTTTTATCTCGTCCTTTAAACTCACTGAAAGATATAATTATTATGTTCTTTACATATTAAGCATGCAAATTCTTTAAGCAACTTATCTTTACATGTGTGTTCTACATCACATTGTTTAATATGTTATCGAATCATTTATAATGAAAACAATCTCTCTGTTACTTGGACGTGTTGTCACATATCAAATGTAATAATAAAACTTGAATTCCTCTGAGAGCCTGTCTTTTTCAAATGGGTGACTTGAGATGTTATCTTGCATCAGTTATTCTTGTAGTCCTTAGGGCTATATAACTCAGGATCGGGCTTGTCACAACAATTTACTTGGTCATGTCCAGGCAATCTACCCTTAAAATGTAATTGGTTACTTGGTTTTAGCTGTGATGCAATCAAAAATTTGGGAGAGGGACCCAAATTTTTGATCACAAAAAAAAGACATCTTTCTAGAGAATAAAAGATTACAAGAACTAGACAATTTAAACAAAACAAAACACAATTTTAATATTATAAAATGAAAGACTTACAACTTAGACACTTACAAACTTTGACACAAATAAAATGACAAACACAACAAGACACCTAAAGAAGCTTTGCCTTGAGAAGAAAGATACATGTGGGGTGGATACATGCGACGAGAAGAAAGAGATTAGAAGTCAAGAAGAAGAGGGAAAGAGCCCGCAGGATTTCCAGAGGAGGAGGGAAAGAAGCTTAGAAAGAGCCCGCAGGATTTCTAAAGCCAAAAACCACTCAGGTTTCTCTCCAAAAATCACATCATATAACACACATACTTCCTTCACAAAATACTTCATATTTATAGGCCAAAGAGGGGGGGGGGGAAGCATAACAGCCATAGCTCTCAATTTTCCAAGAGCCAATATTCATTCCTGCTGAAGTCCAAGAGGCAACAATAAAACCAATCAGAGTACCAAGCCACGGTTCCATCCAGGGACAGCACAGCCGAGGAAACACCACGGGAAAAACCAGGCGGCAGCAGCAGCCAAAACAAAGCCACGGAACCAGCACACCGTGGAATCAGCACAGGGAACCAGGCGGCTTCATAAAGTTCGGTCAACAGAGGGAATGCCAAGGCAGAAAAATCAGCACCCAAAGAGTCATTTCACATCCCAAAACAGCCAGCCGAGAGAGGGTAATTTCAAGGCAGAAATTTGGCTGCAGGAATTTAATTATAAAAGGAATGTGAAAGAGCAAAATCCACCCAGCAAATCAAGTTCTCCCTTAATAACTTTTTAGCAAGACATCAGCTCATAATGAGCTACTTCTAACCTTGAAATAAATGAGCTAAACTTTAGCTCATAATGAGCTACACTTCTACTAGATATTAATGAGCTTGCACCAACTAAAATTCAACAACTAAAGCTCAAACCAAAACAGCTAATGCCCACATGAAATCAGCAAACACCCAAAAGACAAAAAGGAGAGGGGAAATATGAAAAGACACTAGGCAAAAAAAACTCAACTTGAGTTGACCCCCCCTTTGTCTACATCAGACTCCCCTACTTGCGAATTCAGCTCCTGATGAATTATTTGCTGATGATTTCCTGGAGGCGGTGCATACAAATCATCCAGTTCTTTGAGTTTTTCGCCAAATCTTTTTAGAATTTTATCTTGCTCTTTTTCAAATTGCTGTTGTAGAAATCTTTTCCACTTCTCGAATTTTTGATCACATAGGAACATGTGATATTGAAGCTTGTATAAACGGTCTTGAAGCGGATCAGTAGAATCACCTTCGGTAGGAATCCATCTGTCCAACGGGAGAGGGACATCAGGATTTTCTTGAATAATCTCCTCCATGATTGAAGCCATTTTTTTGTTATTTTCCATTTTGTTTTTACTGACTAAAAAAAAAAACTCAAAAGACTCCACCAAAAAAAAAAAAAAAAAAAAAAAAAAAAAAAAAAAAAAAAAAAAAAAGACTTAGACCCAACTTAAGATTCTTGACAACAAGACTTACTAGACTCACAACTTGACTTTGACTTGAAGATAAAGAAAAGTCTTGACAAACTACAAACCTAGGACTACCTAAACTTGCTCTGATACCAAATTGATGCAATCAAAAATTTGGGAGAGGGACCCAAATTTTTGATCACAAAAAAAAAGACATCTTTCTAGAGAATAAAAGATTACAAGAACTAGACAATTTAAACAAAACAAAACACAATTTTAATATTATAAAATGAAAGACTTACAACTTAGACACTTACAAACTTTGACACAAATAAAATGACAAACACAACAAGACACCTAAAGAAGCTTTGCCTTGAGAAGAAAGATACATGTGGGGTGGATACATGCGACGAGAAGAAAGAGATTAGAAGTCAAGAAGAAGAGGGAAAGAGCCCGCAGGATTTCCAGAGGAGGAGGGAAAGAAGCTTAGAAAGAGCCCGCAGGATTTCTAAAGCCAAAAACCACTCAGGTTTCTCTCCAAAAATCACATCATATAACACACATACTTCCTTCACAAAATACTTCATATTTATAGGCCAAAGAGGGGGGGGGGGAAGCATAACAGCCATAGCTCTCAATTTTCCAAGAGCCAATATTCATTCCTGCTGAAGTCCAAGAGGCAACAATAAAACCAATCAGAGTACCAAGCCACGGTTCCATCCAGGGACAGCACAGCCGAGGAAACACCACGGGAAACCAGGCGGCAGCAGCCAAAACAAAGCCACGGAACCAGCACACCGTGGAATCAGCACAGGGAACCAGGCGGCTTCATAAAGTTCGGTCAACAGAGGGAATGCCAAGGCAGAAAAATCAGCACCCAAAGAGTCATTTCACATCCCAAAACAGCCAGCCGAGAGAGGGTAATTTCAAGGCAGAAATTTGGCTGCAGGAATTTAATTATAAAAGGAATGTGAAAGAGCAAAATCCACCCAGCAAATCAAGTTCTCCCTTAATAACTTTTTAGCAAGACATCAGCTCATAATGAGCTACTTCTAACCTTGAAATAAATGAGCTAAACTTTAGCTCATAATGAGCTACACTTCTACTAGATATTAATGAGCTTGCACCAACTAAAATTCAACAACTAAAGCTCAAACCAAAACAGCTAATGCCCACATGAAATCAGCAAACACCCAAAAGACAAAAAGGAGAGGGGAAATATGAAAAGACACTAGGCAAAAAAAACTCAACTTGAGTTGACCCCCCCTTTGTCTACATCAAGCTGCCTTCCGGCTTATGGTTTCACAGAATCTACAACAACAATATCAAGCTTTTGTCCCGCTACGTGGGGTCGGCTACATGAATCTTTTTTCTCTATAGTGTCATATTAAAAGTTAAATTCTCGTTTAAATCTAATAAATAAAGATCATTTCTAATATTTTCTAACCAAATCTTTTTAGATCTACCTCTACCTTTCTTAACATAAGTCACATCTAATACCTCTTCTTTCCTAACCAAGTTATCGGAAGGCTGCCGTTTTAAGTGACCAAACCATCTAAGGTGACTCTCTCTAATCTTATCTTTCACTGGAGCAACTCCAACATTTTCACATGTATGCTCATTTCATAAAATAAGTCACATGTATGCTCATTTCAACTCCAACATTTTCACATGCGTCATTTTCCCTTACCCAACTGGCCAAATAAGCTCAACCTTTCGGTTCCTTCATTCTTTTTGTTCGATCAAAGGAAGGAGAGGGAGAAGGTGGCGGGAGCAAGGCTAGGGTGACAACGATGACAGTGTTCCAACGGAAGTTTTTTTTTTTTTTGGGGGGGGGGGGGGGGTTAAGAATGAAGAGACCCCCCCCCCCCCCCCCCCCCCCCCCCCCCCCCCCCCCCCCCCTCCCCCCCCCCCCCCCCCCCCCCCCCCCCCCCCCCCCGTGCATAACTTTTGTTGGAAAACCGACATCGCTGCCGCCCTCTCCTCCCTTCGGCTGAAAAAAAAAAGAATGAAGAGACCGAAAGTTTTCGGTCCTCTTGAGCTTATTTGGGTGGTGGGGTAAGGGAAATGACGCATGTGCCCTCACATGCAAAAATTTTCTTAAGAATCGGGAAGGGCTATTTAGTCATTTGTCTTTAAGTAGACTTTCCTTATTTTTAATTTTAAATCTAAGCAAAATTAACCCTAAGTCTTTTGTACCAAATCACTTGAATTTTTATGTAGAATTTTATAAAAATTATTTTGTCGAATTCCGACAACTTTGTAAATTTGCCTATTTTCGTCTCGGTGCGTCGCAACACGTTGCAACATTACGGTTCGACACTTTTGGGTTTTACAATTCTCCTCTCCAAATAAAAATTTCTTCATCGAAGTTAAAATAAGAGGGACAAAGTATACCTTAATCAAAGAGATGAGGATAACATTTCCTTATTTTTGATTCTTTCTCCCATGTAGTGTCCCTCTCAGATCAACACTTCCATAGAATCTTAACAAAAGGTATGTCTCCGCTTCGGAGTTGCTTTACAATATACTCCAAAACACGGTCTAGCTCTTCAACATAAGAAAGATTTGGATGTATGTCCGTATGTTCTGTTATGATCTTAGAAGGATCATCTGATATAAATGTTTTTTTAGGGAAGAAATATGAAACACGTTGTGTACAACATGTATATTAGCTAGTAAGGCCAATATGTAGGCCACATTTCTAATCCTTTCCACAATATCAGAAGGGCGAATGCAACGGGGACTAAGCTTGTCAGTCTTGCCAAAGCGTTGTACACCCTTCATAGGCCTGAGCTTAATGAAAATAAAATCTCCCACATTGAATTTCACAGAGCGGTGCTTAGCATCATATTACTTCTTCTGTCTATCTTGTACTGCTTGTAGCTTATCTATGATAATTATGATCTTGTTGGTAGCGTCATCAAGACATCAACCAAATCAGAGCCAATCATTTTTCTTTCGTGTGTTCCACATTTCTTTCCATAGAGTGCTTCATATGGAGCCATTCCTATGCTGGCTTGAAAGTTGTTATTATAAGTGAACTTTATCAAAAGAATGTGAGATTTCAAGTCTCCACCAAAATCAAGGACACACAATCTAAGTAAATCTTTAAGAGTTTGTATAGTCCACTCAGATTGTTCATCAATTTGAGGATGAAATGCTGCACTGAATGTCAATCTGGTACACATAACCTATTGAACATTACTCCAAAGTCTAGAGGTAAACCTACCATCACGATCAGATTTTATGGACTTCGGTATACCATGCAGACGAATAATCTCTGCCACATATAACATTGTTAACTTCTCGACTGAGTCAGTCTGTCGAATAGGCAAAAAGTGAGTAGATTTCGCAAGCCTATCAATGATAATCCAAATAGCATCATGACCCTGTCAAGATATCGGTAAGCCTATCACGAAATCCATAGCAATATCATCCCACTTCTACTATGGGATCGGCAATGGTTGAAGTAATCCTCCTGACTTTTGATGCTCAACCTTGACTAATTGACAAGTGGCACATTTCACAACATAATCAACCACGCTCTTCAACCCAAGCCACCAAAATAAGCCCTTCAAGTCTTGATACATCTTGTTGCTACCTGGATGAATGATAAATCCGAATGATCGTCTTCATAGAGAACATCCCTCCTCAAGTCATCCACATTTGGCACACAAACTCTACATCTTTACCACAGAAGATCATTCTCATCAATAGTAAAATCCTCATCATGGCCTGCCCTAACCATATCCATAATCTTCATAAAATCAGGATCCCTCAGCAATGTTTTAGCTATCTTACTATTCAAATCAGACTGCACTATCATTTAACTTAAACATCCCACATTCTCAGTCGTAGGAAGTATTACAAAAAACTCCAAGTGTTCAATCTCTTCAATCAGCTTCTCATGCTGGGTCAATAAGCAATTCACCTTCATAGGCATTTTCCTGCTTAAGGCATCGACAACGGCATTTTTCCTCCCTTGATGATACTGACTATCCAGATCATAATAATTAAGTAATTCAATCCATTGCCTTTGCCTTAAATTCAGCTCCTGCATGAAGATATAGTTCAAGTTCTAGTGATCAGTAAATACTTCACAACGCACCCCATATAGGTAGTGCCTCCAATTCTTCAGAGCAAAGACTACAACAACAAGCTCCAAATCATGAGTTGGATAGTTTTTCTCATGATTTTTCAATTGTTTAGAGACATAGACAACTACTTTCCCGTGCAGCATCAAGACACATCCTAAGTCCCTTAGTGATGCGTCACTAAAAATTTGAAAACCTTCAGTGCCTGAAGGAGTAGTGAGGAATAGTGCAGTCATCAAGCAAATCTTCAACTCTGCAAATGCTTTTTCACATTGATTGCTTCACTCGAACCTCATTACCTTCTGAGTCCATTTCAAAAAGCTACTCTTTACTCAAGTTCCCAGTAAGGACCAGCCTTTCATTGATTCATTCTTATCTTCTTTTCTTTTTTCTTTTCACTCTAACCTTTTTTACTTTCTTTTATGTTTCTTTATGTTTACGAAAAAAAGGAAATGTGAAGTTCTTGAGTAGTCTACTTCCCCTCAAATGATGAAAGGAAGATTTTGGGACTCGTAAAGGATTTCTTTGTCTATATATTGTATTGTTCCATTTGATCTTTTTTAGGTCTCTACTCACCTCGATGGTTATGTACCATGATATCCACTCAATGGTGCAACAATCTTGGAGAATCACTCAACGAATCTTCTAGCCTGCTAACCCAAGAAAACTTCGTATCTCAGTAACGGTCGTAGGTCTGGGCCACTCAGCTCTAGCCTGCACCTTATGCTGATCAACTGTAATGCTTTCACCACTAATCACATGACCCAGAAATGTTGCGCTCTTCAACCAAAACTCACACTTGGTGAACTTGACATATAATTCATTGCCTCTTAAAATCTGCAACACAACTTGAAAATGATTGGCATGATGTTTTTCATCACAATAATATATCAAAAAACCATCTATGAAGATGATGAAAAAATTCTCGAGCATCGGCTTAAAGACCTGATTCATCAGATCCATAAAAGCAGCTGGAGCATTTGTCAGCCCAGAAGGTGACACTATGAATTCATAGTGTCCATACCTTGAGCTAAAAACTGTCTTAGGGATATCCTCCTCTCTAATTCTTAACTGATAGTAGCTGGACCTCAAGTCAATCTTGGAAAAGATTGTGGCTCTTACAAGCTAATCAAACAAGTCATCTATCCTCAACAAAGGATACTTGTTCTTGATGGTAAGCTTGTTTAACTCTCTTTAATCAATGCAGAGCTGCATGCTACCATCCTTCTTCTTAACAAAAAGAACGGGTGCTCCCCATGGTGAGGTATTTGGGCGAATAAACCCCTTCTCTAACAGCTCCTGTAATTGTCCCTTGAGCTCTTGCAGTTCCTTAATTGCCATGCGATATGGTGCTTTCGAAACAGGCGCAGCACCAAGCAAAAGATCAATAGAGAAGTCAATTTCTCTAATAGGGAAGTTGACCCATTAATTGCAAAGTTAACTTTATCTTTTCCCTTTCCAAAAACAAATTTTCCATTTTCCAATCTCACTCTCTCCCATTCCACTAAATCCCACCTCTCTAATTAACCTCATACCTTTCCTAATCTCCCCCAAATAGCAAAAACCGTCGCTTCCCTCATTCCAAATTTCGGCCAGCATCTCTTCTTCTCCACTGTGAAAGCAAGAGATAAGGAAGGCACTATGGAGCAACCTTTCGAGGATCAACCGGCTGAGACCACACCCCATCTGAAGGAAGCTTCCCTGCGACGCAAATACCTAAGTCTTTCTACTCTTACTTCATACATTTAAGTAGATAGTTTTGAAGTCAAATTCTTTGTGGCATCACTACTTTCATGTTAATTTAAATATGCTAGCTTCTTAAATCATTGAGTACATAGTTCTCGTAGTGATTGATTTATGTTAAATATTGGATTTTTTTGCTAACCCATGTTAGCTAAGTTGTTGACTTGATTTATCCTTCTTGAATTCTAGAATTTTGGTCGTGGTTAATTGCTATTTATGGATTGTTTTTCTTACTTGTTTGAAGCTTGTTTTACACATCCCCATGATTAATAGCTTGCTGATTTTAAATTTAACTTATATTTAATTTCATAATGCAAGTCTTCAGATGCTAGTCCTAAATCAGAGATACTCTTGGTTTTCATTAAACATTTATTTAACTGCCCTAGCTTCGTACTCATAAATTTTGAGTCGTTATATATCACTGTTATTTAACCCTTGACTTGCCTACAGGTGTTCTTGAAAAAGTTGGAGTTCAGCCACAGATTCAGCGAATTGGCAAATATAAAAGTGCTGGGGATCAGTTGGCACGAAAAAGCATGTCAAAAGAAAATTGTGAGATGCTGACATCACTGCTTGATGATATCTATGGAAATTGGCTAGAAATAATTTCATCTACTCAAGGTTTTATCACTCTTTTGAAAGTATTGATAAGTTCGAATTTTCCACGCCCTGATTCTTTTTTAACTTCGTTTCTGAATTTTGTGTCAGGAAAGACTAAGGAGGAGGTTGAGGAATTTATCAATTCAGGAGTTTATCAAGTTGAAGGGCTAAAAGAAAATGGATGGATAACAAATACTCTATATGATGATGAGGTGCAGTACATTAGTTGCGTAATTAAATAGAATGTAGTGCTTATGGAAAAATGATGTTGATACGAGTTATCTTATAACAACTTAGCTAATACTTCTTTGGAATTATCATTACATTTGCGAGTAAAGCCTATCAGCTTTCCTTTTAAAAGAGGTCTGATGGTTTGACAGAATTATGGGGTAGAATCCTACTATTAAAGTGTGATGAAGTGTGGAAATATTAGTATATTAAAGTTTATTATTCATTGTCACGGAAACAAGTTCTCTGAAAAACTTAGAGTGAATGCTGCAATTAACCTTTCCTGAGATCTTCATTAATGGTAGCTCATGCACTGGGTACAGAGAAGTTTATTTTTTAATTATATACTATTAAAAATTAATTTTATCTATTTATTAATTGTAAATGATTTATAATTGTAAGTTTATAATATGAATTTAGTATATAGTTTGTAGTTGTAAATTTTATTTAAATATGTAATATAAATTAATAATAATTAATATTAAAAATTTAAAATTTTAAGTGAACTACATTTATTTTTTAATCACAAATTTATATTATCACATAATTATTATATTATTTATTTTTATTTTAATATATTTAATATTTATTATGTCATTCAGTTCAACCCTGATCGAACCATTGAACCTTGAATCTCTCATTTTTTCAATTCGATATTTGATATGATTTTCACAACCTTGAATGGGACTTATGTTTTGTTTTTGCAATTCCAAATGCAACCAGAGGATTTGTTTAGGTGCATGGGTGATATATATATAAGTTGTTTTTTGCCTATTTTTCACGAAGTTGTCTCTTTGTTAGTTTTGAATTTGATTGGGTTTGCTTGGGGATGGCATATGGAGGTAAGCAAATGCCCCAAACAAATATGATGCGCACATGGAGTGGTCCATGCTTCTGTCCCCTTGTTGACCTCGATTTTCATGCTGGATGTTTTGTTTTTGCAAATTTTCAGTAATATTCCTGGATGTCAATTTAAATGCTGAATTAAAATTATAAAGTAGTGGTATATCATCGGACATCAATAACAACAACATAAAGTCTTTATCCCACTATGTGAGGTTAGCTACATGAATTCTTTTTCTCCATTGTGTTCGTAGGATCAATCCTTTATATCATTGGACATTTATCTTAAATTGAATTTGTCTTCAGCTTCACGATTTCATCGAAGTTTTGCAATTAGAGGCAAGTCTAATCTTAGGTAGATGCAAGATTGATCCTATGGTTAGTATCATATTTATAATTCTTTTGATCAGCAATGACAGCTTGTCGAGTTAATAGAGGTTTTCATCAACTTGAAATTTTATGCATGATCGACTTGATGATGACCAGTGTAGTAACGATGGCTCTTAAAAAATGGATGTAGGATTCCTTCTGTCTTGTGTTTCGTATTTTGTGCTTTGATGAACTGAACAAAGGATTGACTTTATTTGTCTTTGTTTAACAATGGGGAGGGATTGACATGCCTTTCTGTTCTATTCTTTCTACTTTGGGTGTCCATATGAATATTTAGGTGTCGTTCTAAAAGGTGTCCATATGAATATTTTTAGTTCTGTCAATGTTTTCCTACTGAGGTGTTTCTGCTCACCACCAAAAAATTACTGCGACAGTGCAATGGTATATTTTTTTATTTGTTTTTATGTTCGAACTTGAATCCAAGTATGATTTCTTGTTGCTGAATTTCTTTATCATCTGATGAAATTAATTTTCTTCATTTTTTAGAGCTATTTGTCTTTTTACATCAGAATCAGTAATGCAGGTTATGTCCATGCTGAAGGACAGATTGGAGCAAAAGAAGAGGAAAAATCTTCTTATGGTTGATTATGGGTAATCAATTCTCCCTGGAATTCACTCAAAATATTATGGTTAACATTGTTAAAGCTATACTTTTAATATATCTTTTATATATGGTCTGATCATCGTTGTTTGTTTGACATGATCAATCAATGTTTAAATTATTATGAATAATTATGAAGTTTGATCCATTTATAAATCTCATGTTGTATGCCATAATCAAATGTGTGATTTATGTTTCAAGGCTAAAGTTATGGATGCAAGATTAAAAATATGAGAATGATCTTCTCTTATGAGGAGAAGGGTTCCTCTCTCTCTCTTGATATCTATAATATTGAGTTAGGATATAGTCCAATTAATAGTAAAAAAAATTCTTGTCTTTATCATTTTCATGTTTAGAAAATTTTATCTTGTAGACGTGAAATTAAAGTTAAGATCTTTTTATTCTTCTTGTCATGAAAAGAAAAAAAAGCTATGCGTCAAATTCATTTTATTCTATCAAACGAGTTTTCACAAATGGTTCGTGAATACCAATTGTTACAGGATTGCATATTCTTTTTTATTATGCTGTATTTTTTATTTTTACTTATTTAATTTATTTTTACATAATCATGAAATAAAGATATGTTTATCAATTATATAGCGCTATTTTATTTACGATGTGTTTGCTCTTGTTCTATAAAAAGCTTGTTAGATTAAAATCAACGATGATGATTGCATGAATTGCTTTGAATTATTCTCTCCCTCTCTTTGCCATCTTGGTGAGCTACTCTATCTTGTATTTTTTATCATAACTCTTTAGTAATCTTTAGGGAAAAGGATCAAAATGTCCCATTGACTATTAATGAAAGATAAAAATGATCCCAACTCTATAAACCCTAATCTTACTTAACCGCCTCAAGTCTCTCTTCCTCATCTGCTGTTGAATCTTAGCCGTCACTTCTTAACTTTTTCAAACTAGTACATGATAGATGCCGTCTCCTCTCTCAAGGACACCCAATGTTGGAAAAATCTTGGCCAATTGCTCGCAAGAGATGTATCATGAAAATTGCATGCATTTGGTATAGTGTACACTCGCTACACTTCTATAATTTATATTCATGGGGTATCAAATGCTGAATTATGTACTTTAGTTTAAACATTTTAGTCAAAATGGCTCGCCATCTTGCTCATACATTTGTAGATTCAAATATCTCTAATTAATTGGAATTGCAAAATTTTAATGGAAACTACTGTGTTTAATGAATTTGAAGTATATGTAAATTTGCTGTGCCTTCTTTCCTTCTACAGAAAGTATTCTAGAGTTAGAAAATGGACACTTGGGCTGGAAAGTGGAGGTGATCAAGTTGCTATAATTAGAGCTTCTGGAAGCATTAGCCGCACTAGGAGCCCGTTAAGTTCACCTGGAAGCAGCATCATTGGGGAACAGCTGATTGAGAAGATCCGAAGTGTTAGAGGTAGTTCTACTCTGTGGTAATTCTAATTCATCAATAGTATTAAATGCTAAAGTGAGCTCTCGCTTGTGCCAATTTATTATTTTAGATTATCCACAAGTTTGCTGTTTACCTTATACATCAATAGTATTAAACCTGTTGACCTCCACACGATTTTAAAAAAACGATAATAATATTAAAAAATGCTTAAATTAGTACCTCTGCCATGATATGCACAAATCTTGCTCGAATCTCGCCGCCTACTACTGGACCCATGCCTTGTACATTTGGTGCCGAATGGTTTCTTCACGCTTTCCTCGATTGCGCTCCTGTTCTATTCATAAAAGAGAAGGCGAGATTGAACCTTCGGCTGGTTCCCGCACATGAGAGCTCCAATCCTCAGCCGCCTGTCAATTGTCGAATCCGCACATAGTTGAAGCCGGCCCAACTTCCACTCCTTGTTTGTTGATCATAGAAGACTCGTTATGTACATGCAACATACCATATGCAAGAAAATACAGACGACCTTCATGCAAAGCAAATACCTACGAGTTATTGTAGGAGACTCGTCATGTACTCAACATGTCATCTACGGGCAAATGCAGGACTACAACAAATGGAAGCTCATATGAGCTGCTGCAAGGGGCTCGTCATACACAATACTTGTTGTGAAAACCCGAAAAAATGCCGTTTTAGATCTCGCACGCTTTTCAAAGCACTGCGACGAGTTTTTAGTGAAAAATACAATGTTGTCGGATTTTGACGGGAATAATTTTAGAAAATCCTACGCAAAATTCTGATCGTTTTGATATATAACGAAAAATTCTGATCGCCGAAACCCCCCTCCCCATTTTCCATTCGGCCGAACCGAAGGAGTTCGCGGAAAGGAGAGGGCGACGGGAGGCGACGGGAAGAGGCTTCCGGCGACGATTTTTTCCGGCGAGAACATTTGAGGAAAACGTAGAGGAGGATAAGGAAAGCCAAAGATATGCATTAGAATTTACTTTTCCCTTCTCATTCTCAAGATATTTGGAAAGGAAGATTTTAGGGTTTTCTCCAAATTTGTTTTTCTTTCAAATTCCTTCACAAAAGTGTTTCCTAATTGTTTTTGGAAGATAATTGTGGAATTTAATTTAAGTTTTGTAAGAAAAATTTGTGAACTTAAAATTAGGGTTTTTCCTAAAGTTGAGATTTTTGAAAATGCTTTTATAATCTTGGTTCCTAAGGGTCCTAAGAAGGTTTCTAAAGGTATAAATTAGGCTTTTCTCACAAAATGGTATTTTCCTAATTTTTAAAATTAGTTAATCCGAAAATTAGTTTTCCATGATTATTATTTTGATAAATGAGAAGTTTTAGCATGCAAAATTAAGCATTTTAATGAAAATAGGTTTTCCAAAATTTGGGTTTTAGGTTAAATCCGAAAATACAACTTATTTTAAATTAATTTAGGTTTTGGGTAAAGTGTTATTTTCATTAATATATATAATTATGCAAACTATTGAATTTTTAGAATATATGTATGTGTTAAGCTTTAATTGGGAGAGAGAGAGAGTGAGGGAAAGAGAGAGAATCTAGAATAGTTTAGAACGAAAAGATTTTGTTTGAAATTATTTTGTAGATTTTAAGAATGAGAAATTGATACTTATAGGTGATTAATTGTGGTGACATCGAAGGAAGGACTAGCAAGAGAAATCAGATTCCAAACTTCTATAAGTATGCATAATTCTTTAATTGCAGTAATTTATTTTGTTTCTCACTTATATGGTTTGATAAACCAATCATGCTCTTAACTCTCATCAAATAATTGATCATGAAATTTTCATGTACATTTTATGGCATAATATTATAGAATTTATATGTTATATAGAATGAAAAGATATGATATGATATGAATGTTATTTGAATGCTTGTATGTGCATGTTGAAATGATGGAGCTCACCCCCTGATGGTACTAGCTGGGGACGCTGTACTCGTGCACGATAAAATGGTAAAGGATATGAAAAAGGAAATGGTAAAAGAGTACCTTTATGGTACTAGACGGTGGCTCCTGTGACGGTTGTAATATATACGAAAAGAAAAAGCTTAGTATATTGATATGAATTTGAAAAGAAAAAATGAAAGATATGGTTTATGATATGATATGTTTAATGCTATGTTAGTATGAAATCATTTTTATGTTATGTTCATATGAAATTGACATTTAGCATATTGTTCAGTTTATCTTGATTGCTGTAGTTTAGAATTGTGTATTACTTACTGAGCTTTAGCTTAAGGTTAGTTGTTAACATTTTCAGGTAAGTGTAGGCAAATCAAAATGAGTAGATGGGGTGGCAATATATACCGTAGAAGAAGAGCGTCTGAGGAAAGGTAATTTTATGGTTATGCCTGATTTTTATGTTTATGTGTTTTCAATTTGATGTTTTAGAGGCTCTTTCAATTATTATGGATATAGATTTAGACATTAGATAATTTAACCTACCGTCCGACCTCTGTTCCCGCCTCGCTTACGCGAGCTCACCCGGCCGGGTCGTGACAAGAGTGGTATCAGAGCAAAGGTTTAGGAATATTGATTAATATGAAAGAGCCAATAGGATGATTCAATAGGTTAGAGAAGGTATAGGGTATGTGTGTTATAGACTACTAATCGTATAGGTTAGAGTAGATATAAGATCCATATGCTAAATATTGCTTAGATTGTTTCGTTGCATTATGTCTCAGGGATGAGGAACCTGAACCTGATGTCACTGATGGCAACACTGGAGAGGTCAGGAGAGAATTGCCATCAGTAGTGGAGCCTCAAGGCAGTAGCATTAATGCTACTTTGAATTCTTTCACCCAAATGATGGCGGCTATGACACAGATGATAAAGAATTCTCAGACTCAAGCAGGAGGCAGTGGAAGCATTGTGATGGACAAGAATTTAAAGTTATTCCAAGATATGAAGCCACCATCATTTGTGGGAGGATTGGTTAATGAAGGTTAAGAAGATTTTGGAAGGAATGCTATGCCCTAAGGATATAAGGGTTGCTTTAGCTGCATATACCTTCAATGGGGAAGCATAAAGATGGTGGAGAAGTCAACTAGAAGAAACTTTTGGTGGGAGATCTAGCAGCCAAGTGACATGGGAGGAGTTTGTTAAGGTGTTTAGAGATTGGTATGTACCAATGACTGCTAGGAGGTCAATGCAAGACAAATTTATGAGATTGGTGCAAGGTGACAGAACTATTACGCAGTATGAGGCTGATTTCACCATGCTTTTTAGGTATGCCTCTCATCTAATTCCTAATGCAGAAGAGAAATGCCACCGCTTCCTTTGTGGCTTGAGGGATAGCATTAGACAGCCATTGGTTCCCTTGGGTATTGAAGATTACTCTACTTTAGTTGAGAGAGCACGAAAGATTGAGCTGGATTTGCAGAGTACTCAGAGGAGAAGAGATTTTCAAAAAAAGGAAGAATTCTGAAGAGGATATTCAAAGCAACCAGACTGAGGGATCAAATGGGAAGAAGCCCAAGTTTAGTTCTAGTGGAGGCAGTGGTGCAACTGTAAGTAAAGTCACTAAACCTTTTGCGAAGTGTGGCAGATTACATAAAGGTGAATGTTTGATTGGTTCCAACACTTGCTATTGATGTCATCAGCCTGGACACATAGCAAAATATTGTCCTGCTTTGGCTCAGAAGACTTCAGGAGGAATGAGATCAGTTGAAGCACCTTCACAGATGAATTATGAAAAACCCAAGATGATAGAACCATCAGCTGCGGGTTCAGTGCAAAATCAATCCAGGCAGAATGTCAGACCACGAGTTTACACTTTAACTCAGCAAGAGCCCGATGGATCTGTAGATGCTGACAATGACAATTGAGATGGTTTTATAGTTTATTTTCAGTAACTTGTAATGATAAATTTGATGTTTTGGATTTAGTAGTTTATCTCGTTATGTCATGTCAGATGTTTTGGGATTGATCAGATTATTTTGCTAAGATAATTCAGATGTTTAGTTTGTTCTGTTTCAATGTTGAGGTTTATGTTAATGAAATGGAAGCTGTTGAGTTATTTTGCAACTAGAAGTTATGTAAATTTCGGGGACGAAATTTTATTAGCAGGGAAGATTGTGAAAACCTGAAAAAATGCCATTTTAGATCTCGCACGCTTTTCAAAGCACCGCGACGAGTTTTAAGTGAAAAATACAATGTTGTCGGATTTTGATGGGAATAATTTTAGACAATCCTATGCAAAATTCTGATCGTTTTGATATATAACACATATACCTAATTTTGTTTATTTTAAGAATTAAAATTTATTTAGTTCCGAAAATGCCGATTTTACCCCTCATAAGTATTAAGGCCAAAATGGAGTTAGTGAGGGCAAGAGGGTCTTTTGCAAACCTAATATCTTTTATAGGAGTAAAACCGAAACCCCCCTCCCCATTTTCCATTAGGCCGAACCGAAGGAGTTCGCGGAAAGGAGAGGGCGACGGGAGGCGACGGGAAGAGGCTTCCGGCGACGATTTTTTCTGGCGAGAACATTTGAGGAAAACGTAGAGGAGGATAAGGAAAGCCAAAAATATGCATTAGAATTTACTTTTCCCTTCTCATTCTCAAGATATTTGGAAAGGAAGATTTTAGGATATTCTTCAAATTTGTTTTTCTTTCAAATTCCTTCACAAAAGTGTTTCCTAATTATTTTTGGAAGATAATTATGGAATTTAATTTAAGTTTTGTAAGAAAAATTTGTGAACTTAAAATTAGGGTTTTTCCTAAAGTTGAGATTTTTGAAAATGCTTTTATAATCTTGGTTCCTAAGGGTCCTAAGAAGGTTTCTAAAGGTATAAATTAGGCTTTTCTCACAAAATGGTATTTCCCTAATTTTTAAAATTAGTTAATCCGAAAATTAGTTTTCCATAATTATTATTTTGATGAATGAGAAGTTTTAGCATGCAAAATTAAGAATTTTAATAAAAATAGGTTTTCCAAAATTTGGGTTTTAGGTTAAATCCGAAAATACAACTTATTTTAAATTAATTTAGGTTTTGGGTAAAGTGTTATTTTCATTAATATATATAATTATGCAAACTATTTAATTTTTAGAATATATGTATGTGTTAAGTTTTAATTGGGAGAGAGAGAGTGAGGGAAAGAGAGAGAATCTAGAATAGTTTAGAAAGAAAAGATTTTGTTTTAAATTATTTTGTAGATTTTAAGAATGAGAAATTCGTATTTATAGGTGATTAATTGTGGTGACATCGAAGGAAGGACTAGCAAGAGAAATCAGATTCCAAACTTCTGTAAGTATGCATAATTCTTTAATTGCAGTAATTTATCTTGTTTCTCACTTATATGGTTTGATAAACCAATCATGCTCTTAACTCTCACCAAATAATTGATCATGAAATTTTCATGTACATTTTATGGCATAATATTATAGAATTTATATGTTATTGTGAAAACCCGAAAATACCGTTTTAGATCTCGCACGCTTTTCAAAGCGCCGCGACGAGGTTTAAGTGAAAATTTCGAAGTTGTCGGATTTCGACGGGAATAATTCTATAAAATAGAGCGTAAAATTCTAAGAAATTTGATGTATAAAACTTATATTTGATTTTGCTTAATTTAGGAAATAAAAATTAGATAATTCTCTTAATACCCAAAGTACCCCTAATGTTTATTAAGGCTTGGAGAGTTTAAGTGAGGGCATAGAGGTCTTTTTGGCATCCCATTTTCTCCCTATTAGGCAAACCGAACCCCCACTCTTCCCCCCTCATTCGGTCTTTTGCCCAAACCGAGCGGACAAAGAGAGAGGGGAGCGCACGGGTGGAGGCGACGGGGGGAGCTTCGGGCGGCGGTTTCCGGCGACAAAAAATTGGGGGGAAAATTGTAGGGAAGATTAAGAGAAGGCTAAGGTAAGTGTTTTTGCAAGTGTTTCCCTTCCTTTTTCTTGTGTTTTCTCTAAAGAATGAAATTAGGGTTTTAGGGAAACTTGAGTTTTCTTTAGGATTCCTTTGAGAAGAGTTTAGGGAAGGGTTAGGGGAAGTTTTTAAACCCTAATGTGAAGTATTTTCTTGAAAAATATGAAATTTTGGAAATTAGGGTTTTCTCTAAAGTTTGAGTTTTTGAAAATGCTTTTACAAATATGGTTCCTAAGAGTCCTAAGAGGGTTTTTAAGGGTATAAATTGAGTTTTTCTTATAAAATCTTATTTTCCTAATTTTTAATTAGTTTAAATCCGAAAATACAACTTATTTTAAATAAATTTAGGTTTTGGGTAAAATGTTATTTTTTTTATTATTAATATATGTAATTATACAAACTATTGAATTTTTTTTAGAATATGTGTATGTGTTGAGCTTTAATTGAGAGAGAAAGAGAGAATGTGAGGGGCTTTATAGAAAAACAAAACCAATGCTTGATGTGTTAATTTAACTACATGCTTTGCCTAAGGTTTACTTGGAGTGTGTGATGCGTGTAGGGGTTGATGTGTATGTTTCTTTTAGGTGTTGGACATTTGGGGAAGAGAAGTTTGTAAGGATTCTTGGCGGATCACGTTCCTTTGAGGTAGGTAAATGTAATGCCTTTAAAATTTAGAAGAAAATGTATTTATTTTCCTCCAAAGCATGTTTTATTTTATGCTCTTTAAGTTATATGCATTTTTCCATTGTTGCTCATCATGTGAATTTCTTGAATTATGGTTAAGAGGCAAGGTGTTACCTTCCATTTCAAGCATATTTCTCAAGTAGTGATTTATTTATGTGTTGCACTTGTTCTTTCTAAGGTAATGAATAAAGAATGTAACTTGCTTCTTCTATCCTTATGTTATCGTGAAACCATGTAGCATATTAGGAGACATCTAACCATACGCTTGCTATGAATACTAAAGAATAAATGTATGTGCTTGTTGATGCGGAGGTATCTTTGGTAAAGGGATGCTCTTCCGAGCATTGGTAAAGGGATGCTCCTATGAGCATTGGTAAAGGTGGTTCTTATGAACCAAATGGAAAAGGAATGGCCAATTATGTTGTACCTGATCAGTACAAAAAGGATACCTCTGAGACGGGTGATTATAGATATATGTTACTTTATGCATATGCAAAACATCATGATTCAAGAAAAACATTTCATGCGTTATGATAAGTGATGGATCATAAGCTCATTTAAGGAAAAGGTTTAATGGGTCACACTGAGGCATACTATTTAAATTTATGATTGGTTCAATGTTCTTTTTTACCTATAGTATTTTCATTCATGTTTATCTCATTCACATTGTTTTCTCTAAATTTTATTTGGTAAAGCATTTGCCTATTGAGTTTAAGACTCACCCTCGTTATGGGAATACTTTTCAGGAGGAACTAGAAAGGATTAGATGGCTGACCAACCTCCGCGCACTTACCGTCGTAGGGAGACGACGGGCGGCAGGTTCTTTTGTTATTTTGTTATTTTTGTTGATAGATAGAGGTATGTATAGATTTTTGAAGAGTTATATGGTGATTGGAGATTCAGGTTATAGAAAGAACTCTTGTGTAAACCTCTCTTTTGGAAGGTAAATGTAATAGGAAAGAAAATTTTTACTTGGATTCATAGTGGCTCTTTCATACGTGTATTGGAGATGTGCTTAGTTTTGCTAAATTCTTTATGGAAAAATTCTATGTAATGTTTTTGTTGATTGGTCTCTTTTCCGTCCGATCTCCGTTACCGCCTCGCACTTGCGAGCTAACCGGGCCGGGTCGTGACAGTTATATAGAATGAAAAGATATAATATGATATGAATGTTATTTGAATGCTTGTATGTGCATGTTGAATGATGAAGCTCACCCCCTGATGGTACTAGCTGGGGACGCTGTACTCGTGCACGATAAAATGGTAAATGATATGAAAAAGGAAATGGTAAAGGAGTACCTTTATGGTACTAGACGGTGGCTCCTGTGACGGTTGTAATATATACGAATAGAGAAAGCTAAGTATATTGATATGAATATGAAAAGAAAAATGAAAGATATGATTTATGATATGATATGTTTAATGTTATGTTAGTATGAAATCATTTTTATGTTATGTTCATATGAAATTGGTATTTAGCATATTGTTCAGTTTATCTTGATTGTTGTAGTTTAGAATTGTGTATTATTTACTGAGCTTTAGCTTAATGTTAGTTGTTAACATTTTCAGGTAAGTGTAGGCAAATCAAAATGAGTAGATGGGGTGGCAATGTATACCGTAGAAGAGGAGCGTCTGAGGAAAGGTAATTTTATGGTTATACCTGATTTTTATGTTTATGTGTTTTCAATTTGATGTTTTAGAGGCTCTTTTAATTATTATGGTGATATATTTATACATTAGATAATTTAACTTACCGTCCGACCTTTGTTCCCGCCTCGCCTACGCGAGCTCACCGGGCCGGGTCGTGACACTTGTCATCCATAAGCAATTGTAGGAGATTCGTTAGTCCACAACAGTTTAACTGCATAAGCAGCAAATTACCCATAACGCCATGCTACAATTCACCTGTAAGGAAACGTAGGGAATTTGTAGTAAAAATTGTGGGCCACTCATAAATTGAGGAAGCAGATTTGCGACGCCAGACTATCACACCTGATAAATCAACTTGCTTACAAGTAATATGTGGAAGGCTCTTGATGCGTCATACATCGTATTTGCAGATTGAAGTACACTCACAAAAACTGAGTATTGAAGAAAATAATAGCTGGCAGAAGGAAAAATGAAGCACAGCGACATGCCATCGGATTCACAATACTCGTACAAGCTGACAAAAGGCATTTACAGGCCCTTAAATACCAAAATTGCGCATTTTTCAAATGACCATCACTTGAAAAACTAGTTATAGTTTAATATTGTAGAAATCCCCCTCGTGCATTAAAATATTATTACTCGCATGGGCCCCGACGAGCATGTTGTATGTGCACATGTAATGTCTGAGGATGCCTAAGTTTAAGCCCGATCCTTCTACGTGAATATAGGAGTCGACACTGTTCAAACTTTCGAACAAATATACGGTTATGACATCGACTGAGATATTTGTTTTGTACATTCATATAAGATCTTCAAGATCAATTACAAGGAAATTTCATCAATAAAAGCAAAAAGCTGACATGTACCCTATCCTCTGTCAGTAAGTAGATATAGTCGACAAAGTTCAACCGATAAAGTAAAGTTGCCCTTACCCATAAGTACCCTGATGATGATCATTTTGATAGAAAAATCTCATCCGGAGGGGACCCCAATTATTCAAAATGCCTCCAAATTCCCATAAAATACACTCAATTATGTCAATATTTAAAATTGAAATAAATCATTAAAATACTTAAAAGCAAAATACCCATCCAACATCTGTAACAGTTTGTTAGGGTGAACATATTTAAAAATCACTTCAGCTCACAAAGAGTGAATGTCTGGCTGAGAATATCACTAGGATTTATTCTCAATCCATCTCTTGCCAGTAAGGAAGCGACACGTGTCCTCTAGTCCCATGATTTCGTCGTAAAATGGCACAACATGTAATTACTTGTGACCAGGACCCTCTGACCGGGTGATTTTTTTGCCAAATGACACCATTAAATTATAGTCATGGTCAAAGCCCATATGTTCCATAATAAGGTTAAATCATTGAGTGATGAATCAGTTGGATATGATCGATAGGGCACAAAGCCTTCTATTTGCTAAGATATATTCAAATTTATCCCCTTAGACAAGTATTCACACCAGGTCTATAAGGTACTTTTGGACGAAGCAACTCATGGCTACTGACAAGAATCCTTCTATCAGGTTTGGTCGACTACCTCCTTCGACTAAGTAGGTTAGGGACCATGATAGCTCGGGACGATGGAACCATGGGATCTTGATCGGGTCTATCATCATTCCCCCACCATCCGCTTAAGTGTAAGTTGGTGAATTTTTTATTTTAAATATTAAATTTCCAGACACCTAAACTCTGCTGCTGCTATACGCCAGATAGTACGTATCTATTTGACGACTAGCCTTAATCGAAAATTCTCTCTTGCTATTGGGAGGAGTAATTAACTATAGGGTTTGCGCCTATAGGAAATCTGAACTAAGTTCATAAAGTCCTCACAAAATGAGGGCAAAATCTCTGGGTGATGTCTTATTTACAACCCAATTTGCTCTCTAAAAATTTGCCTCAGAATATACTCATTAAAACTCTCCTTGACAACCCAAAGAAAAGAAAGGGGGCCGTGGAGAGGCCAGAGTGCGAATTTTCGGAGCCCACAAAATCCTATCCCTTAACATCTAGATAAATGCAAATCATACTTCTTAGATTCTTGGTATAGCATGCATTGTCTTTTTAACAAGCAATACCATATTAGCATTAAAATTGATGCATTGAACAGCTCAGAACATGTTATAGCATATTCAAACTCCTCCTTTTGTATGGTCTTCCATAGGCCAAGCATGGAATAGTGTGCATCGATGAGAGTTCCTGCGGTGTTTGTTTCCTAGGATAGCGGTCATAATTTTGAGTCTGGTTTGTGCCCCTTTTGATGTTGAATATTCTCTTACTCCCTTCATAGAATTATCTCTGCATCTGGCCTTGTGCCATACTGATTTATAATTGGTGGCCTGCTTAGTTATAAGCGATTGTGTCTTACTTTCAATTCATAAAATATATTTGATATATTTCTATCCTATAAAAAAAATCTGAAGTATTATCCAGAGAAAATTTATGACATTTGGTTCTGTATGACCAAATTGTGAATTATTTATAAGTTATATTTTCTTCAAGAGCTTGACATGTGATATCAACTTATTGAAGATTTAAACAGCATCATTCTCCTTATTCAGTATACATTTTTCCTAAGAGTAGGCATATTAATGTAATCAGGATTTTATTTTATAGATTAGAGAACTCCTTACCCTACATCAATCTTATTCATTCTTGTTTATTTCTTGCTTCAATTTTGTTGGGTCCAAATTTAGATTACCGTATTTGACTAAATGCAGGCACAATTACGGTAGCTAGTCGAATGACTTGATCATTTTGTCATGCATCTCGTTATCTTCTTTATACAACTTCATTATAATTGATATTATATGCTTTTTTATCTTTATAATGGAAATATTAATGTATTGTTGACATAATTTTTATGTCGAGGTGACTAGACTTGTGTTGAATTAAATTAAATATGATCGATTCTGGTCTAATTACATAAAATTAACTCGATCGAACTTAATCAAACTCAAGTTGAGTCTAAATAAACTCACCCGGACAAATCCAGTTCGAACTGACACAATTTTGAATTCAATTGAGGCCAATCGAACCTAAGTCAAGCTCAAGATGATTCATTTAGCTCAACCAGCTTCTGTTTTGGCATTCCAATGACTTTCCAAATCTAGCAAAGTCTAATCAAATGGCTGAAATTGGAAGAACAGCTGGTTATAGGTCTTTTCCCCCGATTTCTGCTGTTTTCAGCAGCTAGAGCACTCGTAGGAAGTTGGAGTTTTGATCTCAGCCCTTATATATACTTAGATATACAGAGCATTTTGGGTATTTCACTTCATTGACGTTACCTGCCAGCTAACTGGCAAATCGAGAGGACGGGGAGGTCTCTTTCCTTCGGCTGGGCAAACCGAGAAGAGCAGAGGCAGCAGGAAGCTTCTTCATCCTGGGGGAACCAAGCGGCGAGAGTGGGGATTGAGCATCCATCCTTCTTCCTGCATGCGAGAGAGTAACGAGTGGCCCGCCCTCTTTCTTCGTTTCCTGGTGCGGGCGTCATGGGAGCCGAGTGAGGGTTTGAGAGTAGGAGTGGAGACCTACGTTGAGGCTGGGGTGTTCGTCATGTGTGTGCAGACCTGGGGCTTCAACCCCCAAAGTTGAGAGCAGGAGCGGGAGGTCGGTTCGTGCGGCGCCCAGAGAGAAGGATCGAGCGGCTATCTTGTTCGTCTCTTCCCAGCCCATGAACTTCAACAGCTGCGGCTGAGGAGCCCTTCATGTGAGTAAAGGAGTACTGCTGCTTATTTGATCTGTTTAAACAAAAAAAGGGTTTACTGTTTGCTTCCTTTTCAAAAGGCTCAATAGAGGTCAAGTGAAGGCAAATGACTTCTTTCTCCTCAAATATTAACTTTGGCGAGTTGGTAGCGGAGAGGTAGCACCTGGAGCAATTTAGATAGCGAACCAGTTCCATTGTTCAGTCGCCTTTAACTCTTCAAGGTAATACTAATACGCTGATAAAAATAAAAAATTTTATTTTTATATAGGGTGCTAAGACTACAAAAGTTAATAGTATTCTTATAATCTTCATTGAAAAGCTTAGCAAATTATCTCATTCACCTTTGTTGAAAATCCTCTTCTAATAAAGCACTTTTTGTTGTTCATCCTTAATGCACTTTACTTGAAATAAATATTTACTACTATCTCTGATGTGATGCATGGGTGGAGTTACACAAGAATTAAAAGAGAATCAAATTCTAGCTCAACGAATTATATAATCATGTATCAAAGTTAAGTCGATTACAAGGAATTTGCGATGTTCAACTTGCTAGGCAAAGAAATTACAACAAGATAGCCAAACTATTTAAACAAACGCAAAGGAAAACATAAAGCAAAGGCTAGTAAATAAAATCCCACAGTTAATATGGAGTTGTTCACACCTTGAGACCTTCTTCTCTCTTTCCTATGAAGATTAGGTTGAGCGGCGGAAGATCGTCCAAACTAGCATTGAGGTTGCCACGAGGAGGGAGGAGCCAAGGAACGTCGCCATGGGGAAGGATCTCGGAGGTGGCGGGGGCACGGTAGATCGGCCTTTTGATGATCCACGTGTAGACGAAGAAGTGTTCGTCGATGGAATCCACTAGCGTTGGTAGGATCCGGTCCAAGTATTCTTCGACGGTGTCGTCAAAGTCAAAGCCGATGTCGAAGAACTGTGATCTAAGGATGTTGACCCTTCCCCGGTTGTCGTATTCAAACCCAAAATTCCACTCGGGTTCTTCCATGCATTTTTTTAAGAGAGAACGGTGGTCGCCGCAAGAGGGATCTCCAAAGGGAGGGAGATAGGGGTGGCGGCTTGGAGAGGGGAGAGGCTTTGGGCCGTGGGTTTTGAAAGAGGTGTGGGATTTTTGATTGGGAGGGAGAGGGGTGAAGTGGTGGCTGCCTTGTGTGAGAAACAAAAAAAGAAAACAGATTCTCAAATCATGCCAGGCTTTGATTAGGTAATAAAGATTGAGTATTAATTTCAAATCAGATTTTGAAATTAAAATTTTGTTAAGCAGGAGAAAGAGTAACTGAAATAATAGGCAGTGCTTAGGTGGCAATTAGGGAGGTAATTAAGAAACAAGGGGGGCCGGCCATATAGCATAGGGAGAAACATGGAAATTAGCAGGTGGGGTCCACGCTTAATTAAATAATTCCTCAATCAAATCTGAAATTATAATTTCAGATTTGATTATATTTTAAGTAACTCCCAAATTTGAGTTATTAAGAAGGAATAGAATTTGAATTTCTCAATAAACATTTATCCCCTTAAATGTCTTTCTTAATTGGATGAAGACCAATTAGGAAACTAACTTAATTAGGAGTAATTTGAAATTCCAGCATGTCCATGGGGTAAATCCGGCGGCAGGCTGTAGGCTGGGCGGCGGGTTGGGGTGTCACGGGAGGGTGCTGGAAGGGGGAAAACGGGATCGGCAGGAGCTTGGTAGCGTGATGGGTAAGTGGCCAGTGACCAATTTTCCTGGCCAGACTATAGGGCCGGCGGCAAGAGAAATGGGGGGGGGGGGAGGGAAATTCCTGGGCTTGGAAACAGTAAGAAAATAGTGGAGAAAACTTAGAATTTCCTAACCTTGCGCACCCCTCTTCAAGATCTCAAAGGGAGATCGTAACCACGTCGGAACTTACAAAGAGATCCAAAATATTTCCTCAAGAACTCACAAAGAGAACTAGGAAGCGGAGAACTCACAAAGAGATCAAAGTAGAAAATTTTATCCAATCCTTCAATAATTTTCATACAAGATACAAGAGCCTTTAAATAGGCATCACATGACAACAAAATATAAAAGTCTAAAATGCCCTCTGGGCTACAAAAGCAAACTAATACCCTCATGGGTAAAATGAGAAAACTGGAAAAGAAAATGCATAATACATAAAATGCTAGTGCAAATAAAATCAATAGTAGAGGCTCTCCATCATGGCCGTCGATCTCCGATGTCGTCTCTGGTAGACTCGCCGAAACTTCCTGTCGATGACCTCATCAATCTCTTTGTTTGGCTAACTTATACATATATTTTTTATCCTCCTTAGTATCTAATCTATTATTGTCATTAAAAACTAAAATCTTTGTATAGTATATTTCTTTCTTAGACTCCTTACAGGTCTCCTTATATCTTTCCCAATTATCAGAGTTTTGGGGGGGAGGGAAATTCCTGGGCTTGGAAACAGTAAGAAAATAGTGGAGAAAACTTAGAATTTCCTAACCTTGCGCACCCCTCTTCAAGATCTCAAAGGGAGATCGTAACCACGTCGGAACTTACAAAGAGATCCAAAATATTTCCTCAAGAACTCACAAAGAGAACTAGGAAGCGGAGAACTCACAAAGAGATCAAAGTAGAAAATTTTATCCAATCCTTCAATAATTTTCATACAAGATACAAGAGCCTTTAAATAGGCATCACATGACAACAAAATATAAAAGTCTAAAATGCCCTCTGGGCTACAAAAGCAAACTAATACCCTCATGGGTAAAATGAGAAAACTGGAAAAGAAAATGCATAATACATAAAATGCTAGTGCAAATAAAATCAATAGTAGAGGCTCTCCATCATGGCCGTCGATCTCCGATGTCGTCTCTGGTAGACTCGCCGAAACTTCCTGTCGATGACCTCATCAATCTCTTTGTTTGGCTAACTTATACATATATTTTTTATCCTCCTTAGTATCTAATCTATTATATAAGTCATTAAAAACTAAAATCTTTGTATAGTATATTTCTTTCTTAGACTCCTTACAGGTCTCCTTATATCTTTCCCAATTATCAGAGTTTTTACATATAAACCAATTTTTTATAAAAAAAGCTTCTTTTTTGCACAATTTGATTTCACCATCAATTATTTTTACTATAAGAGCTTTTCCCTTTGGTACTCCAAACGCATTGTTTACAACATTCTTAACGTCACTAGCTTCTTTTTCCACATAACATTAACTTCTTCATATATAGACAAAATCTTAAAATCTAAAATTTTACTCTAAAAAATATTTTTATTAGTATTCTTTAAATGTCCAGTCTAATCATAAAATAATGTTTTACTTTATTTTTCATATTATGTTCATTCATCTTAAAGTCTAAAATTAATATAGGATGTTGAGTATATAAATTTTTACATGAAATAATTTTATAATATTTGCAATCTAAATGATCTATTTTTCTTATAAGAAAATAATCAATTTGAGTTTTTCTATATTTATTCTTATAAGTGATGAGATGCTCATCTCTTTTCTTAAATAAGATATTAACAATTACAAAATCATAAGTTACATCAAAATCTAATATGATCTTTCCACTTTTATTAGTCGCTCCAAACTTATAGTCATCATGAATGCTTTTAAAATTTTCTAACTCTCTACCAACATGTCCATTTAAATTACTCTTATAAAAACTCTTTTTTTAAGATGTATCTTTTATATTAATTCTTCTAAGTCATTTCAAAATTTTAATTTTGAAAACTTCCAAATTTATTTGTGGAGCATAAGCACTTGTAATATTAATATTTTTAGAATTAACAACAATTTTTAAAGGTATAATTTTATTTTCAATTCTTTTAATTTTTACAACGTTGTCCTTCAAACTCTTATTTATAATCACACGTACATCATTTCTAGTATAACTCCTATCAGAATACCATAGTTTAAATACTATACTAATAATTTCCTGAGCCTTCTCTCCAACTCATTTAGTTTTCTGAATGCATAGAATATACATCTTAGAATTTATTTTAGATGGGTTTCATGGGGTTCATGCTGTTGTTGGATGTATATATTAGGAGTTCTTAAGGCTGTTAATTTCACAGGATCACGATTATTCAGTTAGATGCTACTTTAAACTGTACTATGATTAGTAGTGCATACACCTAATTCTCTTCTAAACAAAATTCATTTTCAAGTAGAAGTAAATATCTCCCTTGTAGAGCCACATTTGTGATATATATTTTCTCTTCTTGAATTAATTATCATGCTATTTATTACATATTGAGAGTGAGTTATAGTGTGAATATATCATATTTCTAAATTATAATGGCATAATGAAATACTGAAAAAATATTCGTGCTTGTCCTAATAGATGAAACAATACTAAATTATTTGATTGCTCTTATTTAATGATGATATTGTAAGAAATTTTGAAATTTAACAGTATAACAATAGTATGTGGAAGTAAAATCATATCTTAGCTTATTCTTTATATTCCGTAAATAATACAAGAATCTTTGTCCAAACAAAACCTATTAATCTATGGTACTTCCTTTTTTTTTTTTCAAAATCTTTTTTAATTTATGTGTGCAGGCACATTATAATACCTAAAGTTTCAATAATATACAATTAAAAATTCTCATAAAAATTATACTGAAAAGTCATCAAAGTTATTTTTATGGAATTCTATATGTAATTTCGATTATTTTGATATTCATTTATATATATATATATATATATATATATATATATATATATATATATATATATATATATATATATATATATATATAAGTATATATAAATACATAAGTTTATTAGCATTAAATAATTAAGTCCTTAGTTGAATTATTTTGCCTATACATTTTAGGGGATTTAGATACATAACCATTTTATTTTATGCTATTTATATGTCTAATACCTAGAAATTTAATATTCATTTAACCATTCTACTGTAGCAAAATAGTTTCCTCCACTTTCCAGCAACATGTATCGGCAGATTTAAGAAGAATATTAAATTAACCTAAATAGCTAAACTTAATTATTAATAATAACCTTAGGTATAAAATAATAATAATAATAATAATAATAATAATAATAACCTGAGCTATAAACTTATTTATCTCTATCATCCTTCTATTTTTTAATCTCTACATCCTTACCTGTTCCTGTAACAGAGAGCTGCAGGCGGAACAATAAAAAGAGGGCTCGGGTATAAGCTGACGCAAAGCTGAAGCAGAGTTAATGCCAACTTTAAAAGATTTTTGGAGTTTGGTTTCATTTTGTTCAAATCTTTTTTTCGTCAAGGTGCAGTGTCCTTTCGAGCGTGTCTTTCGGTACCTCTCTGATGATATATAGTTCTCTGATGATATATGGTGGTCCTGTCCATGCAGTTTTTTTTCAAGAAAGTTATATTAGTTGCACTATCTCGCTATAAAGCTAATTTTAATTGTGGTATCAGAAAGTGTAAGATAGTCTCCTAGGTCGGTTAAGCTTCAGTGCTAGGCCATTTTCACACCTTCGTTGCATGTAATATGCTAAAAGAGAAATTAAAGGAAGAAAGCAGTGGCGGAGGGAGGGGGGGCACACCTCCAAAATTTTACTTTAAAGAAGCTGTTGGAGAGTTAAAGCTTTTACTGTTACCTATTCTTTTAATACTACCTATTATTTAATCAACCAAAAAGTTAAGGCTTCAGTTTGCAATTCCAATACTGAGTCCGCCATCCCTCTCCTACATTTGATTTGCGTTCTATTTTCTTCTCTTAGCTTATTTTGCTAGTGCAGTTTTTATTTGCACATGAATTTTAGTGTATTTTATTTTACCCATTTTCTGGAGGTCTTTCCCTTCATAGTTTTGCTCCCTTCCCCCTACATATGTAACTAATTTCTTTCTCTTTTAATAGAAATGGGCTCTGGCCTTAATTTGTCCCAAAAAAAAAAACCAAAAGATTTACCTTTTACCATCACTTAACATACATCAAATTATGATTTTAAGCAGTTATTAATCTTTTCAGTCTTGTTCGGCAACTATATATATATACATATGTATGTGGAAACAAGGTTGAAGTTGGCCCCCTCTAAAAAAAATTTCTAGCTCGACCACTAGAAGAAAGTGCAAGCCTTCTTGAAATCACTAAATTACCAACCTTCTGGATGTCAAAAGGCATTGTAGCTTCATGAACATCTCGGCTTGTTTTGAAAAAAGGTTATTTAGATGCTTATGGCTCTTAAATAGGGCAAATGTTTCTAATATAGTTAACTTTTCCAAGTTATCAGAATATGTGACTGTCCAATACTAGAAAATTTTGAACGGAGCCTTAAGTTTGTAGCAGCTTAAAGCATTTATTTGTTTTATTTTTAAATTCTTTGCAGGTTTCAGTAGTCGCATTTTCCCTCTTTAATCGTTAGCAATATTTTGTTGCAGAGTCAGAAAAGTATAAAGCTGTTATCTTGCGTATTGACAGCCCTGGAGGGGATGCTCTGGCTTCTGATCTGTAAGTGCCACATATTTTCATATTTAATATTGATACATCAATTTATGAGCAACTTTTACTGCTATTTTTTGTTTTATACTATTGAAGGTTTGTGAACCTATAAAATCTGAAAACGTTCATTCATGTGAAGTATTCACTTGCATGATGCGCTTGGCACTGCATGACCTTTCTAAGACATATCTTCCATTTTCTAGTTACAATGCACTGGTTATCATGCAAATGCTGAATCTTTGGTGCACATTTTTCTTTTTTTGCATCTTTTGGCTATTTAATAGTCTATAATAATGAATATGATCGAGGACTGATAGGGAGGGATGGGGGTGAAGGGATTTACAGATGCAGAGAGGGGGAAAATGGGGAAAACCTTCTAATATATGTATATATTTTTTGAGCTTGATCGGAATCCTAGCCTTTGTTAAGCATGGGTGACAGTGGAGAAGTGAAAAAATGAAAGAAAAAAAAACATATATATATATATATATATTACAGAATTTATTGAACTTGAGTGGAAGCAATTACTGAGTTTTGGTATGTATGGGTGTTAGTGTGGGAAGCAGAAGCAACCATACGAAGAACTCAATTTTTAGGTGTCATTTGTCTAGTGGTGATAGTGAAATGAATTGCAGAAAACAGAGGAGGGAGTTGAACAATGCATCACAGAGAACTTAATTTTGTAATATAATCATCCAAGTATATTATAATATGTGCCTCATGCCAATCTACATATTTTCAAATAAATTCTATCTTAAACACATAAAATGAAATAAAAACCAGGTCATGATCAAGCAAAGCAAATATCTTCAGCTGACCGTGAATCAGGTCTGCCCTGCCCACCAATAAATCAACCATGCCGCCGACATGATGGAGAAAGGAAATTTATGGATGGTTTCCATCATTTCTGCTAGGGTAGAAATTGCTCTCCTAGGATAGTAATGCTGATGGCAGCCCTCAAAGAGAAAAGATAAATGCATTGAAATTCTTCATGGAATTAGGGAGCTTTTAATGGTGGAGGATTACTGCATCAATCAGTAATGATGGTGGAAGGAGTTTAAGCAAATTCTACTTGACTCAAAATAAAAAATTTAAATTCTTGCTCAACTTGAACTTCACTTGAATTTGAAATTAATTTGAGCTGAGTTGTCTTGACTCAAAATTATTTGATTCTGATTCAACTCAACAAATTCAAGCTAAATTTAAATTTGTTTTATGATTATATATATATATATATATATATATATATATATATATATATATATATATATATATATATATATATATATATATATATATATATATATATATATATATGTGTCACGACCCGGCCCGGTTAGCTCGCAAGTGTGAGGCGGGAACAGAGATCGGACATAAAGAAGATAAAAGAAATTTTACAAAACAATTAATATAACTCCAAACTGAAGCATCAACATAAAGAAAGAGCCACTACAATTTCCAAACATAAACTTTTTCTTTTCTTTCTTTCAAAGATCACCAATCAATGGATTTAGCATTAAGATTACAAAAGATACAAAAGGGGATCCATAAGTATAACATTTTCCTCTTACATTCTAATTCTAATCTTTCAATACAAATCATCAAAACACAAAAGAACCTGCCGCCCGTCGTCTCCCTACGACGGTAGGTGCGCGGTGGTTGGTTGGCCATTTACCCCTTCCTAGATCCTCCTGAAGTATTCCCACAACGAGGGTGAGTCTTACACTCAATAGGTGAGAATGGAAATTCAATTAAACTTAAAATCAAGAGAGAAAACTATAACATGCTTTGAGTAATTTAGCAAAAGAATCATCGATCATAAAACAAGTTGTGCTCAAAGAAAAACATACATTTACCTCAACTTTCAAATGCATATTCCTTCCATAACCTTTCCTTTCTTTCTTTTTAAAACCATGCCTCAAGGGATAATCTCATTTGCATGTAATATGTGTATGAAACATTCATAATAGTTTAATATACATATAACTATAACACCTGTCTCATGAGTATCACTTGTACTGATCAGGTACATATAAATTGGTCATTTCCTTTTCCATTGGTTCATACGAACCATCCTTTTCCATGGCTCATAAGAGCCTCCTTTTCCATATGATACTCCCGCGTCAACATGCACATACATTTAGTATTTATATAACCATAAGAAATGCTTTAAATAAACCAATCATGAATTAAACAAGTGTATGTTTCCATATGAATGTGTATGCTTGCTATGCTCATGTCATTTGCATGTAAATGAAAAACATGTGTAGTACAAGAAAGAAAAGAATATGGGGATCATTCATGAGTTGTCCATTTGCATAAAGTGAAAATCTTTGCCTTTGCTTTGGGTATCCATGAACATTTACAAAGAAGCAAGAGTCATAAAAAGATATTATAATAAGCATGAAGGAATTTACCATTTCTATGTAAATGCAAATGAAAGAAATGTTAGCTATTATTTATAAAACTTCCATTCCACCTACCTCAATCCGTGTCCCCCTTTCGTTTATCCAATCAACTCTTTCCCTCCACACAATTTATATCTAAAAGAAATAATTAAAGAAAAACATTAGTGACTAATTCCTACACAATAAACTAAACCTTAATTCTAAAGTAATAAAAGAGACCTTTCTATGTTTTGTTTAAGTTCCAAAACAAACCCTTCCCATTTTTTTATGAAATCTCTCAACCCATTTCCTCTCATTAAAAGTTTAGGCCAAAACTTTAGATTCTAAACATATAACACCCTTCCTTACCTTCAAAACATCCTTAAAATAAATTAAATTTTCGGAATTAAATAAATCAAAAATTAGGAAATCTTGTATTTCAAATAAAATCTATAAATTAGTCTCTAAAATCCTCCCAAATACTAACAAAAACCATAGGGATCAAAAATTCCTTAATTAGGGAGAAACCCTAAATTCCTAAACTCAAAAATTTCGTCGTTCATTCAATATTTTTCAATTAGAGGCTTTCTTAGGTTAATAGGAACCTCATTTGTGAAGACATTTCCAAAGAAACAAATTGTAAGCAAAACCCTAATTTTCAAAACTCATATTTTGATGAAAGAAAATGCACATTAGGGTTTATAAACATCCTTTAATCATTCTCTAAACTTTTCTCAAAAGAATATCAAAGAAAACTTAAGTTCTTCTCAAACCCTAGAAATCTTCTCATCCAAAAATTTTGAGAATGAGAGGGAAAACCCTAGTTCTATTGCATACCTTTCACTTCCCTTAGTCTCCCCTATGATTTTCTCCAAGTTTGGCCGCCGGAAACCGCCGCCGGAGAGGAACCCGTCGCCCTTGCCGCTTCGCCTATGCCGCCGCTCCCTCTCGGTTTCTTTCGCTCAAACCATGCGAATGGGGAAGAATGAGGGCTCGGTTGGCTCATAATAGGAAGATGGGGGAAAGCCAAAAGACATACATGCCCTTACTTAAACAACCCATGCTTGAACAAACCTTAAGGGTAGAAATGACATTTAGAAACTTCCAAAAATATCATAATTCTCAAAATACTCATAATTAAATATAGGTTATATATATGAAAACTATTAGAATTTTACGCTCTATTTTCTAAAATTATTCCCGTCAAAAACCGACAACCTCGAATTTTTTACTTAAACCTCGTCGCGGCGCTTTGAAAAGCGTGCGAGGTCTTAGACGACATTTTCGGGTTTTACAATTCTCCCTCCCTTATAAAAATTTCGTCCTCGAAATTTAAAACAAGCTTAAGAAATCATACCCTTAGTCAAATAGGTGAGGATAGCTCTCCCTCATCTCTGATTCCTTCTCCCAAGTAGCATCTTTCTCCGTTCCATGCTTCCACATAACTTTGACATAAGGAATCTCTCAACTTCGAAGCTGCTTAACATCATAATCTATGATCTTCTTAGGTTCTTCTACAAATGTCAGATCTGGTTGGATGTCTATTGCTTCAGTACTGATCTTCTGAGCTTCATCTGCAATGTATTTCCTCAAGGAAGAGATGTGAAATACATTATGTACTCCACTCATGTGAGATGGCAAAATCAATCTGTAAGCCACACTGCCAACTCTCTCTGAAATTTCAAATGGGCCAACGTACCTTGGACTCAATTTCCCAATCTTGCCAAATCTCTTCACACCTTTCATGGGACTCACCTTGAGAAATACAAACTCTCCAACCTCAAACTCAACAGATCTATGTTTGGCATCATAGTACTTCTTCTGTCTATCTTGCACAGTCTTCAATCTATCACGAATCAGTCTTATCTTTTCAGTAGCATCATCTATTAAATCAGCTCCAATGATCTTTCTTTCTCCTGCCTCAGCCCAACATAAAGGAGTTCGACACCTCCTTCCATACAAAGCTTCATAGGTTGCCATACCTATACTTGCTTGGAAGCTATTGTTATAGGCAAATTCAATCAGTGGAATGTGTCTCCCATTTGCCACCAAAGTCTAGTACACATAATCTGAGTAAATCCTCCAATGTCTGAATAGTCCTCTCTGATTGACCATTTGTTTGAGGGTGAAAGGCTGTACTGAAAGTAAGTCTACTACCCATTGCCTCTTGAATCTTCCTCCACAATCTAGAGGTAAATCTCCCATCTCTATCTGATACTATCGATCTTGGTACACCATGAAGTCTAACAATCTCATTAACATAAACACTTGCCAACTTCTCAACAGCATCAGATTGTTTGATAGGTAAAAAGTGTGCTGACTTGGTCAACTTATCAATGATCACCCATATAGCATCATGACCAGCTCTGGATCTAGGAAATCCAACCACAAAATCCATGGCTATGTCTTCCCACTTCCTTTCTGGTATAGGTAAAGGCTGCAATAACCCTCCTGGCTTTTGATGTTCTACCTTAACCATCTGGCAAACTGTACACTTAGCCACAAATTCTGCTACACTTCTTTTCATCCCTGGCCACCAAAAGTATTCCTTCAAATCTTGGTACATCTTGTTACTACCTGGGTGAATGGTATAATTTGAATAGTGAGCTTCTTGAAGAATGTCCTTCCTCAAATCTCCAACATATGGGATGCAAATTCTGCCTCTATACCGTAGTAGTTCACCCTCATCAAGTTCAAACTCCTCCACATGACCAACCTTCACCCAATTTAGGACTTTCTCAAATTCTGCATCTTGTGACAAAGCTTCTCTTATCCTCTCCTTCAATGTTGACTGAATGATCATCTGATTCAAATCAACAAACTCTGCATCATTGGGCTGAACTACAGAAATCTGTAGCTTCTCTAGATCTCTTACCAACTCATGCTGTTGTGTAATCATCCAACTGGCACTACTAGAAGTCTTCCTGCTTAAGGCATCTGCTACAACATTTGCCTTGCCTGGATGATATTGGATATCCAAATCATAATCCTTGATAAGCTCCAACCATCTCCTCTGCCTCAAATTCAACTCTTTCTGTGTGAAGATGTATTTTCAACTTTGATGATCAGTAAATACTTCACACTTCACTCCATACAAGTAATGTCTCCATATCTTTAAAGAAAAAACCACTACCGCTAACTCCAGATCATGGGTTGGATAGTTTCTTTCATGGTTCTTTAGTTGCCTTGAAGCATAAGCAACAACCCTTCCATTCTGCATCAATACACAACCCAACCCTTTGTGAGAGGCATCACTATAAAGCTGAAATCCATCCATCCCTGAAAGAAAGGTAAGCACTGGAGCAGTCATCAAACACTGTTTCAATCTTTGAAAAGCCTCTTCACATTGATCTGTCCATACAAATTTCACTGCCTTTTGGGTCAATCTAGATAATGGCATAGCTATTCGAGAAAACCCCTCAACAAATCTTCTATAGTAACCAGCTAAACCCAAAAAGCTCCTGATCTCCGTCACAGTAGTGGGTCGTGGCCAATCTGCTATAGCTTGTACCTTGTGCTGATCCACAGAGATTTCTCCATTGCCAATCACATGACCCAAAAAGTTCACACTTTTCAACCAAAACTCACATTTGGAGAACTTAGCATACAAATCATTATCCTTTAAGGTATACAATACTGACCTTAAATGATTTGCATGCATCCTTTCATCTGGGAAGTAAACAAGTATGTCATCTATGAATACAATCACGAATAGATCTAAATAATGCTTAAAGATTCTATTCATGAGATCCATAAACATTGCAGGGGCATTTATTAAGCCAAAAGGCATCACTGTAAACTCAAAATGCCCATATCTAGTGTTGAATGCTGTCTTAGCTATGTCCTCTTCTCTGACCTTGAGCTGACAGTATCCTGATCTCAAGTCTATCTTGGAAAACACATAGGCACCCTCCAACTGATCAAACAAGTCATCAATTCTCGGAAGAGGGTATTTATTCTTTATAGTCAACTTATTCAATTCTCTGTAGTCTATACAAAGCTTTAAACTTCCATCCTTTTTCTTCACAAAGAGCACAGGAGCACCCCAAGGAGAAGTGCTAGGCCTAATGAATCCTTTATTAAGCAACTCTTCCAATTGTTCTTTCAGTTCCTTCAGCTCTTTTATGGCCATCCTATAAGGTGCTTTAGCAACAGGATCTGCTCCACTAACCAGTTCAATGGTGAAATAAATCTCCCTGCTAGGAGGCATTCTAGGTAAATCATCTGCGAACACTTCTGGATACTCTTGCATAATAGGTATCTCCTCTAATCTCCTCTCTTCTTTCTTCTCCTCCTTAACATAAGCTAGAAAGTCTTCATTACCTTTTCTCAATAATTTGTAAGCCACCAACGAAGAGACTATCATAGAAGTTATGCCTCTCTTCCCTATGAATTTAAATTCTTTCTCCCCGGGCATACAAAATTTAAGTTCTTATCCATAACAGTGCCTCCACTGCCTCCAGCTTGGGTCTGAGTATTCCTTATCATCTGTGTCATAGCCGCCATCATTTGAGTGAAAGAATTCAAAGTAGCATTAATGCTACTACCTTGAGGCTCTACTACTGCTGGCAATTCCCTCCTGACCTCTCCAGTGTTGCCATTAGTGGCATCAGGTTCAGGTTCCTCAGCCCTGAGACATAAATTAACAAAACAATCTAAGCATTAAATAACACAAGCACCTTATACCTACCCTAACCTATAAGATCATCCTATTGGCTCTTTCATGAAAATCAATATCCTCAATTCCTTTGCTCTGATACCACTCTTGTCACGACCCGGCCCGGTTATCTCGCAAGTGCGAGGCGGGAACAGAGATCGGACATAAAGAAGATAAAAGAAACTTTACAAAACAATTAATATAACTCCAAACTAAAGCATCAACATAAAGAAAGAGCCACTACAATTTCCAAACATAATTTTTTTTTTCTTTCTTTCAAAGATCACCAATCAATGGATTTAGCATTAAGATTACAAAAGATACAAAAGGGGATCCATAAGTATAACCTTTTCCTCTTACATTCTAATTCTAATATTTTAATACAAATCATCAAAACACAAAAGAACCTGCCGCCCGTCGTCTCCCTACGACGGTAGGTGGGCGGTGGTTGGTTGGCCATTTATCCCTTCCAAGATCCTCCTGAAAAGTATTACCACAACGAGGGTGAGTCTTACACTCAATAGGTGAGAATGGAAATTCAATTAAACTTAAAATCAAGAGATAAAATTATAACATGCTTTGAGTAATTTAGCAAAAGAATCATCGATCATAAAACAAGTTGTGCTCAAAGAAAAGCATACCTTTACCTCAACTTTCAAATGCATATTCCTTCCATAACCTTTCCTTTCTTTCTTTTTAAAACCATGCCTCAAGGGATAATCTCATTTGCATGTAACATGTGTATGAAACATTCATAATAGTTTAATATACATATAACTATAACACCCGTCTCAGGAGTATCACTTGTACTGATCAGGTACATATAAATTGGTCATTTCCTTTTCCATTGGTTCATAGGAACCATCCTTTTCCATGGCTCATAAGAGCCTCATTTTTCATGTGATACTCCCGCGTCAACATGCACATACATTTAGTATTTATATAACCATAAGAAATGCTTTAAATAAACCATTCATGAATTAAACAAGTGTATGTTTCCATATGAATGTGTATGCTTGCTATGCTCATGTCATTTGCATGTAAATGAAAAACATGTGTAGTACAAGAAAGAAAAGAATATGGGGATCATTCATGAGTTGTCCATTTGCATAAAGTGAAAATCTTTGCCTTTGCTTTGGGTATCCATGAACATTTACAAAGAAGCAATAGTCATAAAAAGATATCATAATAAGCATGAAGAAATTTACCATTTCTATGTAAATGCAAATGAAAGAAATGTTAGCTATTATTTATAAAACTTCCATTCCACCTACCTCAATCCGTGTCCCCCTTTCGTTTGTCCAATCAACTCTTTCACTCCACACAATTTATATCTAAAAGAAATAATTAAAGAAAAACATTAGTGACTAATTCCTACACAATAAACTAAACCTTAATTCTAAAGTAATAAAAGAGACCTTTCTATGTTTTGTTTAAGTTCCAAAACAAACCCTTCCCATTTTTTCATGAAATCTCTCAACCCATTTCCTCTCATTAAAAGTTTAGGCCAAAACTTTAGATTCTAAACATATAACACCCTGCCTTACCTTCAAAACATCCTTAAAATAAATTAAATTTTCGGAATTAAATAAATCAAAAATTAGGAAATCTTGTATTTCAAACAAAATCTATAAATTAGTCTCTAAAATCCTCCCAAATACTAACAAAAACCATAGGGATAAAAAATTCCTTAATTAGGGAGAAACCCTAAATTCCTAAACTCAAAAATTTCGTCGTTCATTCAATATTTTTCAATTAGAGGCTTTCTTAGGTTAATAGGAACCTCATTTGTAAAGACATTTCCAAAGAAACAAATTTTAAGCAAAACCCTAATTTTCAAAACTCATATTTTGATGAAAGAAAATGCACATTAGGGTTTAGAAACATCCTTTAATCATTCTCTAAACTTTTCTCAAAAGAATATAAAAGAAAACTTAAGTTCTTCTCAAACCCTAGAAATCTTCTCATCCAAAAATCTTGAGAATGAGAGGGAAAACCCTAGTTCTATTGCATACCTTTCACTTCCCTTAGTGTCCCCTACGATTTTCTCCAAGTTTGGCCGCGGAAACCGCCGCCGGAGAGGAACCCGTCGCCCTTGCCGCTTCGCCTATGCCGCCGCTCCCTCTCGGTTTCTTTCGCTCAAACCGTGCGAATGGGGAAGAATGAGGGCCCGATTGGCTCATAATAGGAAGATGGGGGAAAGCCAAAAGACATACATGCCCTTACTTAAACAACCCATGCTTGAACAAACCTTAAGGGTAGAAATGGCATTTAGAAACTTCCAAAAATTCATAATTCTCAAAATACTCATAATTAAATATAGGTTCTATATATGAAAACTATCAGAATTTTACGCTCTATTTTCTAAAATTATTCCCGTAAAAAACCGACAACCTCGAATTTTTTACTTAAACCTCGTCGCGGCGCTTTGAAAAGCGTGCGAGGTCTTAGACGACATTTTCGGGTTTTACAATTCTCCCTCCCTTATAAAAATTTCGTTCTCAAAATTTAAAACAAGCTTAAGAAACCATACCCTTAGTCAAATAGGTGAGGATAGCTCTCCCTCATCTCTGATTCCTTCTCCCAAGTAGCATCTTTCTCCGTTCCATGCTTCCACATAACTTTGACATAAGGAATCTCTCTACTTCGAAGCTGCTTAACATCATAATCTATGATCTTCTCAGGTTCTTCTACAAATGTCAGATCTGGTTGGATGTCTATTGCTTCAGTACTGATCTCCTGAGCTTCATCTGCAATGTATTTCCTCAAGGAAGAGATGTGAAATACATTATGTACTCCACTCATGTGAGATGGCAAAATCAATCTGCAAGCCACACTGCCAACTCTCTCTGAAATTTCAAATGGGCCAACATACCTTGGACTCAATTTCCCAATCTTGCCAAATCTCTTCACACCTTTCATGGGACTCACCTTGAGAAATACAAACTCTCCAACCTCAAACTCAACAGATCTATGTTTGGCATCATAGTACTTCTTCTGTCTATCTTGCACAGCCTTCAATCTATCACGAATCAGTCTTATCTTTTCAGTAGCATCATCTACTAAATCAGCTCCAATGATCTTTCTTTCTCCTACCTCAGCCCAACTTAAAGGAGTTCGACACCTCCTTCCATACAAAGCTTCATAGGGTGCCATACCTATACTTGCTTGGAAGCTATTGTTATAGGCAAATTCAATCAGTGGAATGTGTGTCTCCCATTTGCCACCAAAGTCTAGTACACATAATCTGAGTAAATCCTCCAATGTCTGAATAGTCCTCTCTGATTGACCATCTGTTTGAGGGTGAAAGGCTGTACTGAAAGTAAGTCTAGTGCCCATTGCCTCTTGAACCTTCCTCCACAATCTAGAGGTAAATCTCCCCTCACTATTTGATACTATTAACAACCATGCCATAAAAATGATTGTTCCTGCCATGGTAACTTCATTTGTGATTATTTGTTCTACTTATGATGATATTTGAGCTGGTGTTAGACTATGTGTTAGCTATTAGAATGGACATAAGCCCAAATTTTAGGGTTGAAGTGATTGTCAATAGATATACTTGCAAGAAATACATTAAGCTTGAATGCGCCTCAATATGACACCATATCTTTATTATTGAAAGATGAATTGATTTCATGCTGGAAGGTAAATAAATAACATATGCATTAGATCTAAGCTTTTATAAGATTTCAGTAGTCAAACATTAAAATGAATTTCCCAAGCGTCTACTCATGGCTTCTGCCTTCTGTTTGATCATCTTTTTATGGTTAAAAGCATATGATAATTTTATATCTGCAAAAAATATTTTTCCTAAGATTTTTCAATTAGCAAATCTCACAATAATTAGATATAATAATTGTTGGGGTCGATGTAAATGTGTTCACTCTTTATTGAATCATGCCCCGTATTTGTGTTGTATCGTATTTATATACATGTATTTGTTTCGATTCATCATACACTATGATTATATTTCTGCTATTACATGTATAATTTCATTGTTGTCACACGGACATTGTTTGAAGAATACTAAACAGCATCCTTTGAATGTTCTGCAGTTAATTCTCGTAATTGCACTTGCATCTGCAAATGGATTAACTGCATCAATCTTCCTTTAAATATTTGGCGGCTTATTCATGAAATGAAACTTCACTTTTGTATTTCCTAATTGCCGTATCTGGAAATTTGTAGCTTCACAATGACAAATATCTTTTTCTCTTAATGCTTTCGTGGTTTTCACTGTTCTTACGTTATTTCTTTTTGTATTTAGAATGTGGAGGGAGATCAGACTCCTTGCTGCTGCAAAGCCAGTTATTGCGTCAATGTCTGACGTTGCTGCAAGTGGAGGATACTACATGGCTATGGCCGCAAATACTGTGATTGCGGAGAATCTTACCTTGACTGGTTCAATTGGTGTTGTCACAGGTACATTTAGCTTCCAATTGTCTGATAATGTTGAATTATTTTTGGTTTGTTGATGTTTACTCAATGTTGCAAAGAACTGTGTACCTTAACACTTGCTTAAAATTTATAGAAGCATGATAGTGATATCCAAACACATTCCATGGTTTCTAGGTATTGGAATAGAGATTTTAAAAAAGAGAAAATGACCAAATTAGTCCTTTAATAACATTTTTTTCTAGGATCAAAATAGTCCATGACTATATAAAAATATCAATTTGGTCCCTTGACTTTTTAAATAGGGACCAAATTAGCCTTCCGTGGGATCACTTAGGTTCCTATTTAAAAAGTTGAGGGATTAAAATGGTATTTTTAAATAATCAAGGATCGTTTTGGTCCTTAATGAGCCAGGGATTCATTTTGTCCTTATCTCTTTAAAAAAAATGTGTTCCTGCCTCTTTTTCTCCTTAGTAATTATATTGAAAGAAGAAAATCTCATATATAGCAAATGGAGAATCACCAATAGTTCCCAGTGTTTATTCCCTGATTTGAAAGATAAATTTATTTTCTGTTTGTGTTTGTTTACTAGTTTAGCATTGTCACAGCTCTCCCAACAGATGCATGTAACAATGTATTCAGTTTCTCCCTGACGGGATGCTATGCTTGTTCAAGTGCTGATTAACAGAATGTTTTTTGTTCAAGAAAAGACCAATGCAAGGTTCTCTAATATATGCATGTGAAATACAGATCAATTATATACTCTTTGTACAAGCTAAGCTCTTCTTTCTACAGCATCCTACATTTGAGTGATAACATTATGTTTATTAATTATTGAACATTTGCAGTGAAAATTTCAACAGAAAAAATAAGTTGGCTAAAAAACAATATGCGCTTGTGATGATGTGAAGAAAAGTTTCACATTAATTTTAATGAATTGGCATGGACATTTGCAAAGAAGATGGAATGTTTTGGCAAGGCTATATGGTTCTGTTAATGACAATATTAAATGGTTTTCGAGGATTGCTAAATCTGATACCAAATGGTGAAGTCGTAAATATATGGCATCTAGTGATGAAAAAACAAATAGTTTGTTCTAAGACAGATTGGCGGATGGTGCTCTTCTAAACTTTAACTGCAGTGCATCGCAGCAGCAAATTTGTTGTTTTCCTTGCTTTATTTTCCCACGCTAGCTTCTGAATTGAGTTACTTCCCCATATGATAACTTCATGATGTTTTTTTTTTCCCTACATACTGTATTAGCTTCAGATATTGACTTTGGTCTGCATAATGTGAAAATTCAATGTACCTGTTTATGTTCAACTCAATTCAGAGTTTGATGAAACAAAATATTAGGTCAAATGCCTCAACCAACCATATTGTTTGAATTTCTTTCTGGTTGCATGCTTTAGTCTAATGTTGCGTTGCAAACTGGATGAAGTGTTCCCATAAGTTCATTCATTCTGCCAGCTAAAATAGTTCTGACATTTTTTTCTTTCAGGTAAGTTTAATCTAAGTAAGTTGTATGAAAGGATTGGCTTCAATAAGGAGATAATTTCAAGGGGTAAATATGCTGAGATTTTGGCTGCTGAGCAACGCCCTTTTAGGTGTGGTTACTTTGTAAATACATGAATTATAATAGTACTTTGAAAAAATAAATTGAACGCTAAACTTACAATTCCCGATTTTTTGTTCTAACATTGAGTTTGCAAAAGTATAATTTCTGTTTTAGTTTTTTTTTTCCCCCTTAAACCAATGCCAAGGTCAAGTGAAATCTATTTACAAGTGTTAATATCCTATGGCCTATACTACATGTTATCTTTTATGCAACTGTTACGTTATTTGTGTGTCACATTGCAATCTTTAATATTTCCCATGTAGATTATTTTTGATAAGCATGCTTATGGTTTAAACTAGTTTTTTCTTACATATAGTGTACTATTATATGCTCGAGAAGAGCTTGAGAATTGCTTTAAATCTTTTCCAAATAACTTTGTTTTGATTGTATCATTAATTTCTACATTGTTGCGGTCCCTTCCTAGGCAAGTTGGTTAAAGTTTTGGCCGTCTCTAATGGGTTTAGGTTTGTGTGGTGTGTGATTTGTGCTTAGTTCTCAACTTTCCTCATTAATAATAAAAATAATCTCTACATTATTTTATAATGTTTCCTTCAAGATTTTTTTTTTTATGTGTTTTCGCTTAAGAAAAGCTACTCCATCGCTCTAGCCTCCCAAATGTGTAAGAAAAAACTCTAGACTCTAGAGTAGTTTTCCTCGAGTTAGATTAGATTTTGTATTAACTAGATTTACCTTAATGTTTAGACTAGGATTTTTCTAGATTTTAAGTGGAGAATTTTTAAGGGTTTCCTAGGGCTAAATTTTAGTCTCAAGTTCAATATTTAGGCTGGATATGAATTTAAATAATTGGAGAATGATTGATGTGATGGATGTAGACCCAATTTATATCTCATTGTTTTATCATCCTATACCAAATGATCCAACGTACTTGAGGTCGAGAGCTTTAAGATGTTAGATTCAAAGAGCCTGATTAACAATTATTGGTTGATTCTTCTTAAATATCTCGAGTAGATCAGAATGGATGAATGTTTTGAAGATGTGATTTTAAGTTTGATGGCAACTCGTTCACTATTAGAGGGTTGGTCATATCAGCTTCACTATATAGTTTAGAGGCACACAATATGACAACTTGCAAGTTAGAGTACTGGATATGACTGAGAAGAGCTTAAAGGCTATTAATTATCCAAGAGTTTTTTAGTTTGACTTGGAGAAGCATGCCTAAACACATGGGTTTTATGATGTAGAACGAAGAACCGCTTTGCTATGGAGAGGGATCAAGCTACAAGTTATGCACCAGAAATTTTGTCTAGAGCAGTTATGAGATGATTTCTTCCGTGAATGGATCTCTTCTCCACAATCTGAGAGGAATCTCGGATTTGCCAACATCAGGTTGATAGCCCAAGCTCTTCTCAAAGAGAAGCACAAAATCCTGGGTAGGCTTTAGGAAGAATTCAGTTCAAAATTTCCAAGTTTCTGTCCAGCAAAACTGAAACAATTTCAGATTTTGCTATTGAAATCTGAGTAGAATTTCAGATGTTTCCAAGTGTGGTAGGTAGGGAATTGAGATGAAGAATTTAGCCGTGAGTTAAGAGAGGTCTTGGAGAGAGAAAAAGGGAAGGAAGGGAATTGATTTCCTAAATCAACGTTTTGATTTAAGAAATAACTGCAGGCATTGGGGAATTTGGGAGATTCAGCCAGGTGGGGAGTTACGGGAATGAAATTGAAATAGAGAAGTGGAGAGTTGCTGCAAGAGAGGCGGTGGAGAGAGGGAGGGAAATAAAGGATTGATTTACTTCCAAAATAGGACTTTCCTATTGGAATAATTCAAACAGAAAAGGCCTGGTGGAAATTCGGCTAGAGGGAAATTAACGTGGCTTGGATCAATTGCCTAAAATAAGATTATGTACTTTAGGAAATAAATTCCAATTCAAATCCAGGGAGCCGGCGGCTTGCATGAAACAAGGGGGGGAAATTAATTTGAAAATTGATTTCAAATTAAGAGGCCATTAATGCCTTAATTGGGGAATTGATGGGCGGAACACCAATTAGGAAAGATTTCAAATTTGAAATTTGAAATCCAAATTGTCATGGATTTTCCCTCTCGATTTTGCCAACCCAAATTAGGAAAGGGGGAGGGTAAAGGGGGATGGGGGAGGTGGCCGGCGGGTGAGGGAAGTGGCCGGGGGCTTGGAGTGGACGGATGGGGGTCGGATGGGGTGAGCTCGGTATGGAGCTTGGACCGTGAAGTTGAGGGAGGAAGAAAAGATGACAAAACCAAACAACGATATAAGATAAAACGAAAGATGTAAAGAGGAGGGTGGTGGATGAAGACGAAAATACAAAGAGAAAACCACGAACTCGGCCGTCTCCAAGGTTGGTGGGTGATTCGTTTGCCCTTCTCCAAGGGACTTCACATCACGAGCCCGGACCCATCCTGCGGCTGGTGAAACTCTCGATTTCTCTCATAGAAATCTCACTCTCGTCCTTTCTCAAGAAGAACACAAGTGTGGAAAATAAAATTATTCATATCAATTAACCATCCTTTTACAATAGCCTAAGGCCCTATATATAGGCCACAACATAAGAAAAATCAAAAATTACAAAATTGCCCCTTGGGCCACAATACTCCAATAAACTAACCTAGGGAGAACAGGAAATAACATAAAATAAAAGCTAAAATTCATAAAATAAATCATAAATGACAATGTAAATTAGAGCCGTCGATTTACGACGCCTTCTGTGATAGATGCGCCAAATCTTCGTGCCGATGTCCGCATCATTCTCCCCAGGTTGGGAGAATACTCGACTCCGTCGAGTAAGCATCACAACTATTCATGTATAACTCTGGATTGTTATTTGGAAACAATAAACCCAATGACCCTTTTGCAACGATTTTCAAACAAACCCGGTTGCCCACAAGGTCAACTTGCTCGTAGCACTTTAGCTCGTCAATTATAGATGTCACTTCCAGAGCTTCATCAACATTCTCCGTTATAAGAGTTTCAACTGGGTCAGGAGAAACCTTGGCTTCTGTAGGAGTTGTAATTGAGTCAAACAAATCTCCCTCTGCATTATTTGCAGTCACACATTTCTCCTTGTCAACCAATTCATCTTCCTCTTCATATTCTTCCTTGATCACCTTAGGTTTCTCTTTGATTTGCACAGTGAGTGGTAAATTGAAGGCTCCATTGGCCTCCAACCATTTGTCCACTCTATCCCTTATCTCTCTGTCTCGTAGTGCCCTTTTTCTATCCTTTGAGGGAGGGGATATTGCAGGTGTCTAAAGCGATGGGTCAGTCCTACCTCGCTTTAGGTTGTCAAATCGTTCGATTGTTTGACGGTGGAGGTCGGCTAAGTCCGCTTGATCCTCCTTGAGATGTTGACTAACGGCACCCAGTTGACCTACCAACCAGTCTAAAGTCCTTCCAAGTCCATCCGAGTCCATGCTCTGATACCAAACTTATGTAGAACGAAGAACCGCTTTGCTATGGAGAGGGATCAAGCTACAGGTTATGCACCAGAAATTTTGTCTAGAGCAGTTATGAGATGATTTCTTCCGTGAATGGATCTCTTCTCCACAATCTGAGAGGAATCTCGGATTTGCCAACAACAGGTTGATAGCCCAAGCTCTTCTCAAAGAGAACCACAAAATCCTGGGTAGGCTTTAGGAAGAATTCAGTTCAAAATTTCCAAGTTTCTGTCCAGCAAAACTGAAACAATTTCAGATTTTGCTATTGAAATATGAGTAGAATTTCAGATTTTTCCAAGTGTGGTAGGTAGGGAATTGAGATGAAGAATTTAGCTGAGTTAAAGAGAGGTCTTGGAGAGAGAAAAAGGGAAGGAAGGGAATTGATTTCCTAAATCAACGTTTTGATTTAAGAAATAACTGCAGGCATTGGGGAATTTGGGAGATTCAGCCAGGTGGGGAGTTACGGGAATGAAATTGAAATAGAGAAGTGGAGAGTTGCTGCAAGAGAGGTGGTGGAGAGAGGGAGCGAAATAAAGGATTGATTTACTTCTAAAATAGGACTTTCCTATTGGAATAATTCAAACAGAAAAGGCCTGGTGGAAATTCGGCTAGAGGGAAATTAACGTGGCTTGGATCAATTGCCTAAAATAGGATTCTGTACTTTAGGAAATAAATTCCAATTCAAATCCAGGGAGCTGGCGGCTTGCATGAAACAAGGGGGGGAAATTAATTTGAAAATTGATTTCAAATTAAGAGGCCATTAATGCCTTAATTGGGGAATTGATGGGAGGAACACCAATTAGGAAAGATTTCAAATTTGAAATTCTGAAATCCAAATTGTCATGGATTTTCCCTCTCGATTTTGCCAACCCAAATTAGGAAAGGGGGAGGGTAAAGGGGAAGGAGAGATTCACGGGTGGATGGGGGAGGTGGCCGGCGGGTGAGGGAAGTGGCCGGGGGCTTGGAGTGGACGGATGGGGATCGGATGGGGTGAGCTCGGTATGGAGCTTGGACCGTGAAGTTGAGGGAGGAAGAAAAGATGACAAAACCAAACAACGATATAAGATAAAACGAAAGATGTAAAGAGGGTGGTGGATGAAGACGAAAATACAAAGAGAAAACCACGAACCCGGCCGTCTCCAAGGTTGGTGGTTGATTCGTTTGCCCTTCTCCAAGGGACTTCACATCACGAGCCCGGACCCATCCTGCGGCTGGTGAAACTCTCGATTTCTCTCATAGAAATCTCACTCTCGTACTTTCTCAAGAAGAACACAAGTGTGGAAAACAAAATTTTTCATATCAATTAACCATCCTTTTACAATAGCCTAAGGCCCTATATATAGGCCACAACATGAGAAAAATCAAAAATTACAAAATTGCCCCTTGGGCCACAACACTCCAATAAACTAACCTATGGGTAGAACAGGAAATAACATAAAATAAAAGCTAAAATTCATAAAATAAATCATAAATGACAAATGTAAATTAGAGCCGTCGATTTACGACGCCTCCTGTGATAGATGCGCCAAATCTTCGTGCCGATGTCCGCATCATTTTAGGTAGTGAGTTGCCATGAAAAGTCTCTAGATTTTAATGGAAATAAATGTCACCAAAAAGAGTATATTTGTCTTGTGGAATCAGTATACTCAACCCATAAGAAATTGACAAACTTAAAAACTCTATCAACTTTTTGGAAAAAACAATCTACATTTTGTTATCTAGCTCAAAATAATATAATTTTTAACTCTTTTATCTTTAATGCCTTAAATATTTTTTAACTCTGTTATGAAACGAGGAAAATTTTCATTATGAGATTTGTAGAATTATAAACATCATCGTATTGTTTTTATTTATTTTTTTTAAACAATGATTCTAGATCCTCTACTCTTTTTATACTTGTTTTCTATGACATTTAGGAACCTTCCAAAATCTCCATCATTTGTGCATTTATAGGATTTTTCACTTTTATTTATGATTATAATCGCATGACATGTGTATATCTTATCAAATAATAATATCATGTCAGCATTATTTTCTCAATCTTATTACCGTGATACAAGAATAATTTAATAATAGTATGAAGATATTTTAGACTAATAATGCACATGATTATTTTAATCACATATGATCATTTTTTTCCCTTATGATTGTTTCATCTATCAATCCTCCTACTTCTCCTGTTTTGTTGACACTCCCCTACAGTCATTCATGTTCTTCATTTACTGGTACCATGTATGACTTTGCCCCACTTAGTTTAATCCATCTCTAATAATACTTTTAAATCACAGCCCTGATGAAGAAGAAATTTTTGAAAAGTCTGCAAAGAATGCTTACGAGCAATTCAGGGATAAAGCAGCTTTTTCTAGATCTATGACGGTAAATACCGCCCCTTGTTTAACATTCAGGGCATAAATGTATGCACTCTGATTTGACCAATCTTGTCCTATTTGTGCTCAGGTAGATGAGATGGAACAGGTTGCTCAGGGCAGAGTATGGACCGGCAAACTTGCTACTTCCCTTGGCTTGGTTGATGCTATTGGCGGCTTCTCTCGGGCTGTTGCAATTGCAAAACAAAAGGCTAATATACCACAAGATAGACAGGTAAATTTTATTGAATGGTCTTGCTTCTCTACAGTTATCTTTGCATTATTGTGCAGCTTAAGACAAAATAGGATGCCAATAACTGAGTGCTCTTTTGTTTGCTTGAAGTGGAAAACATGTTTTAAAAAAATGAGAAATTTATTTTTACTCAATCCTATTCGAAATGAGCATATACGGGAAAAGGTTGGAGTAGCTCCAATAGAAGATAAGATTAGAGAGAGTCGCCTTAGATGGTTTGGTCACATAAAACGGCGGCCTTTCGATGACCCGGTTAGAAAAATAGATGTATTATATTCGACTTATGTTAAGAAAGGTAGATGCAGACCTAAAAAAACTTGGTTAGAAAATATTATGAATGATTTTTCTTATTAGATTTAAATGAGAATTTAACTTTTAATAGGACACAATGGAGAAAAAGTATTCATGTAGCTGACCTCACATAGTGGGGTAAAGACTTGATGATGTTGTTGTTGTTGCCTATTTGAAAATAAAATTTATCACTTTCGAGGAAATTTTAGTATATTTTTAGAGTGCAAAATCAATATTGATTTGTAAGTATATCCAACCACATGGAGTCAGTAAAATCTTCATTTTTCATGTTTACCCACTTCAAGCAACTGAATGAGTTCCGGATTGCGAGCTTCTAACTGAAGACCTGTTGGTTGATAGCCAAAATTTTCAACCAATAAATCAAAATGAGCTGCAATCATGAGTATTTTAGTGCTAAAATTTAATATTAATTTTTGAATCCCAGGTTAGGTTAGTTGAGATATCAAGACCCTCGCCATCGCTACCTGAACTTGTCAGTAGCATTGGAAGCTCAATATTTGGCTTGGAGAGAACAATGAAGGAGATGTTGCAGGATGTGGCTTCATTTGGGTCTGTTCAAGCAAGGATGGAAGGCATACTGTTCGAGAGACTGGAAAAGCCCGACTATACTAATCCAATTTTCTCTCTCTTAAAGGACTATTTCAGCTCTTTCTAACCAAATTGATCTCAAGATCAGGTCAGTGAAATAGAAATAGTTAAAGAAATAGTGGTGCTCATTGTAAAAGTTGTATAGCATCTCATAATAGTCAGAATTTCTGGCAACTTCTTTTGTGAGGTTGCATTCACAATATATTAATTCATACACATTCAAAAATGAAAGGAGAATAATGTCATCATATGATAAGTTAAGTTACCAAGATGAATAAAATAATTAACAATTGAAAATATTTAAATAAAAATAGGAAGATATAAGGGAATAAGGGATTGTTTTTGTTCTCAGAAAATTTAAACACCCCCTAATTTAAGAATGATTAAAACTTCACTCTTAAAAAAAATTATTTGGGATTTAGTTTGTTTAGTTGACTTAGGCTTTATATGGAACGACTTTCTTATTGCTTTCATTTTTGTATTACAAAGCTGTTTTAAAAAGCACTAAGAAAGCTATCCTAAAAGATGCCTTAATTAAATTTTTCTAAACAGAAGCATTAGATTCTAATTTTTATTGGGCCATCTAAGTAAAATAAACTTTAATTTATTATTTATATATGAAGAATATAGCAGCACTATCCTTTTTTTATACTCTAAAGTCTAAACTATTGGTTTGAACAATATACCCCTATGTAGGGCTCATTTGATAATTAGGAGTTAGAAAATATATTATATAAAGGAAATTTACTTATAAATTATAGTAAGCTTGAAATAAACGTTAAATATTTTAAAATTACAGAGGAGTGAGGGCAATTTGGAAGATGATTGAATATCGTTCAACATGTTTTAAGCATTGAATAGGAATCAAGAGGAACCAAATTTTAGTTTTACTTTTTAAAGTTGGAAAAATTCTCTCAACTCCAAAATCATTGAGAAAATCTTGTTAGTGAACCAAATTTAAGCTTTACTTTTTGAATTTCAAAAAATAATTCCAGTCCTTGTTTGACCAATCTCTTACCATTAGCCATAACAGACAGCACATTAACCCATCATCAAAGTTCAATAGATGGAATTGCAAGAACAATGGTGAGAAAGTTGCATCTCTTGAATGAATTTAAAAGAAATGAACAACAATATCACACAATTTTTATATGATTCGACTCTCACAACAAGGAGAAATTATTTCGTGCGGAATTCGGACGGGAAGAACCGCCCGGACATATAAGTGTACACATTGTGTATAAATTTGTACACTGTCCATACACTCACAATCCAGACGGTTCTTCGAACTCCACACAGAATAATTTCTCCACCACAAGAGTCTCGTAGCAACAGATCAGAGAAGTTTGGATCTTGCGTGGAGTGTGTTGTGTATTAACGAGGTCGTGTTAACAAAAACATAGGTTGTTGACATTGTTGCATAGATTTGGGGTTATAATGCCATTTGGAGCTCACATCAACAGTTGATCAACTCAAACTTAGGCTTTATTTGGAATAGATTTCTTAATGCTTTCAAATATAACTTTTTAATAATAAAAGTTTTTGAATAATTTTTTTTTACTAAACAATAATAATAATCTTTTTTTATTAAATTTAAACGAGAATTTTACTTTTGTCAAATTGTGCTGACCTCACGTAGTGGGATAAAGTCGTGATGTTGTTGTTGTTGTAAACAATTATTTTAAAAAGCAATGATGAAAAAGCTGTTCCAAATGAAGCTTTCATCAAATTGTGCTCCAATTCAATCCTTCAAGATTATCACAAAATTCATGTTCCATGCCAAAAGTTTTGCATAATAAAATATGGAGTTCTCGAATCCCAACAAAGATCATAACATCTCTAATGAAGTGATTAATATTTTTGCAAAAATATGACCTTCATGAAGAACTATTAAAGATCTTACATCTAAACTTTATTAATCTCAGACTGTATAGTAGCTGCTTTGGAACTCTTGAAATAATTGAAAGAATTTTTTATTGTTGCAATCTACCTTTACAAAGTTATCAAAAGTAGTACAAGAAAATTCATCCATATGAGAAGCATTTCCTAAACCCATTGTATAGATCCTTATATTGATTTATTATTCTTTGCTTGGAACCATGTCAATAGGTGATCTAAGTTTTGCATGATTTCAGAACATACATTATATCATAGAATAATCATTAAATCGAGTTGTTTAGGATCAGCAACCTTTACTAATTATTATGTGCGGACGCCAAACTTCGTCCAGAGACCAACCAAAATGTGCCACATCACTCCTTCGCTCGGTACCACGGCTTGGTACTATTCAGTACCGCTCGGTACCGCTGACGTGGTTGCACCTAATTCGCCTCCGGATTTAGAGCTGCGTCCGGCCTCCGCGCAGAATAATTTCTCCTATTTTTTACAATTTTCCAAGTTTCTTCTTAGGCTTCATTTGGGACAACTTTCTTACTGTTTTTTAAAGCAGCTTTTTAGTAAAAAATTTAAAATTTTTTAACTAAAATTTTCTATAAGAAGCAGTAAGAAAGTCATCCATAATGAAGCCTTAATTTCAATAACATGGGAGGTTAGGACTAAGGATGGCATTAGGATTTGCATTGGGATGCAATAACTTAGCTCCCAAGTTTAGAATCTAATTCATCAAGACACTCATGAACAGATATTCCTTGCCTAAAGTTACATACAGCCATTCAAAAAGTGGGAGTGGCAATAGAGTCTGATGTTGGAACTAACAAACTGGATATCAAAGTCACCCATAAGCAAATAATTTACCCTTCTAAACATCTTAAAAATGTACATCTATTAGCATGGAGACACAGTACATAACAAATTTAAAAGGAAGAAAAGTAAGAAATCGAACATCCTACAAAAGTGGGATATGTATCAGTTCATCAGTTATCTTGCAAGACTTCCCATGAAGCACAAATCCTTGACTGAAAATGGATAACAAAGCAGCAGTCTTTACAGATTCAGAACAGAATTTACAAGTTTTGGTGGTAGTAAGCTTACTTTGAAGAGAAGTATGGACCTTTCACTATGACAAAATCAAAATGTTTTCGGATTCAGACTTTGTTTGGGATAGCTTTCGTATTGCTTTATAAAGCAATTTTTTAGTAAAAAAGGTTTTGAAAAATAAAATTTTGTATTAAAAAGCTGCTTTAGAAAGGAGTAAGAAAAATACAAATGCCAGAGAAACTGAGGCCACTGCTTTAGTCCACAAGAGGCTGCATTATGGAAAAAGAAAAGAGATCCATGATTTACAAGTGTTTCTCCTCAGTGTAGACAATTTAGGAGAATGAAGCAGATATGAATAACTGTTTCTAAAGCAAAATAGGTGGGAGAGGGAGAGGACATTTTTCAACCGTAACCGCTCTACCTCGGGCTATCTCCAAAAGACTAAACAATATAAGAGCCCTGTAAAAAGGCTTTTCAATAGCTATGTTTGGATTAGGACATCGCTATGGTACCTAAGAGTCCGGTGCTTCTATATGATTCTATGCATGGGGGGGTTTCGGATATATCTACAAAAGCATTCATATGAATGGGTTTGTCATAAAAACAAACAAGAAAGTAAAAAGTCCTCAAATCAAGGAATGTAATTAGAATCATTAAACTTCATTGTGGTAACAACAACAACAATATCACGCTTTTATCCCACTATATGGGGTCGGTTACATGAATCAATTTTCTCCATTTTGTTTTGTTAAAGGTCAAATTCTCCTTTAAATCTAATAAAAAAATATCATTTCTAATACTTTATAACCAAGTCTTTCTAGATCTACCTCTACATTTTATAACATAGGCCAAATATAATACATCTCCTCTCTTAATCAGGCCATCAGAAGTCCGACGTTTTATATGATCAAACCATCTAAGACAACTCTCTCTAAACTTATCTGCCCCTAGAGCTGCTTCAACCTTTTCACGTATGTACTCATTTTGCATTTTAACTCTAAGAGTAAAGCCACTCATCCACCTGAGCATCCTCATCTCTGCAACACTTAATTTTATGATTCTCTTTTAATTCCCAACATTCTGTGTCATAAAACATCAGGTCTCACCACCATCTTATAAAAATTTCCCTTAAGGTTAAGGAGTACTTTTCTATCACCCAACAGGCCCGATGCATTCCCCCGCTTTCAACCATTCAATTTAAATTCTACTAATAATATTCACATCTATTTCATCATCACTTGGAACTATAGATCAGAGATATCTAAAACACGATTGTCGTAGCAACAAACAAAAAATATTTTTAATCAAGAAGAGAACACATAGACATCATGATGCCATAGAGAGGTCAAAGATGTTAGGAAATACTTGAACCATTTCATGTTGTAGTATTATGGCGAGGAGAAGTGAGAGGTCTTGTAAGTTGGAGGTTGAAGGTGATAGTTCTACTAGATGAGTACTCACTAGTCGTTCAACATCACGAGGAGGTGCACAACAAAAGGGCTTGTGTGATGTAGAGGTGGGCGTTAGCAAGTGCACACGAGTAATTATTGAGTGACATTAAGTGAGCGTAAAAAAAATATTGGAACTATTGATGAGACTAATATGCATGTGAACAACGAAATAAAATAAATGGGAATGCTTACTTAAGAAGTAAAATATAGGAGTGTTATTTTTACATATTGGCATTATAACATCAGTTTTATATCTTGTTCTTCAATGTCACTAAATCTTGATACCAATATTCATTACAAGATAAGATTTCTTGATGAAACCACCATCTTGCAAGGGCACATTAAGAAAAGATAGCTAATTCCTCATCGCCTCCGCATAAGTTTGGTGATCAATACAGAAGCATTGAATGATAACAACTTATCTTACTACATATTGTTCTAACCATGTAATTAATGAAGAACAATATACGATATTCATTCCAGAAATGCTGTAAGATTCGTGTTTTAATAGCTTCCTTATTTTTCAATATTCTCGGCTGTCTATGTATATTACCTGAATCCAATGAAAACATGATTGGGAACGTTTCTTCTTTGCTTCTGTTAATCAGTTTTGGCAATTCCTTTATCTTCCATTATAACAAAGTAAAAAAAGGGTTTCGAATTCAATGCCCCAAATGGGAAATAAGAACATCAGAATTCTGTCCCATTCACCTAAATCCGCACTAAACAACAAGAATTCAGACTTTAACACCAAAACAAGAGTAGATGGGATTTCACAGAAGAAAAGAAATATCAATCAATAACTCAAAACTAGCAAGCAACGAGGTAACATTCAATTCAAAGGAACCAATTATCCATATTGGATTAACACCATAAATTATACAAACAAAAAGAGAAAATAAATTTTACGACAAAGAAGAAAAGAAATTTAAACATAATAACCTAAGATTACCGCCTTACAAATTCGCCTTCTCTCTCTCTCTTTCTCTCTGCAAAGACAAGGACTTGGAGAGGTGGAATCTCCTCTAGCTCTAGGAGAAGGACTTGCAGTTGTTGAAGAAAGCGATGGATCCAAAAATGAAGATCATCAAAGCGAAAAACCCTAGCATAAATACCAGAGAAACCGAGGCCACTGCTAAGTCCACGAGAGGCTGCAGCTGCAAGATGTAAAAGAAGAAGATATCCATGACTTGCAAGGTTCTTCGCTCCTCATGGAAGACGATACAGGAGAATGGGGCAGATCTGAAGCACGGTTCCAAGCCAACGAAGACAGCCAAAGAGGAGAGAGACAATCTTTTCCAGTTAGAGAGACGAGGCCCGAAAAAATGGCTTTTTTTTTTTCAACAGTTTGGATTCAAATAATTTTTCGATTGAGTCAGACCCAAAATCAATAAATTTATAATTGAGTTGAATGTCTCAATAAGAAGAACTCATTAGCTCTAAAAGTAGTTTGATTAGAGTCTACATATGCGTAAATTAAACACTTAAAATATTATTGTAAAATTTGAAATATTAATTGGGATCAAATTATCTTTGAATCTGGCATGTTTATTGTTAAATTGACTGTGTTAATTAGAAAAATTCAATGAGCCTATGATCATTTCATTTCAAAATCATTAAGGTATTTCAATTTTGAAAGGATGGATGTTGATTTAGGGATCACTTACAATCTTCCAATAGAGTGTTTTGAGGGGTTTTTTGTTGGAATTATGAAAGTTTCACTATCAAAAAATAGAAATAAATCACATTCTCTGTGTAAAGGACAATTGGACTGGGGTGAAAGAGGAGAGAGCTGACAGGTTTTTAGAGCTCTACATAGCAATTGTCTTTTAACGACCGCCTACCATCACCAATAACGTTGCCTCATGCCATTGATGCACGTCATTGACACAAAGCTCAATGCTCGTTGATCATAAGGTGAATGTCCTTCATTGACACACAGCCTAATGCACCCATCAATATATGTTATCACTTATGAGGTCAATGCACGCTATCTCCTAAAAAGAAGAATGAGCTATTAAATTGCATATGATATCTTAAAGAAAACTCCAATTACCAAAGGCTCTCCCAATTTTCACCGTAAAATTCATTCTCTATCATTTATATATATTTTACTATGTTAATATATGTGATAATGTCCATTCAGAATGCATATAATTACTATTAATGTCTACTTAATATTAAATTTGATTAGTAATTATGGGTCCCAAAATGTTTAGTGAGTATTTCCTTATTCAGGAAGTGGTCTAGAGCAATGAATTTCAATTCATGAAAATTTTTATGGGAGCATCAAGGGTGAGCAAGCAACTTCGTGATGTTGAGCTCTCCAGTAGGAAAATGAATTTGAATGTGTGTTGCTCCATCGTGCTCTCTGTTTGAAAAGATTTTAAGGAATCTTGAAGATTCGGTTCAACACTACAGCACTGAAGAGGCTAGCACCATGGTGCTTTATCAAATTAGTGATTTTTATATAATTAAAAAAATCTCAAACCATTTGCCACCCTCATCCATCTTGCCAGAAAAGAGAAGAGAAGGAGAAGGGAAAAGAGGAGAGAGAAAGGAAGAGAGGGTTTTTGGCAGCCAAAGCTCGGGTTTCGTCCGTTGGACTAGTTAAGAATTTTGTAAAACACAAGGCTGATTTTTGAACTCCTGTTTTTTATTTCAATTTCAGTTGTTTTATAAAAATTTTCTCAAATTTTATGATATTTTTAATGTGTAACTTTTGATATGTTGTTGTATGCTTTACTCTGAAAATTTTAGTAATAAGAAATCAAAATTTCCCTTGTTGATTTTTCATACACAAATATCTGAATATATGATTTGAATGAGGCTTTTATGGCAATTAAAATAATTATATACAATTCTTAAAATGTTCATGTGAATATCCCTTTAAAGTATGAAATTGAATAGAAAAAGTTCAGTGGGTATAATGTTATACATGTAATGTGACTTTTACTTCACTTCATGTATTTTCTTAGTACTATATTTAGTTCGTAATTTAAGTTATATTGCATTTACATTTGCACTATTCATAGCATGGCATTGAACATATTTTGATATATGAAAAATTGCACTCTCTGATATATATTTTATTTTTGTCCTATCTTCCTAGAGTGGATGTAGGAGAGATTTTGGCCTCACTTGTTGAAACCAGGTGTTAGAGATTATGTGATATTATTCTGTTATGATTTTGGCCTCACTTATTACAAGCGGGAGTGGGATGTTAAAAATAGGCATAAGTTGAAATTGAGTTACAAACAGACATCTGGACATTTGCATTATAATCATTGCATTGAATATGTATTAATGAATTAAGTATAAGTAATATTTTGAAATGAATGTTAGGAATTCTAAATTTTTTCATGAATCATAATGAAATATGAACACCAAGTACAAGTGAACCCTTGATAAGAAGTGTTATGTGATGTATATGGAATATTTGTGAAAGTGTCTTTTACAAGTATATACTGAAACCTTAAAAAAATATGCTTTACTAGTACTTCTATTATTTTTTACTATTTTTTAATCATATTGCAATATAATGATCTTAATTTGGATATTGATATCTGTGATGAGTCAGGAACTGAAGTCTACTAAGTTGGTTATGCTCATTATGTTCTTTCTAATAGTTCATGGATAGAAAAAAGCCCAGCAAAGTAGATAAAAGGTAGATGCAAGATCTTCTAGGTGTTAGTATATTGAATTATTATTTGTAATCCATTTTTAATTATTTTGATATATAAATATGATTGAAGATTAATTGTATTATTATTGTATATGAACATATGTCAATTGAAACCAATTAGTCATATATCAAAGTCATTGGTTTAACCTTAAAATAAGTATAATACATAATTAATTAATTAATTAATTGTAAATATAAGGAACGCCTATTATTGAAAATATTAGATATAGAAATATATTAGACATTATAATATTATATTACAAAAATTAAAAAAATAAACTTCTTTTAAAATCTTATAAAATAAAAAATATATTTAACATTTTAAATGACTTTAAACTAAAAGAAATTGACATGTAATATTACAGATTGTTAGCTCAAAATTAATATGATTAAATTATGAGAAAAAAAACATATAAAAATTATACTAAAATAGACAAGAATAATTAAAAAAAAAATTAGTTAAGTAGTTATTAATAAAGTATTTAAATAATATATTTTAAATTATAAAATATGGTTTAATTTAAATTATTTATATAATATATTTTTTTAAATTAAATTTATTATTTGTTTATGCAAGTGAGTTGGTCTAGTTTTAAGCCGACTGGTCTAGCCGGTCTGAACCTATCTCATTGGATAATGATGAGAGTTTTTGCACCCAATACCAATCTCTCCCCTTCAATGGCCGTTCTGGCAACCACGGGGTTGGCCCGTGCTCATTCAAGTCAGATACTACATTAAGGTTTTGTTTGGGATGGCTTTTTTTCCTTGTTTCTTAAAACGTCTTTCTAGTAAAAAAATTAAATTTTTTTACTAAAAAATTGTTTTAAGAAGCAGCAAAAAAGTAGCCCTAAACGAAGCCTAAATAATGGATGATTTTTTGCAATTTTTTAGTCATATTTTTTGTTTTTTAATATTCTTGCATTGTTCTTAATAGGTCTATTATTTTTCATTTGTAACCTTTTTACAGTTCTTTGTGTTTCACCCCATTTGATGTAATTATCCATTTTATTTAATGGAATTGGGCTCGGCCTCTAAATTTCCCAAAAAAATAAAAAGTTAGAAGATAAAATATAGTAGTCAACAAAATATGTAAAAAAAATTAAGACACAATAAAATTTAAAATTTTATATTGAGATAAATCATAAATACAATAATAATTATTTCTATATTGCACACTCATGAGTCATGACTCATCTTAATGAACTTTTTTTTAATATATATATATATATATATATATATATATATATATATATATATATATATATATATATATATATATATATATATATATATATATATATATATAATATATATATATATATATATATATATATATATATATATATATATGGGGTATTATTTTTTTTAGGTTTTAAAGTGAAAAAATAATTTTAATATCCATATAAATTCCAAGAAAAAGCTGAAGTAGTGTATTATGGCTCTATGAGGGCAAATTATTGCATCCGGTCACCGGACGCGGAGATAGGTCTGGATATTAATAAAATATTATTTTAAATTAAGCGCGTCAAAGGCACAGGTAAAGTGCAGGTCAAAGCGCAAGTAAAGCACAACTAAAACGCAATTAAAGCGCAACTCAAAAGCGCATGTGACGTGGCAAATTTTTATTGGATGTCCGAACCTATTCTCCGCGTCCGGTGATCAGACGCAATAATTAGGGGCAGCTTAAGCTTTTTGCTTTTTTAATTTCTGAAGCTCGTTTCTTAGAGTTTGGGCCATCTATAATTTTTTTGTAAATGTGGTGGTTCATTTGAGACGGCTTCTTTATTATTTTTTAAAACTATTTTTTAGTATAAAAATTTTTTTGAACTTGAAATTTTTTTATTGGAAAGTTACTTTAGGGAACAGTAAGAAAGTTGTCCTAAACGAAACTTAAAAAAGCAACTTTTTGAAAAGCAATTATGCAAAGCAGCTTCTTAACACCAAAACTTTTTGAAATTGTGAAAAAATAGCTACCAAATATAAACTATGGCTGCAATTTGAAAACCAAGTAGCAATCATATTGCCCCAAATGAAATCTATTTGGAATAGTTGTAGCGTTTCATAAAGTTGATTGTGCAGTTATTATGAATTCAAAAAACAACTTTGCTATTACAGTTACATAAAGTAAATTTTTACTACATAACTTTCTGAAAACAATAAGAGAAAGCAGTAAGAAAGTATTAGCCAAATGAAATAATGATAGTTGTCTAAAAATTAAAGCAGCAAGAAAATTGTCCCAAATAGACCCCTAGTCATAGGGGTGCAAACGAGTCGAGTCAAGCTCGAGTCAGCAGTTGTTCGAGCCTAGCTTGTCTGACAAATGCTGAGCTTGAGCTCGAGGCCGAACTCGAGTCTCGAGCTTGACTCGACAGAATAAAAAAAAAAAAACTCGTCGAGCTCTTGAGCAGTAGTTCGAGCTCGGACGTGCCTGCGTCGTCGCCAGTTCTGCGTCGTCACCAATGCCACTTCGTCGCCAGTTCCGCGTCGTCGCTAGCTCTGCTTGTCGCCAATGCCGCGTCTTCGCTAGTTCCGCCTTCCGCGTCGTCACCAGCTCCGCTCGTCGCCGCTTGCGTCCGCGTTTAAGGTCAATGCCCCGTCCGTCGCCAACATTCGCATTTGCCGCCGGCGTCCACGTCTGCTTCCGGTGCCAGCGTCCGCGTCCGCTTCCAAGTCGCGAGTCGAGCGCCTTGTCGCTAGCTTCTGCGTCGCCAAGCTCGCAAGTCGAGCGCCTGATTTCATATTCCCGCCGCAATTTCATTTTTCCCACTGGCTCGACTAGCTCTTGAGTCGATCAACCGGCTGTTCGAGCTCGACTCGCGATATCGATAAGCTCGGCTCATCGAGCTCGAGCCGGCTTGACTCTGTTGCACCCCTCTAGTCATAGTCTCAAAAGTAATTAAAAATAATAATTCTTTAAAAATTAAAATTGAAAAACATTATGAAAAAACTGTCTTCCAAATACACAAATTTGACTGACTGTACTCGTAAAAATGCTCAAAACAAAATCTATGCCTTCATTGCATCATTGTCATATTGTATTTTAATTTTATTAGTTTATTTACTTTTGGAAATGATGGCCAACAATCACAAAATAATAAATTATATATGTTTATCTTATTAAATTCAGACTGCATGATTTCCCAAAAAAAAAAAAATCAGATTAATGAATGTCAGCCACGTGCGGCACGTGTGGATGTTGGGTGCAGGTCCATTATGAAATTCTGCATATTTGTATTTTTTAATTTAATAAGAAGGTTTCTTGGAATGTTCTCTTATGACTCAATCGAAGACTTGCACAAATTTTATTTTCCATATTGGCTTACAAACGAATCGAGCCGAGCCGAATATGTGAGTGTTCATGTTTGTGTTCACTTAATATCAACTTGTTCAAGTTTGGTTCATGTTTGTTCGAGCTTTATTGTTTGTGTTCATGTTTGGTTCATTTAAATTAATGAGTGTTCATGTTTGGTTCATATTCAGTTCATGTTCGATTCGTTTAGTGTTTATCGAGCTTTAAACAAGCAAGCATGAACGGGCTATAAATGAGCTATATTTTTATATGTTCATTAACTTAACAAACAAGCAGGGGCGGATCCAGCTTCTTTTTGTAGGGTGGGCAAAAAAAAATTTTTTTGTAGGGGATGGGCAAAAATGATTAGGATTGATAAAATTATGGCAAAAAAATTTTTTGAGAGGGGGCAAAATGCCCAAAATACCCAAAATATTCCAAAAAAATACCCTCTAAAATTAAAAAAAAAAAAGAAATTTGAGGGTGGGCATTTGCCCCCCCTCAGTTATATGGGGATCCACCCATGCAAACAAGCTTCATCAAGCTTTCTAACAAATGATTACATCGAGCTTGTTCGTGAACATATTTAACGATTTTTTTAAACTATCAAACAAACACATTCATGAACATATATATCAACAAACACATTTATATTAAAAGCAATTGTCTATGTAAAATGAAAATAATATTAATCAATATGAATATATTTTTAAATGAAGCTTACCTGTTGCATATTTTATAACCAAATATTAATTAATTTTATTGAGCTTATTCACGAGTTCAAAATCAAACATGAATCGAGCTTTTATCGAGATTCTTATCGAGCTTAATGTCGAGCTTGTTCACAAACTTCAAATGATGTTGTTCGCGAACATAAATGAGCCAAACACATTAGTGTTCAAGTTTGTTTATTTAAGAATTAAATATTTAGAATATTGTTCAAGTTTGTTTGTTTAATTAATTAAACGGTCACAAATGAGCTTTAATCGAACCGAACAACGAGTAGCTCGTCGAATGCTTGATTCGCTTGCAGCCCTAGAAGGAGTTACATTAACTGCAATAATCGGATTTGGGCTTTATTTGCGATGACTTTCTTATTATTTTGTTTTTCAAATCACAATCATAATTTTTATTTCGCTAATACTTTTTCATTACTCTCAATAATTTTTTTTGTTAGGAAGCTGGTTTATACAATAGCTTTCCAAAAAGTTGTTTTCTACATAGAAGTTTTACTATCACGTTTATAAAAAGCTGCAGTCGTCCTATACTGATCCTTAAAAATGCAGAATAATCTGAATCTTCTTCGAAATGATAAAGCTTTTAAGCATAAGTTTTTTCCATAATTTGTATATGATTTGAGTGAATAATCAATATTAAGCTATTACAATGTATAATACACTCAAAATTATCATTCACTTACACTCTCTCACATGTATGTAAAACTTGATGAATCTTATGAAAAAATCTATTAACTTTTTTTTTTTTATAAAAGCAATGACTATAACTAATTCATAATTAGCACATAAAATCATATTTAGTAAATTTATTGGATTAGATAAAAAGTTTCAGCCAAAAAAATTGTGATCAATTACATAATTATCAGTAACTTAAGCATATAAACATTAATCATATAATTAATAAATATTTTTTGTATGAAATAAGAAAAAAATTATATATACTGATACGTCATCAAAAATTTGCTTTGATCAAGCACGAATCTCGAAGCATATTCGAGTTGGAAATTTTCAAAATTAAATTTGAGATCATCTGAATTCCAATTTCAGCAAACTTATAGTCAAATTGAACATCTCAAAGAGACGAACCAAACAACACCAAAATTGGTCCAATCCAAGCCCAAATGGATCCGAATCAGGAGCCCGGACCACGTTTTGAAGGGTTAAAGTATTATTTGGACAATAAAATGATTTCTAAATATGTCATGCTTATAGTCAAATCGAGTGGCTCGGTGAGACGAATCCAACGAGCCCAAGATCTCTGAATTCCGACATCGTTAAGGTACTTAAACAGTTGAAAAACTTTCTACGATCGGGGGAATCAATACGAGCCATCCGATGGAGCACTCCGAACCAACCTCTGATCTTCTCTAAATTTACGGGGAGTGTCACTCATGAAAATCTATAAATAGACCCCCACTCTCTACATGAAGATGACCTTTAGCTAGAGAATGGAGAGAGCTCTGAAGCTTCAAGAGCTATAGCATCACCGCCCAGCCGCTGGACTTCAACCCGCCTTCGTCGAACCACTGCACGGCCCGGCCAGCGACCTCCGCCGGACTTCAGCCCGACCTTCGTCGAACCACACCGCCAGGCCGCCGACCGCGACCGCCGCCGGACTTCAGCCCCGACCTTCATTGGACCACCGGCCCGGCTGTCGACCATCGCCGGACCATCGCCCGGCCGTCGGACTTCAGCCCGACCTTCGTCGGACCACCGCCCAACCGCCGACCATCGCCGAACCACCGTCCGGTCGCCGACCACCGTTGGACTTCAGCCCGGTCATCGATGGACCACCGCCTGGCTGCCGACCGCCGCCGGACTTCAGCCCGACCTTTGTCGAACCACCGCCCGGCGGCCGACCATCACCGGACCACCACCGACTGCCGTCAGACTTCAGCCCGACCTTCGTTGGACCACCGCCCGACCGCCGACCATCGCCGAACCACCGCCCGGCTGCTGATGGCCGTCGGACTTCAGCCCGGCCGCCGACCATCGCCGAACCACCGCCCGGCCGACGTTCATCGCCAGACCTTCATCTGATCGTTCCTTGTCAGCCAAACTTCTACACAAAAGCCATCGGATTTTCGTCCGACCATCATCAGACCTTTGACTAGCTCTTTAAATTATTGTAATATGACCACCTCTAAATCGAGGGATGAGTCAACCCTTGTAATTCACTCAAGTTTAGTGGAATCTTTTCACCTGTGCGAGGCCCCGTGGTTTTTCCCTCTTCTGGTTTTCCACGTAAAAAAGATCGGGTGTTCGGCTTCTCTCTTTGTGCTTGCGTGCTGGATCGTTGTACAATGCTAAGACGCTAAAATTTATTTTTCTCTACCGTCGCGAATATTCCTGGACACAATATATATATATATATATATATATATATATAGACTAATGAATATTACTCTTTTTAATAAGTGGGTCATAATGGAAGTTCTTAGGATAGATTGATATGTAGAGTATAGAAATTAGACTAAAGAGCTCTTTGTTTTGCTAGAAAAAAATGTAGAGTGATATGATTACGTATTAAATAAATATTTGTGAGTTGTTTGGTTAAGTATTCTATGATTATCGAGATTATTATTTTGTTTTTTATTTGAAATAAAACTAATTTAGCATAAAATTTATGATGGGGCCATCGATAAACTGGCATCGGCAAAGAGCAAATGGCAGCGGTCTGCCGAAAGTGTGAGGTTGGAATTGGTGGCGGTCGCTCGAGGGGCAAGCAAAGCTCTACATTTGAAATGTCTTTGAACATTGGTCAAATCTCTCTCTCTCTCTCTCTCTCTCTCTCTCTCTATGATTATCGAGATTATTATTTGAAATAAAACTAATTTAGCATAAAATCTATGATGGGGCCATCGATAAACTGGCATCGGCAAAGAGCAGATGGCAGCGGTCTGTCGAAAGTGTGAGGCTGGAATTGGTGGCGGTCGCTTGAGGGGCAAGCAAAGCTCTACATTTGAAATGTCTTTGAACATTGGTCAAATCTCTCTCTCTCTCTCTCTCTCTCTCTCTCTCTCTCTCTCTCTCTCTCTCTCTCTCTCTCTCTCTCTCTCTCTCTCTCTCCCCCCCCCCCCCCTCTTTCCTGGGTATTGCATACGAATGAGATTTGAGATATATATTTGATATAGGGGTCACCATCATCGAAGAGACCGCCATCAATCGCCAACACAATTGTTGATCCTCATTGTCGGCAGTGTCACAAGTCATAGATTCCATTTTGCTTGCCACATTTATCACCCTATCAACCACCACCATCATCTTGCCACATAAATCAATGTATTTCATATTCATAAACATTAAAAAAAACAATTTATATTTAAGATATCAAATATATATTTTATTTAATATCACACCATAACTAAAATAAGTAAAATATTTCTAAAATGCCCTTTAACAATTTAGAGTAAGCTTTGTCTCTTTCATCCACCCCACATTATGGTAACCATTGTACCAACCATGATGGTTGAGTGTTCAACAATCCAATACATCAAATTATTTTAGAAAAGTACCCTCAATATCTCTCCCATAAATACAATATTCAATTGTCATTATTTGATTACAAAGATTTTTTTTTTAATTAAATTAATTGCAAGGCATGCTTTCTTTAATATATTTAATTATTTGTTTATTTGTTTGTTTTATATTCAATATGAAAAATATGAAATTTACAAATGAAACCATAAATAAATCTTGGGGTAGAAAGTGCAAAGTTTTTAAACTTCTCCAAAAAAATATGCAATTTATTAAAAAAAAAAAACACTAAGAGATTGGCTAAGAACTTTATACTATTTAAAAATAGTGTGGCCCAAACCATCAGAGCCAAATCAATGAACCCCTAACCTAACAGGCCGAACCAATTCATTAATTACATATATCCCCTTACAACCTCTAACTACTTTCATTCATTTTGCTATTAATTGCAGCATACAAAACAACCACTCATTCCTTTCTTATTTTTTTATTTTTTTTATTATTTATTATATGGTTTTTTTCTTTGTAAATTAGAATGATCATGCCACACTAATGCATTATCATGGGGTGCAATGAGTCAAGTCGACTCATGAGTCAGCTTTGGTGGGTTCGATAGATGGCTCATGATTTAAGCTTGACGAGCTATCAAGTCAAGTTTGAGCTAATATTAGCTGGACTCGTTATTTCGTGATCCGATCTGTTAAAAATATTACTTTAAACTACACTTATAATATATTAAAAAAAAAATTAAGAGCAAAATTGAAAAGAATATTTAAAAATTATATCTCATTTCCTTATATTAAGTCATTAATTATTATTTCTCTTATAACATCCTTATATTTTTGTCATTTTATTACAATAATTCTTTAAATCAAAGTCATTTTTCTCTTTCATTTTATCATAATAAATGGGTCAACTCGAACTCTTAAAATAGAGCTTGATCTAAAACTCAAACTCGATCACTTGATCAAGCTCGACTTCAAAAACAAGGGTGGCTCGAGCTATGCTCGATTCCACTCTTTACACTTCTGACATCATCATATCACTCTCCTCTTTTTTTTTTTTTTTTTTGAGCGGAGTATCTATATGGTGCTACCCCAGAAGAAGAGATACTTGACAGAGTAACTAATCCCTCGACAGCCAGCCTTCATAAACATCATATCTCAAGAAAATAGATTAAAAAAAAACTATAAAAGAAGTATCTAAAACTTTGATCAAATGACATAACAAATGTCATCTCTTCAATAACTCAGGATTTTTTATTTGAAATTGGACATTATTTCAAACAAAATTTAGATAGATGACATTTATTAGCAAGAGAGAAATTTGATAGAGAGAAAATGGATAGATGTCACTATCATTCTCTCTTTCTCTTTGTCTCTCTCAATTCAATTGTAGTATTACATGTGATACCTATTACATATTTATTTGAGAAAAAAAATCTATGGTTGTAATTCAAAGAAGCTAATTCTTCTTGATAGCATTCCATCACATGCATTTTCTAATTATACATTCACATTGTCAAAAGATCTCCATGTCGAGTCTCATATGTGATTTTGATGATTCCCAGTATTATTGATTATTTTTTGCAGCGTCCGGATGCGCCTGGAGGCGAATCCGGATAAGCCATGTCACTGGGGGGCTCAATGCATTCTGTGACGTGGCCCCACCGAATTCGCCTCCACATGCGTTCGGACGCTGCACAACATAATCTCTCAACATTTCAGGTACATCATATAAGGAGCGAAGTCAAAGAAGAGAACTTAAGAATTGCAACATTAAGTTCAATCAAAACTATAATGATAAGAGTCTTTATTTATTTAGGTATTTTCTTAAAAAAAAGCCTCATTATTTATTTGGAATAAATTGTAAGAGTGGAAATAAAGGAAGATTATAAAAGATTGGACTGAAATTAATTTTCAGATATTTATTTGAACATGGTGAAATTGAGTGATCAATAATTTTTAATTATTGTTTAGTTGATTTGAAGTTAAAATTCATATTTTCTGAGTTTGTTTATGTTTTAATTACACTCAAATCAATTACTCAAAATAGAAGTATGAAATTAAATTAATTTATATTCTCTCAATTTCTTCCAAACTATACATAGCCTAAATATTAAATATAAATTTTAAAATTGCATAAAAGCGCGCGCGCATATATATATATATATATATATATATATATATATATATATATATATATATATATATATATATATATTCTAATAAAATTTTATTTAGAATTTATTTGGGACTATATTTTCTATGCAGCAATTATAATTCTATTTGATCGTAATTTTTTTGCTATTAAAAAAAAAAATTATGGGAAAAATATATATTTTTAATAATTAGAAATACCGAAAACCTAATATTTATTTAAAAAAAAATATTTTTTGTTTTTTAAAAGATAAAATATAATTACTATAATAATTTTTAAAAAGTTATTTTCTCTACAATAATTTTACGACTACTTTTATACATATTAATAACTCAAAATTAATAAAATTTAATTTGTGATAATATATATATATATATATATATATATATATATATATATATATATATATATATATATATATATATATATATATATATATATATATATATATATATATATATATATATATATAATTTTTTAAAAAGCACCCCAACTATTTTTTAATATGACAATTTTTTTCTGATAGTATAATCTTTTTTCAATTTAGTCCATCGGCTATACAAAATTGATCCAAATAGTCCTTTGGGACTAAATTATGATCAAATTTGTAAAGCTGAATGACTAAATTTAGATCAATTTTATATCACAATTAGAACATTAGAGATTATTTTAGATCAATTTTATATAGTTATAAAATTAATTTGAGCAACGTGATAAAACTAAATTGGTCATACACAATTAGTCTCAAGACTATTTTGATTTTTTTGTTAAAATTTTAGGTTTTTTTTTTTTTTAATTTGGACATTTAGGTCAGTTAGGACAAACTTATATATACAACACATACGTAAGTATCGAATCCAAGGTCTCTTAGCTTATAGTCAAAACTCTTAACCAAACAGATCAAGATGACCTGCGTCATACTCATCATATATAAATTTAGTAGTTTTGATATTACCATGCTCAAATTCTAGTGAAATTATTCTGTGTGGATACGAATATTATTCGAAGGCGAATCAAAGTGCGTCACGTCATCTCTTTGTTGTGTACCATGATTATGTATCCACTGTGTACCAGGTAACGTTGTGTGTTCTAATACGCCTCGAGACTCCGAACGGTCCGCAAAGAATAATTTCTCTAAATTCTAAAGATAATATTCTCATCCAAAAAATCTCATTTATACAAATCTTATAAGCAATATCATAAAGGAACGCAAAAAAATATCATAAATTCAAATATTTTTCGAAGTCCTATTTATCGTTCTCTGTTGCTGAAGTCTGATTCTCCGGTTAATATTTCTGTAAAAGCTTCGTCTTACATATACAGCGGTGGGTTCCCGCCATTAATGCTCTGACCCCGACCACCCTCCAACTCCCCCATATATCTACAGCTAGCCCTCACAGGTAGAGCAATGAGCTCGAAGAGATGGGCGAAATGGCTGGAGAAGGTGAAGCGCCACAGCAGCCTGGGGCTATCTTGGTCTGGGAAGACTTGACGGCAGTTGTGGCCAATCCCGGAGCCCGGAAGCCGGTGAGGAAGCTGCTTCAAGGGCTTAGCGGCTATGCCTTGCCTGGTCGCTTGTTGGCAATCATGGGTCCATCTGGCTCAGGGAAATCTACTCTTCTGGACTCCTTGGCAGGTACTGCTCCTTTTTTTGTCTGGGGAATTTGGTGACCTAGAATGGAGAATTAATGGTATGCGTTGGTTTTGGTTGTAGGGAGATTGGGGAGAAATGTTGTGCTGTCGGGAAGTGTGCTGCTCAATGGGAAGAAACGGAGGACCGATTACGGTGTTGTTGTACGCTTCTGTTCTTTCTTTTTTTATGCTGTTTTGTTATTTCTTGAATTTATATTCTTTTGTGAAATCTCCCTTGATTTTCTTTTTAATACTATTAAATTGATCAGTTTATTATTGTCTCGAAACCTAGTTAGCTTGGTCGCTTGTAGGATGTTTGTTAGTTTGCTGGAAGACAAGAAAAGAGGTTGTTAGCCTACAAGTAGGATTCAACTCAGGTAGGATTTAGTAAAACCCGGTAATTTTATATTTAGAAAATCTTGAGCGGATCAAAATCTGAAAAATATTTTGCTTTTTTTTTTTTTTTTAAGGATTTGAGATATTTAGCTATTCTTGAATCCTGTGAATGATGAAATTCAACAAATCATTAATTTAATTAATAGTGGTGCCGACATTTAGGGTTAATCAAAATAAAAGGATTTAATGTCCCAAAAATAGTGTTTAGCAGGATTTATAAAATCGATAAACTTGTGGATGTTTCACATGACGCGTGCAGATTGAGATCCCAAAAAAAAAAAGCTTTTGTGGCACTCTGAAAACCATAAAAAAATGACATTTTGGAGCTATTTTGAACACCTTGCATCCCGAGGGACCAAAAAAAAAAAAAAACGCGATGTTTGTTGAAGTGTTATTAGTGGTTTCAGACACTGCATGTTAATTGAATCTGATTCATGTTACATCAACTGTATAAAACTATAAATGCCTCTGAATAATAACTTTAGTACTTAAGTTCCTTCCGTAGGTGAAGTAGATTGAATGGGCCTGAACCGACCTATGTCAGCTCAGCCAGGTCGTGGCTGGCTGGTCACTTCCTTGCATGTAACAATTGTTGCTGCTGTCTCCCATTGGAATCGATGAGATGACCACACTACTACTGCTCCCTTCTTGTCAATTGGGGAAGATCAATCCCCTCAAACGGTGACTAAGAAACCTGGAAAAGGATCAAAATGATCCCCTGACTAAAAAGTATTAAAATAGTCCTCAACTATATTAAAAGATCATTTTGGTCTCTCAAGTCTTTAAAAAATAAAAAAATATTATCACTGTGAGACTATATTTGTTCCTTTTTAAAGAGTTTAGAGATAAAAATGGTCTTTTAATATAATTGGGGACTATTTTTGTCTTTCATAACGAGTGAAGGGACCATTTTAATATTTTTCTCCTAAGAAATCAATGAAGTGAAGTTGCCAAAATTAGTGTGAATTGTTAAAGTTCTGATATGTATCAGAACAATATTTAGACTAAATAAGCTCTGTTCCATTTACTGCGTATGCACGTTGATCATCATATCTCGGTTGTATTGATCCCAAAGATTTGCGCTTGCAACATGTTAGCTCTTTGATTCAAGCAAGGCTAGATCAGTCATTAGCAGTCATTGCATGATTCTTGAAGGCCACGTGTTACTCTCTCCCATCAACCAATAAGGCTTTTCGAATTACACAAAAATGCTGGCAGAAACAATTTGTTGATAGCCTCCTTGCATGCTTATTATAGATGGCATGTCAGAGCACTGTCATTGGATTTTCATCTCCAATTATATTCAGAAATGCCAAGACCCACCTTGTTCTATTCTATACATATAAGGTCGTCAGTCAAATTTCATTGATTACTTCATTTTTCATCTCCTACCTAATGGCGGTGGCAATGCCGATTTAGTTTTAGAAGGTGCAGATGAGAGTATTTAGGATGGATATGGAATAGGAGGGAAAAAATTGATGAACAACGCTCGAGAGTTGAGAAAGGCTTTTTTTTACTTTTGTTGCATGTTAGAAGTTGTGTTAGTAGAGAGAGATAATATCATCTTAATTATGAATTGAGAAACACAATCAGAAAAGTAAATAAAGCGAGTAGATGTTACATGATTTTTTATTGAAAATATGAAAGTATTGAACTTATCCTAAATAAAAAAAAAACTTCTACTAAAAGTAGATATGAATTACAAAATGTCGCTATTTCTCAAACTCAATGAAAACATCAATAAAAAGCAATGTAAGTAGGCTTACATTTGTGTCATCTATTTAACAACACAATGAGGTTGAGCACTGATGAGTGATGATAGCCAATTTTTTAGGGAGTTGAGGATGGCATGACTTTAAAGTGACAAAATAAGAGGCATTGAAAGATTGAGGAGGCCTTTGAGGATGGTCGGTTTGGTTCTCCCCTAGGGGCAAAGTTGAAAATGTGAGGACTATAGATAAAGTTACAATGAAAGGCTAGGGAGGCGATTATTGGAAGTTAGAATATCCTATTTTTAGAGTTAGAGAAGACACGACTTGTAGGTTGTGGGCAAGGAAGCATTTTGAGGTCATGGAGGTGACTGAGGATGGATAAAATACCCCTATGTTTGGAGGTATGAGCAACCCATCCTGAATTTAGGGGACAAGAAGGTCTAGGAAGATTACCAAGGTAATTAAGGATAGTTGGGTTCTTCTTCTTAGAAGTGAAGGTAGCACGAGCTTTGAATGATCGATGAGGTGGTGTTGGAATGTCATTGCTTAGCCAAGCCATTCTAGGATATTCCTTTATAGAGGACCATAGACACCCTTAGGCTAGGTTAGCCCTAATTTGCCTTAGGTGGTATCCATAACCCTTAGAATGAATACTCTAGATCTCCTAAACCTATTTGGAAGCATGACCCTTCACAAGGCCCCATTTGTGAAAGTTTAAAGTTAATCAAAAGCCAAAAACTCAAAAGTACCTTTAGATGGGCCCCTAAGTTGATTGGACCAATCATGGCCCAATCAACCCTGTATTGAATTAGAAGCTTCTTAGGGATCCTAGGACACTCCCAGATCATCTTGGATAAGCAGTGGAACCAAATGGTCTTCCCTAGATGAAAACCTAAAATAACTAAAATTCCCCAAATCACCCCAACTTTAGGATTTACCACAGCTGATCTTTGACCTAAGGACTAATCCTAATGACCTTGATCTACTTTTGGACCCACTTCATGAGTCAAGGACTTAGTCATACCCTTTGACCAGAAGTCAAGGGAGATTTGACAAAGGTCAACCGTTAACCTTAATCTGAACCCAAAACTCTCATCTAAGTCATTTAACTTGGGAATTAAATCTAAATGGTCCTAATAATTATTAGGAACACTTGGACTTATGGTAACCCTCTTTGATCATGGTCAACCCAGATTTGACCTAAAGCATAAAAGAACCCTATATCAAATCTAAATATTGAAAATTCATCAATTGGGATTTATTTTAGTCTAAGTTATCTTAATTCATTTTGAGATCACTTGAATTGATGGTTGACCCATGGTCAAACTCCTTTGTCCATGGTCAACCCAAATTTGACACAAGCTTTAAATAACACTCATAAATTGAACCTAGGAGTCAAATTCAAACTAAATAGTCTCCTTGGCTTTGAGTCCAAATGTTTATAATCTATCTTAGGATCACTTGGACTCATGGTTGACCTATAGTTAAGCCCCTTTGACTATGGTCAACTTATATTTGACCCAAGACCCTGAAACCCTAAACAAACTCAAAATTTACTATTTGACCTTTGGCTTTAAATGACTCTAATCCATCTTAGAGTCACTTGAGGTCATGCCTAACCCATGGTCAAGCCACATGTGTTGAAATTATTGAAAACCCTTAAGCAAACTATTTTTGGTCAAACCCAACCTATGGGTCTTAGTTTTGATCCTAAATGATCCTAACCCATTCTAGGATCACTTTGGGTCATGCCTAACCCATGTTCAAGGATATTTGATCATGAGTAGTCAAAATTACTAAAAGACTCCTAAGGATACCTATCCTTGATTTTTTAGGATAAAGCCTAGTAAACTAAGCCCAAATCCAATCAAACTTGGTTTGACCTTTTCGTAGTCCCTGGGCTTTTTGCCGGGTTAAAACCAATCCAATTGGGCTAGCTCAAAGGGTGAAACAACCCAAGACAAGCCAAATTCATCAACCTAAAAGTCTAAACCCAAAATTGAGCTACCCTTCCCCTTTGCTTGGCCAGCTATCCCCAACTGCCTTGTGTGGATCTCCACCATCTTCACACCTATGAATTTTCTCATGACAACTTGAGTTCAGATTAAAACCCTTACGAAATTTTCAGTCTAGGATCTTTAGATAACTCTGAACTTAAAATAATTATGATAAATTACCCTTGATTTAAAAAAAAAAACATGAGATTAAAATCAGATCCTCCCTCAATCTTATGAATTAGAGGGAAAATTTGATGAACCCTAAGGACCATGGTTTGCTCCTTCAAAAATTCATTAAAGGTTAAGCCCCATAAATCAACTCTAAATGACCCTAAATTTTTAGGGATTGATTAAGCTTTACAATAACTTTTGATTTTTCATAAGAATTTAAGATCATTTACTTAGAAAATTCTCAAACATTAGTTATAAGGTTAGAGTTGTGGACCTAGTAAACTTGCATACTTCACTAATAATTTAACAAATATCGTTAAAATATGAAATCATTTGCAATAGAATCTAAATTATTTGTAGAATTCAGAAAATAATATTTCAAACCATTTTGAGGTTAAAAAATAAAATTTCTTAATTTTTGAGTAATAATTTAATTTTAAATCAATAAATCCTTAGAAATCATGGTTAATTCCAAATGAGTTGAAAATTTTATGGAACGATCCTCATCTCCATAGTGACTTGTAATTCAAATTTCATAAAATTTAACTTATTTGATAGGCCAAATCTTAAACTTAATTCCAATATCAATGAAACCCTAATTTATGTATTATTAATTATAAATTTATTAAAAAATAAAAGACCTTAATTATTATTTTTGAGCCAAAACTAATATTTGAAATTTAGTTGGGCAAAATTAGGCTAAAGCTCAAATCCTAATCGACATTCAGAACATTAAATTTACAATATTGACATATTGATTTACAATGATAGTCAAAACAGGTGTGATGCATAGAACAATAATGCTTGATTTTTTCAGAACCTAGTTCCTTCTAACATTAGGTTTTTTTTTTCTAAGATGAAAACTCTATAAAATAAGGAATCAAGTAAAATTAATTAGGAATTAAAACTTAAAAACTAAAAAGCCCCTTAAGACAACAAAATAATTAAAAGGAAATATTGCATTATCTAGAACCATTTGTGCACCCTTCATATTTGATATGTTTAGCTTCGGTAGCTAAGTTGGAAGTCTGATTCCTAAAAATAACGCTAGCCTAGCCTATTGTATTATATATAGACTTAAACATTATAGTTTTGAAGCTATTAGATTGATTTAGCTAATAGTTCTCTCTAGGGGATTGTAACTTTAGTAAAGTCGGGCTTTCTTCAACCCTTGATAGAGTAGTTATTGTAAAATCCTAGCCATTCCTTGTCATTTTGAACCACGACTAGGATGGGAATCCGTGAGAGGCTCACCTATTAAATCCCAGTCGTCCCTTGACATTTTGATCCCATGGTTTGGATGGGAATTAGTGGGAGGCTCACCTGGATCACACCAATCTCCTCCATATTTAGTTGGTTGGTTTAGAAAGGATTATATTTGAGCAATTATGCATGATTTTATAATTATTTGTTTCCTTATTAAGTTGTCTTGTATAGATCTATATATATGGATAGCTTTGTGCAATAAAATTAATCATTTTCCCTCTCTAATTCTCTGAATTTAACATGGTATCAAAGCCGTCATTGCCATTGCTGAAATTTTGAATTTTTTTGTACTGTCGTGCCTTCATTGTTGACATTCCTTTGTTGTTGTCCTATCTATAACCAACTTAGCCTTCATTGCTGCCTTGCTTAATATAGCCTTCATCGCAACCATTTTCAACCACAATGTCTGAAGCAAATTCCTCCCAAAGTTTTGACCAAATGGAGGACTCTATGATGCACCAAGGTAGAGATCTCCAAAATATGCAGCCTTCCTATCGCTTAAATGGGAAGAATTATTTGAATTGGTCTCAATTTGTGAAGACCTACTTGAAAGGGAAATGAAAGTTGAATCTCCTCCTTGGGGTAGGACCAAAAGAAGGTGATCCTAATTTTTGGGCATTGGATGAAGCGGACTCCATGATTATGTCATGGTTGTGGAATTCCATGACTCCAGAAATTAGTGATACTTTGATGTTTCTATCTACTGCAAAGGACATATGGGATGCCGCCAGACAAACCTTCTCAAAGGCTCGAGATGCTGCCCTGATCTTTAAAATTAAGGTCAAGATGGGAAGCACAAAACAATGAATCAAAACTGTAACGGATTATGACACTTTTCTTTAAAACTTGTGGCAAGAACTTGATCACTAAAGATGCATAGAGACGAAGTGTCCAAAAGATGTTGTTATCCTAAAAAATTTTATTGAGAAAGATACCATGTATGACTTTCTTGCAGGATTAAATGCGGAGTTTGATCATGTTGGAGTTCAGATTCTTGGAAAAGAGGAGACACCCTCTTTAAACAAGACAATTTCTCTCATTCATACTGAGGAAAGCTGACGAGGGGTAATGCTAGAGCCAAAAGTAGTTGAAGGTTCAACAATGGCGTCAACCAAAGAGGTACCATGAAAGGAAAAAGTCAAAAAGGTAAGGATTCCTCAAAATCTAAAGACAAAGACTCCCTTTGGAGCAGTTATTGCAAGAAATCAAGACACACAAAGAAGACATGCTAGAAAATACATGAAAAGCCCTCAAGTAAGAAGTGGAATGAAAGAAGTGGACAAAATGGCACATCACAAGCCAAAACTACAATAAATCATCCTAACCCAGAAATGTAGTCTAGCTTTAGAGATATCAATAAAGAAGAAATTGATAAACTAAAACAATTTCTAGTATCCCTTGAAAAAAACCTGCATCTTCTTCTCTTGCACTTTTTGGTAAGTTTTCTATATCCATTGGATTAACTGCCTCTAAAAATCAATTGAAAGGATTATAGATCATTGACTCAAGAGTCACAGATCACATGACACCCTTCACTATCCATTTCATCAACTATACTCCTTGTCCAAGTGACAAGAAAATCATCACTGCTGATGGTTCTCTTACCACAGTAGCAGGCCAAGGAGACATACCCTTATCTTCCTCCTTCACTCTAAAAAATGTGCTCCACGTACCTCAATTATCCACAAATCTAATGTCTATACAAAAACTTATCAGTGATCGTAATTGTCAGTCTTATTTAACCCTACTTGTTGCTTATTTCAGGACCAAAGATCGGGGTAGAAGATTGGACTTGCTAACGAGTGTGATGGATTGTACTACTTAGAAGAGCTGAACAAATCTAATATTATCAATAATTGCTATTCTATGTTATCCCTATTTGATAAAAAATATACTATTTTGCTTCATCATTTTAGATTAGTTCATCCATCTTTTGATATCTTAAGAAATATGTAACAAAAACTTTTTTATTAGTTGAAAAATGAATCTTTTCATTGTGAAACCTATGAGTTAGTCAAGCATAAACGAATTTCTTTTTCAAACAAACATGAGAGATGTAATACTTCATTTTACCTTATTCATAGTGATATTTGGGGACCCTAAAAAATTCCTAATGTCTTAGGAGTCCGATGGTTTGTATTCTTCATTGATGACTATACTAAAGTCTCTTGGATCTTTCTCCTAAAAAATAAATCCAATGTTAGCACTATCCTCCCAATTTTTCATACCATGATCCAGAACCAATTCGGGATAAAATTAAAAAAATTTCATTCAGAAAATGCTAAAGATTACTTTAATCAATCCCTGCCCTCCTCCTTCCAAAAAGAAGGTATCATTCATGAGTTTTCCTGCATTCATACCCCACAATAAAATTGGGTTGCAGAAAGAAAAAATGATCATCTTCTAGCCTCCATCTGTGTGCTTTTATTCCAACACAATGCACCCAAATTCTAAGGGGGGAAGCCCTCTAACTATCATATCTCATAAATTGACTACCTTAAAAAAACTTGAAACTTTAAACACCAATGAATATTCTATCTTCTTTTTCCCCCGAATTCTGAACTCATAATAACCTTACACCCATAATCTTTGGGTGTACTACCTATGTTCATATGCATAGCCAAAAAAAAAAAAAATTAAATTAAAGAGCACTCAAATGTATCTTTGTTAGATATTCATTCACTCAAAAATGTTATAAGTGTTATTATCCCCGCACCGAAAAAACTCTTATATTTTTTGACATTACCTTTGATGAATAAAAATCCTATTTCACCAAACCTCATCTTCAGAGGGGAGACTGTAATTAAGAAAGATGAGGAAAGTGAGTTTTCCCCTCTTGACCTTCTAGCTCCACCTCAAATCAATCCACAAAAATCAAAATCAAAACCAGGGAAACTGAGAATAAAGTTGTTATAGATAACAGTAGGTTTGGGCAAGTGTATTCCAGGCGTACAAATCTAAATTATGCTCCAGAGCAGATTTAAGAATCTAAACCGTCTTATGAAATTGAGGTAAACACAAGTTCACCAAAAACAACTCCCTTGTATCTTTTAACCAACTTTGTATCCTTCCATAACTTCTCACTGTCACACAAAAATTTTTAGGTATACTAAATGATATTTATATTCCTAACAATATTTCTTAGGCCTTATCTAATGAAAATTGGAAAAGTGCCATGAAAGATTGAATGCATGCCTTGGCCTTGGAAAAGAACAATACATTGGAGATCACCGACCTACCAATAGGAAAAAAATCAATTGGCTGCAAATGGGTGTTCTTTGTGAAATACAAAGCTGATGGTATATTGGAAAGGTATAACACAAGAATGGTGGCGAAAGGGTACACTCTGACGTACGACATTAACTACAAGGAAACTTTTGCACCGATGGTCTAGATGAACACCGTGAGGATCCTGCTCTCTCTAGCTACTAATTACAACTGGCATCTGGAACAGTTAAATGTCAAAAATGCATTCCTACACAAGAACTTGGAGAAAAAAATATTTATGGAGATTCCACCAGGATTTAAGGAGAAATCTGGGGGTAACAAAGAGTGCAGGTTAAAAAAGGCTCTATATGGGCTCTATATGATTTTAAATTGCATGGATCGAGTATCATAAGAATTGATTTAATTGACATTAAAAAGGAAAAGCTAAAGTAAAATGTAGCTTGAAGATAAATATGTATGATGGAGCATTGACTATTATATTATGAGTGGTTGGGAGGCTTCCAATCATAGTACCGTTAAACTAAAGGTCACCACCATGATTTTAACATGTTGATTTTACTACGAATGCTTTTAATAAAAGAGATTTAAATAAGTTACTCTATTTTATGTTCTTTTTAGATGACATTATTGATAGATGCGAGATCTCTTGCAAGGAAGATTTTTTTTAAGAGACAAATTTAGGTTTGGTAGGACACTAATCATTTTGTGATATCCTACTCTAGTGAACGTGAAATCAATAATTTATCAATTAATATTGTTGGAAGGTCAACTGATATATAGATGTGATGATTTTAAGTGCCTTAAAGTTTTTAGGTAAAAGAATGTAGATATAAATAAGTATATATCTTCTACATTTAAAATTGGGTGGTTAAAAAAGGGAAGTAACCTAGGAATACTTTATTAAAAAATCATGATATAAAAGATGGGTTTATAAACTACAGTTATATTGGTTATATTGCATGGATCTAATTATCAATAAATAAAGAAGTTGATGACTTTTAAATTGAGTGTTATAGAAAATATAATCTTAGGATGGATTTGTTGGTAAACAAGGAAGTATTTAGTGATATGATTTTAAAATAGTTAATAGAATAATAGTGGAAATTATTTTAGGTGGCTTTGGGTATAATAAATGGCAAAAGATGCACAAATATAATGGGATTTAACAAATTGGAAAGAATTGAAGGTAGATTATGTCGATTTTGAATTTGTCTGTGGATGATACTCGACCTTCATGGTAAGGCCTGACTGGGTAAGTGCAAGTGAGTAAGAATTTGGGTGAGGATGGAGAGTAAGGAATGGAATTGGAGAATAGAAAAGAATCTAAAAATTGATCAATGACTTAGAGCTTTTGAATTGACAGAGTTTCCACTATCAGAAGAAGGAAAAAATGTTCCCCTTGACCATTCCTCTTGACCCCTTACTTATAAGGTTAAGGGAGTTACATGAAAGACTACAAAAAGAAAAAGTAAAAAAGGTACAATGCTACATATTCCACAAATACAATGCTACAAAACACTCTAGAGACGTGTCACCCCCTGATCGGATGAGGGATAACCTGGGTTGAGGACTGATCTTTGGGTGAGTGAGATGGTGTTGAGTATGCGCTGAGCGAATTTAGAAGAGGGTGAACTCCGTGGCTTCAAGCAAGTCTGCAAGTTGATGCAGAGCAGGACGAGCCCGAAGATATGATGCTGACTAGAAGTCGCTGGGATCTGTAACAAGCCTTGAATCATTTTGATGGAATGGGTGAGTCAGCTGAGGTAGCTGAGAAATTGATTTGTGGTAGGCGCTTATAAGGCGAGTTGGGAACCCTAGGTAGGCACTTTCCTATAAATGAGTTGGATGGAGGGGTGGTTGCTTTGAGAGAGAGCGAGTGATTGATAGTGGAATCAGGGCATCTAGCGGATAACTGACTTGGCAGGGAACTTCTTAGTCACCTCGTGTGGGGTGAGCTTTCTGGTGACCTTGACAAGTGACACATGTTGATTTGGTCGGATGAATCCTCCTATGAGCTCTAGGCGAACGTTACCCCCTTTAAGATCATTTAGGTGAGTTCCTCTATGGGCCCCCTTGAAAGGCAAGTCCCCCTTTCATGACATGCTGGATTCCTGTTAAATGTATGTGAAGGCATATATAGATTACTAGTAAATTTTCTATAAACTATTTTAAAAGGACTTGTGAAAAATTGAGTTAATGCCTAACAAAAAACTCAACAAGAATGAGCTGAAGAGAATCCATAAGGCTCAACCCAAAAGTAGGGATAAACAAATAAAGCTGATTATTACAACCCGCAACATGGAAAAATAACATCCTCCAACCATTGTGCCAGGATCCTTTCACAATCATATACTTTATTCATTTGAATTTGATCAAGGTTGCTATGAAAACTAAAGCTGAGATGAAAAACTGTCACATCTGATCGGCTAGTTTTGGACTGTGGCACTGATTATTATTATTATTATTATTGGGTAAATTTTGTTAATATGGGCTTGAATTTCTTGTGATATACATAACTTTTTTTCCCTTCTCATGGTGAAACTTCAGCATTAATGATGGTTCAGGGCATGACAAATCACATTGATTCTCGTACTTGTGAATGTTAAAGTGGCTATAGCTGTCTTTTATTCCATGTGTAGCAATCAGAAATCAGTAATACTGTGCTAATTATTATATGATTCCTTAACTTCTTTAAAACTGAATCTGGCAATGTTTGAGAAAAACGACTCGAGTTGTTTAATTCATTTTTAAACTTTCAAACAGGATCAACAAGCAGGTGAAATTCTCCTTGAATTTCAGAAATGTTATTTAATTATTAGTTTGTCATCTGAATGCTGTCTGTTAGGATCTTCATCGTCGAGCATTTAGTAACCAGTAAGTGCAGGAAGTTTCCGTGCATTAGGATTCTCCAATGTTTAGTTTGGCAAAAGCTGCTAATGTCTTCACATCACTGATGAAATTATTATGATTAACGATGCCCCCCTCCCCCCCCCCCCATATGATGTTAACAGCTCACAACTAAATCACAACATTTTCACCAAATTACTAAGGCGATCTCTGTGTCGTCACTTCGAATATTAGTCTTTGAATTTTTATATTGCCTCATCAAATAATCTTTCTTTGGGAAATCTTTAAATTTTTTTTTTTGGGAAATCAAATAATCTTTCTTGTACTCAACAGTTCATATCACATCTTATCACAACAGTTTTTTCATGGTAAAACAATAAAAGGTGCAGCATTAATTTACTATTTCATTTTGGAAGTTTGTCATCATTCTTGTTTATATGGACTATGGAGGAATTAATGATTTTCTTAATTCGAGGTTGATCACTAACTATGTAGCATTTCAGTAATACTTAGATTCATTCTGTCATGTAACTTTTTGTTCTCTCTATAACTTACTGGAATGTTGCTTTCATATTCAATTATTCTCTTGAAAAATATGTTCATTTCCAATGTTCTTTTTATGTGTCAATCTTTATCTGCATGAATCTCAGTCCTTTGATATTTTTGTAGGCCTACGTGACGCAAGAAAATGTTCTTCTGGGAACACTGACTGTTAAAAGAAACCATAACATACTCGGCACATTTAAGGCTTCCTTGTAGCATGACCAAGAAGGAGATAGAAAAAGTTGTGGAAACAACAATCGAGGAGATGGGCCTGGAAGATTGTGCAGATGGACTAGTAGGGAACTGGCATATGAGGGGTATTAGCGGGGGAGAGAAGAAGAGGCTCTGCATATCACTGGAACTTCTTACAAAACCTCCAATTCTCTTCTTGGATGAACCCACTAGTGGACTTGATAGCGCAGCAGCTTTTTTTATCATCCAGGCGCTTAGGCAGATGACTCGTGATGGAAACAAAACCATCATCTCCTCCATTCACCAACCAAGCAGTGAAGTTTTCGCACTCTTTGATGATTTGTACCTTTTGTCAGGTGGAGAAACTGTGTACTTTGGAGATGCAAAGCTGGCTACTAAGGTATAGCCCAACTCATTATTTAATCTTAGGCTTTGTTTGGGATGACTTTTTTACTGCTTCTTAAAGCTGCTTTCTAAGACAAAAATAAATATTTTTGTATTAGAAAGCAGCTTTAAGCAGCAGTAAAAAAACTGTCCCAAATGAAGCCTTAATCCATTCACTAAACGACCTTTTTCCTTTGGACAGTTTTTTTCAGAGGCGGGCTTTCCCTGTCCTGTCAGAAGGAACCCATCAGATCATTTTCTTCGATGTATTAACTCTGATTTTGACCGTGTGAATGCTACGCTAAAAGGATCAATGAAGCGTATTACAGTATGTGTGGCACTACGTCCATATTAATTTCTCTTCATACTTGAAATCTCTACTCCCCCTTACTCCCTTCTTTCCCTAGTTTGATTTGAAAATTCTTTATGAGTTTATGTAAATGTCATATTTACAATTTATGCTATCTATTATGTAGGAGGATGAATCTTCTTCGGATCCCCTGTTGAGATTAGGAACGATGGAGATCAAAGCATTGCTTATCGATAAATACAAAAGCTCAGAGTATGCTATGATGGCTAAAAGGAAGATTGCAGAGATATCCAAGATTGTATACTTCTGTCATTTTCAACAAGAATTTAATTTTAATCCATCAAATGCAAGCAAAATTTAAATTTTTTTCAGATTGGGTAACATTGTTAGTGATGATTAAATAGTGTTTAACTCTTAAGTGTGTTACTTATCCTATATTTCTCTAAGTAATTGATATGATTAAGTCTGTTTAATTCAGGAAGGCTTCACGGTGGAATTTCTTAAGGGCAGTCTGGCTAGCTGGTGGAAGCAGCTCAGAACATTGACAAGTAGATCTTTTATCAACATGCGCAGAGACATTGGCTACTATTGGTTGAGGATCATAATCTATATAGTTGTATCTCTCTGTGTTGGTAGTATATACTTTGATGTGGGGACAAGCTACACTGCTATACTGGCCCGGGCCTCTTGTGGATCATTTATTTCTGGCTTCATGACCTTCATGTCCATTGGTGGTTTTCCATCCTTCCTGGAAGAAATGGTGGTTTTTTATCATGAAAGGAAAAATGGACACTATGGTGTAGCTGTATATACCCTATCAAATTTCCTATCAGCTTTTCCTTTCTTGGTTGCAGTTTCCATTGCTACAGCAAGTATCACCTTCTTCATGGTGAAAGCCCACAATGATTTCCCTCACTATGCTTACTTCGCCATCAGTATCTATACTGGCATTGCCATAGTCGAAAGTATAATGATGGTTGTGGCATCTGTTGTTCCCAATTTTCTGATGGGCATTGTTGCTGGAGCTGGAATCATGGTAAGTAGTTATAGTTTATAAAGGTTTCGTTTGGGTCAATTTTCTTATTGCTTCCTAAAGCAGCTTTTTAGTACAAAAATTTTAATTTTTTTTAGAAAACTATTTTAAAAAACAATAAGAAAGCCGTCCCAAACAAAGCCAAAATCATAGAAAAAGCAGTTATTTTGTAAGTATTTTCTCCCTTCCCACTCTTATATGTAACATTGCAGGGAATTGTCATGATGACCGCTGGATTCTTCCGTTTGCTTAGAGATCTTCCCAAGCCCATATGGCGATATCCAATTTCTTACATGAACTATGGTGCATGGTTGCTTCAGGTAATGTTTCTATTCAACATTACTGCTGCTCTCAATCTCGTTTGGTTGGCCGCAAGTTCTCCATTTCCGATTTCAATCGGTGAAAAAACTATTATTTTACTTTTTGTTTACGCGACTTTTTCAAAATAACTTTTCCTACACCTCCGTAATTCGCTGATCTGAGAAGAAAAAAAATATGCTTCTTCGTTGTAATACCTCCGTTTAACAACGCAAAAAACGTCGAGAGCAACCAAACGAGACTCTCAGCTAAAAAGAAAGCTTCCTAAAGTGTCAATAGGATTGGCATCGTTAGAAAAATACTGAACTTATATTTTCTCAGGGAAATTACAAGAATGACTTCATTGGCGCAACCTTTGATCCTCTGGTGCCTGGTGATCCAAAATTGTCAGGAGAATTTATTCTATATGATACCTTTGGGCTTACCTTGGACCAATCAAAGTGGATAGACTTGTTGATAGCCGTTATAATGCTCATAGTCTATAGGATTCTCTTCTTTCTCATTATCAAATTCAAGGAGAGCACCACTCCTTTCTTCAGAGAGCTCAATGCCAAAGTTACAAGTCTAAGGAAACCTTCCTTCAACCTGAGGAAAAATTCCTTCTCATTATCAAATGGTACTCAGCATCCAATGGCTCTACAAGAAGGTCTGAGCTCTCCACTTCCATGACAATTTTACTACACTGCCAAACCTTCCATACCTTAAAAAAGGAGAAAAAAAAGGAGAGATAAATAAATCTTGTGATTTAAGAAGCATTAGGGTTATATCATATTGTGATTGTATAAACTGTGTAATGTTAAATCCGTGTACTTTTTAAATCCATTCTTGCTCCTGTATTTTATGCGGAGGTCGGACCCAGCTCACATTCAGAGGCAAATCAGGTGCAGCCATGTCAGCAGTATCGAGTAGTATCAAACCGCGGTACACCGCAAAGGGGTGATGTGGCGCATTCTGGTTGGTCTTCGGACGACATTCGGCGTCCGACATTCGGCGTCCGCACATAATAATTAATCTTATTTTAGAGGAGCATTACTGATAAATTTACCTCTCTTTTTTTCATTGATTGGTTTATGATATCTTAGAATATTCATAGGCTTGATGTTTGAAAGGGTCTTTGAATATGGCCATATGGGCGATTTGTTTATGCTGATGAGAGAAGATTCATTAGGGTTTCTATTCCCTTCCTCTGTGCAATTAAATAGCTTGTGGAACTACTGAAAAAGGATATCCAAACATTTACTAATCATCTTAAGCCTTAATATTTTATCAAGATAGCTTTGAATCTTATATGAATGGTCAATGGTGTCTTAATACAATCATCAACTTGTCAATATCTTTATATTAAAAGGGATGAGAAAAATAATCGAAGTAGATTAAATTATTAGCTGTAGTATAAGAAGTTTAATTAAATAAAGTAATTTAAATTTTAAAATCAAATTTGTATTATGTGTTAAATTCAAATTGATTTAATGGTTCAATTTTAAATATACTTAAATTTATATTTATCATAAAATCCACAATTGCCAACTCATAAATTAATGTATATTAGTTTAGAATATAATAAAAATACTTTGCAGTGTCATTTAAGTATGTTTTTTACTCTTTTTGTTACATTTTTTCCAAAAAAAAAAAAGGCTATAAATGAGTCAACAAGAGATCTGATTTAGAAAAAAAATAATTTAGGCAAATTTTTAAACTAATGATGGTTAAGAATGTTATTAGTCAATTAAGCATTGCTAAATAAAAATTTAAAATTAGGCAAAATTGCTCATTTAACAGTCAAATTGCTAGTCTAGTCAACATAAAAGTAAATTTAAAAAAATTGAAAATAGCTAGCCCAGTAGATTGTGATCATAACAAGTCACCTCTTAAACATGCAACTTGCTACAATAACACAAGTATTTTTTTAACATTTTTTTTTATTTTTTTTCAGTGAATAAATTAATTATTATATAAATTAAGTTGGTAACAAAAAATATGTTTCTAAAAAATCAATAAAATGTAAAAAATAATGATATTAATGTAGTAAATCACCTGTTTATATATATATATATATATATATATATATATATATATATATATATATATATATATATATATATATATATATATATATATATATATATATATATATATATATATTTATGCTGATCGGATAGCAAGTCGCTCGTTAAACATACAACTTGATAGTTTTAAAATTTTCTTTTATGATACTTCATTATATAATTAATTTTTTAATAATACCTACCTTAAAAATTTGCCCTTTATTTGCAATTTTTAATATTCTTTATGAATTATTATTGTAATTTCAAATATTCAATTTATTCTTACTAAATTTATAAAAGTTTTTGAATTTTCTAGTCAATATAGCACCCAGTTGTTTATGAGATTGGGATCAGGTTGACTGTGAAGGTGCAAGGTGGCTTTCACATGGAACCAATTCAATCTAGTTAGCTTTGACCTTTGATATTTTTATGGGTCCCACTTCTTGTAAATTTTGTTGACTAATCAATCGTATGGGCCCCGCATAAAATAGCCGTTGTGGATCATTTTCCGGAGTGATATGACTCGGTTATTAATGCAAATGGAAATATTTGACTTTTCATGTTGATAATTAATTAATTACCTAAGTTAATTATATATTTAAAAAATACATCTTAAATTTTATTATTATTATTATTTTTGTGGTGATAATGTAAGACATGGCTTTTAATGATAATGTGAAAGCTCCACCTCAAATAAATCTTTTTCTAAACTTATCATCATCTTCAAATTTACTCTAGATCTCATTTTTATTGCTATGTAGCTTGATTATTGAGCTCATATTTGAGTTCATCATTATTATTTCCCATATGGACTAACTCGGTATCAAAGATGTTAGATTATTCGATTTTGAACGTCCCATTATGAACATATCATGGTCGCATATATACCTCCTTTGATGGATATCAATCACTTGTATACAAGAAGTAACTCGTCAGTTGAGATTGTTCTTGGAAATGGTCGAGAAAAATTGGAATAAAAAACTTGCTCCTTTAGGAGATCTCGACCCCTACAATTAAAATAAATCTTATTTGAAGATAATTTTCTTATAGGAGACATCTTATGATAACTACAATCAACTTGCTTTCTATTGATGCACATGCGTATATAGTGCATTGATCAACTAAGGTCAATCTTCTATTGCAATTCTATAGCAGTTTTTTGAAGCCCACAGATTTCTAGCAGCTTGTTCCTAAGCTTTTCTCTTTCCAACAACTGAGTAGTGATTTTGTTCTTTTGCATGCATTTAGATATAGCGCTACATGCACCTGATTGATGTATTCTTTTCAATGGTGTTGCGATATCTTAACATCAGATAAACTTACTAATATTTGATGATCAAACATGGATGGATGCTTAAATGGATTTCGAGTTAGATAATAGTTTGTTTTGAGGATAATAACAAAAATAAATTTACATAAGGATAGGTGTGAACAAGTGTGGTTTCAAAGATATCAATAAGAGCTCAAGGCAGTTTTGAGTTAGCCACAAAAAAAAACATGGTGATGCTTTTCACATCATTGTTGACGGGGTCTAAGGCTAGGACCACTATATTGTTTGGGGATGGTTTGTTACGTTGCAAGACGTAAATTGAAAGAATTGACCATTTTATCTTTTAATCGTCTAACATAACTTCTATAAAATCATCAATGTGTAATTTGAATAGTCTAGTAAAATCAAATCTATATATCATATACATTAAAAAAATTTCATTATATTCATTCCCCAAAATCAAATTTACAATAGCTACGAGATCATTTAAATCAATAATCTATCTAATGTTGTTGACTACAAAAGAATAAAATAAAATAAATAAATAAAAAAAGAGAAACATTGAAATCTCAATTTGTCTCCCTTCATAGAAATTTGACCCATTTCCTGACCTAAAATTAATAAATCATATAATGAGCTTACAAAACCAATTAGAAACTCAAAACTCACTAAAGCTTTCAATAAAATATTTAAAAACTAATATGTTAATTTGTATCAATTTTCATTATGAAATAACGGAATCTTTTTGATTAAAAAAGAAATTGTTTTCTTTCGTGAATACATATATGTTTTGTATATTTTGATCAAATATACAAAACATAAAAACATAAACCACATAAAGAAAAAATAAAGTAGCATATGAATGAAATACAATTTTTATGTATACTAGATGAAAATATCACTCAATCAATAGAATTAATAGCATTCAATGTCTTGAATAATCAGTCATCAATTGTATGACTAGATATGATCAATAATGAAATGCAAGAATCATTACACTTAAATTTATAAACCAACAACAGGTGCTAGAACATAAATGCTTCATTAATCAATAAATCAACACAATAGAGAACAACACATCGATACTGTAATCATTCAATATTATCTTTTTGTCAGTGAAGTGAATTGCAAACGTATTGGTGTCACATCAATAGGCTATGTATCAATTATGCTGGCATATGCATGATATAGCAATTTATAATATATAAAACCATGAATGATATATTCATAAATTATATATGTATAGACCTAAATAAGGAATGCATGAATCAGTTATATTCTATTAATATCATAAAATCAGCAAGATAGGTCATCCTACTTTAATGTGATATTTTCATTCTTTCATCTATATTATTTGTACAATTATATCATCGTCATCATTATCATTATCATCATGCCATTATTATTATTATTATTATTACATATGACTTTCAATAAATCATTAAGAGTCCCCCCCACCCCCCAATCGACATAATTGGTCATTAGTTACAAGCTACAACCATGACAACACCACAAACTATCTTTAAAGAAAAGTACATTAGCTTATCCTTCTATACTAGATATTATCATTTTAATATCCAATATATATTAATTATAATACTAACAATTAATCTTCTTTGCTTATGTGTAATGATTGTGTTCATTAGGCCATAGCTATATCATTTACATGAAATTCAATACTCATATAAAAATTCATATTCACTATTATGAAGTGCATGTAAATTTTCCACTCAAAAGTATACAAAAATCCTAAGTTATTATAATGAAAATATGCGCTGAAATTTAATTTTAACTGTCATTTCATTCCTACATGGCTACATACAAGTCAATAAAGTAGCCAAATCACTCAAAAATTCATAATAACTAATATGCCTTATGATTTTCAATAATATTATAGTCAAAATATTCATAAAATTCATATTTATCATATATGAAAAGTTACAATATAAAAGTAAAGTAAATCAAGATAATATATATATATATATATATATATATATATATATATATATATATATATATATATATATATATATATATATATATATATATATATATATTATCTATGATAGATTAGATCTATCAAACTCAAAATCATTGAAAACTAGAGTGGGATTTGGGTAGCCTACCATAAGTAAATGAAATCTCCTAATAGAATCGACAGATGCAAGTGCTTTGAATTCCTTTCTCTCCTCCCTCTCTCATCCGTCCCCTCCTCTTCTCTTCCTTTCCTTCCTCGGGAAGTCTAAGGACTAGGTGAGTGAGTGGTTGTGTGGAGAAAAATTTATATATAAAAACTCATTTTAATGCATATTGTCATGGTGCCCAAGAGACCAAGTGCATCTACGTTGCATGCTAAATCCAGAATTACTGTAGAATAGAGCCTTTAATGCCCCTATGGTAATTTTTGGCACTGTATCGCTTCAATTCAAATAGAAATATAAATTCTCATTTTAAATTTATTTTAATAATTAGTAGATTGTTATATGGCCAATCCTAAGCCTCATCACTATTAACAATACACTTTGGTTGAGGCAGACACCATTTTTCCCTCCATAGTGGAATGGTTAAGTTCTATTTTAACCATAAGGTCCTTATTGGGCATGTACGTAGGTGAGCTTCCATCATTCTAATAAAAAAATGCCTCACCCTACACTAATACTAAGGGTAGAGATTGGCCAAGACCTTCTATATTCAATAAAAGCCTATGACATGCGATGGTGGTGTGGTCGGAGGGACGGTAGCCTGCGAGCGAATGTGGTTGGAGGAATTGTAGCCTACAAGCTATGATGGTTGGAGGGATCTTAGTCGGCCGTCGATGGTGGTTGGAGGGGCTATAGCCAGCGGGCGATGGAGGTCAGTAGGCAAACTTAATCATAGAGATTGTAGTCGGTAGACAACGATTGTCTGAGGGACTGTCGTCAACGGACGACGTTGGTCAAAGAGATCGTAGTTAGTAGGCGATGGAGGTCGAAAGAAGGCCTAACGGTGGCTGTAAAACGAATCTTTGACTATGATGGTCGGGTAAAGGTGGTGAGGGTTTGCCGACGGTGGTGCCGAGGTGGAGCCCTAGGATTCTTCAAGCCTCATAGCTCTCTTGAGTTTCTAGCCTAGGGTCTAAGCCTCCAAAGGTCCAAGCCCCTTTTAATATGGGAAGAGGGGTCTATTTATAAATTTTTTAGAGTAGTATGCCCCTTAAATATGAAGAAAATCCATGATAAATTCGAAGATCTCCATTAGACGACCCATATTAATTGCCTTGATCATAGAATTTTCATCAAGCATTTATTGTCTTAATGATGTTAGAATGAAGCAATCTTGGGCTCGTTGAGCTGCTCGATTCAACAATAAGCATGCTATATTTGAATATCATTTTGTTATCCAATTAATGCTTTGGAGCTTCCAAATATGCTCTAATCCTTTGGTTTGAGCCCGGAGTAGATCGATTTTTGTGTCATTGGGTTCGTCTCACTGGTACGTTCAATTTGATTATAAGTTTGTTGAAATTGGAGTTTGGATGATCTCGTATTTAATTTTGCAAGTTGTCAACTTGAATATGCCTCAAGATTCATGCTTGATCAAGGCAATCTTTGGTGACGTAACAACTCTTATTAAATCAGGTCGGAACATGTGAAATTATACACTATTCCAATGAGTATTACATTGTATGCCCTATATGGAGTTTACTATGAACCCGAGGAGCCTATTGTGAAATTACTTCAATTGGGAAGATGCCAATGGTTTTTCCCTTTCAAATTTTCAACATAAAAACTTGTATCGTCAATGCTCTTTTCATTTATCTGTTTGTATAAACTTATGTCACCAATGTTTTTTTCAGTCATCTATTTGCATATGGAATCTTCGTGCAAAACTAAGATTCAAAACTCTTGCTATTGCCACATGCAAAGAATAATATCATAATCATCTTTGAAATATGATTCACTCACTATTCAAATATCAAATATTGTAATTTTTTTGTGAGCCTCATGTGGTAAAGATGAATATTAAAATCATCAATTACAAGAAAACCCATATTATTATATTCAAGTCAAGAATATTTAATATAATAGATCAATCAAACATTATTATCCAACCAATGATACATCAACTCATAGTTATTATTCCAACCTTAGATTAAAAAAAAATGTTACCAACCAAACCCTAAACAATGCGCAATTGCTTACAAAAATATCAAATTTTATAATATCACCATATCACATACATTTAAGAATGAAACAATGTGCTGATAAGCATCTTTCAATTTACTCCCATTCCTATCATCAAATCTCATCTACATTATTAAACATCTACTACTGATTAATCCTTCTTTCAAATAGATTTACATATATATCATTTTATTTCATGCTATTTACATATTTAACATCTAAAATTTTAATATTACATACTTACCACATAGAACAAATACGAGTGCATGAAATGAAATATTAAAGTTTATAAGATGGTATGGATGATATGAATGAAATATATTAGTGATATATTTGATATTGAAATTTTATATGAGTGGTAGGAATGTAATATTAAAATTTTAAGTGTTGTATATATAAATAGCATGAAATTAAATGATATGTATATAAATTCCCAAAAATAAGAGAGAGAAAATAAGGACTACCTCATGATTAATTTGCCATTACTTCCAACTGAAATAATAGATTCCTTCATAACTTTCTCACCAAGAACCCACCCTCTTGTACTTCTAATTCATCACAGCATGATTTGATAAACAACCAACCACTTTCAGCATTCACTCACAAAGCTGTAAAGCTACATTAAAAACAGTAGAATTTGTACATTAAGGCTTAGTTTCGGGAGAAATTATTCTGTGCCGACACTAGACTGTTCGGAAGTAAATCAGAACGCGTCACGTCACCCAGTACATAGCTGTCGTACACAGCAAATAGGTGATGTGTGGAGCATTCTGATTCGCTTCCGGACGGCATCCATATCCGCACAGAATAATTTCACTAGTTTCTGACGGATCTTATTGTTTTACTTGATACTTTAATAAGTAAAAAAGTCACCCCAAAGCCTAAGTTAAATGAACAGTAAAAAAACAAAAAACAAAAGATCATACAAAGAACATTAAAACTCTTCAATTATTTGAACAACCACATTAAACATAAAACCACTCATAGTTCTGAACTGAAACAAGTAATTAATTAGGATTCAGCGACTGCGACGATAAATAGTAAATGAGGAGAGAACAACGAGGAGAAGAAGAACAGCTGACGCCATGAGAGAAAGTAATGTAGAGCTCCCAATATGGCGACAGAAAGTTTCAAAATTGTTACAGATCTTATTCCACAGAACATGTGAGTTTCCTTTCAGTCCAATATATGCAGTAGAGCCTGCACATCCTGTAGCTGATGCCATAATTCCTGCCAACAACTTTAACAACATGAACATGATCATGATCAGACTCTCTGTGAATCAATAAAAATCGAATTTTTTTAAAAAAATTTGCTTTGATTAACATGTTCTTACCAGGTCTATGACCATCAGTTTAAATAGAGAGCTTGAAGAAGGAGATGATTTTGAGCGGTAGGAAGCTGCAGAGATGATCAAGCTGATGAAGCTGTACAAGGTTGTGATCGATAGTGCAACCAGAAGATATCTGTAAATCATTAAACAAACAAGATGAAGATATTGGCGAATCATATAAGCCCAGATCTAGTAAATCTTCAGAGTTTTAAAACAAAATTATCAAATTTTGCAGTGTCGATTCTGTAAAATTGTTGGATGTTTGTTTCAGAATTAAAGATTTGAGAGAGGAGAAATGTTAGAAATCATAAATTTATCAAATTGATGAGAATTGAAATACCAAAATTATATTTTTGGAAGAGATTTAGCAAAATATGGCTTCAAAACTGCCAAAATTAGGATAAAAAAAAAAAAAATACCTTTTTTTTAAAAAAAAAATCATCACAGAGTACTTCTCTGAAAAAATAATTTTTTTAAAAAAAAATTTACCAAATATAAATGTGTCGGTTGGCCCTGTAAAAGAAAACTGTGAAGAAAATCATCACAGATTAACCCACAATATTAAAAAAATTGCAAATTACCACACAAAATTACTTACATAAACGCAGGAGAATTGGTAAACTTGGCGGATCGAGTGATAGTGATGGTGAGGACGGGAATCGTCACAGTCTGCTTGCTCGTTAACAAAACCACCAAAGCAGTCAAAGAGAACGCGAACAATAATAATCGCAGTGCAAAATCCAGGCCGGAGAAGCTCTTCAACTTCACCGGAGAAGCGCCGTAGCCGGATTCCATCTGCCGGGCTTTTCCGCCGGCGCTGTTGAGCGCAACCTCCGGTGTGGACGCCATAGGAGGCAGGAGTAGTTAGCTTAGCAGCTCTACTTTCCTCAGCTGCCCAACCTCTCAAATCAATCAATATTTAAGCTTGAAGCCTTTGCAATTTATATACTTATCCTTCTCTCTCTCTTTTTTTTTTGGATAAAAAACATTAAATTTATTTTTTGCTCGCCAGCTAATTATTCGGCTCCATTTAATTTTCGAATCTATTTCGAGCTGAGCCTGAATCAATTGAAAATATATAAAATAGAATTAAAAAAATAATGATTTTGATTAACAATTATTATAATAAAATAAAAAAAAAAGTAATGAGAAATTTGAAAATAAATAAGAAAATACTATTTGATATAATAAATTAATAAGATATATCTTTTAAAAATTTTAATAGATTTATAGATTCAAGATTACACCTCTAACTAACATCATGTGAATAAATAGTAATAAAAAAATTTATTGAATAAAGTCAAATAGCCATAAATTAAGGCTACAGGCAGCATTTAAATATTAGTTGTTAGACATTTCTTACTTTATTATCTCTATCTTATGATTAAAGATTTCTTTGAGATAATTTTTTTATTACTTTTTAAATCAATTTTTTAGTAAAAAAATTAAAAAATTTATACTTAGAAAGATGCTTTAAGAAGCATAAAAAAATCATCTCAAACGAAGCTTAAGTGGGCAATGAAAACCACCAAGGAAGGCGGTCGTTATCGTATAAAAGAGAATGCTGGTTTATCTATAAATATATATTTTTTGAAATATATAAATAAATTTGGGCCTAAAGTTTAAAGTCGTTCTATGTATATATCAAAGCTTTATTTGTGACAACTTTTTTAATATTTTTTAAAAATAACTTTAAAAAATAATAAGAAAACTATTTCATATGAAACCTAATTTGAATATAAATTTCTTTTGTATAAGAAAAATATATAATGTATATAAATTAGTAGGTCGATTTATTTGAGGATTATTTTATTTTAAAAAAAACAATTATTAATTGAATGAATATCTTTAAATTAAAAAAAAATTAGTATTTGAATAACTTTCACATACTTTTTAATAATTTTGATTAAAAAAAGTTTTATTTTTAGTGCTATAATTAGAAAGATGTTGAGGGGGAGGGAGGACTATTGATGATAACAATGATTGTGGGTGTCAATTTTGGGTCACTGGTTGGGTTCGGGTCGAATCCAAAACTGATCCGGGTTTAATCGGGTCGACCCTAACCCGACCCGGATAAGTAAATGGGTCGAATATTCGAACCCTGATCTGACCTGACGGGTTGCCGGGTTGACCTGACCCGACACGGCAAGGAGCGAGCGCGGGGTGCGAGCGAGCGGTGCGCGGGTGCGCGAGCGAGCGGTGCGCGGGTGCGCGAGCGCGAGCGAGGTGCGCGGGGTGCGCGAGCGAGCGTGCGGGCGGATGGTGCGCAGGACGCGAGCAAGCTCCCGGGTGCGCGGGTGCTAGCCCGGGTGTGAGGGACGCGGCGGGTGCGCTGGACGCGGGTGGGTGCATGGACGGGACGTCGTGGGTGCGCGGGCGACAGGTGCGACCCTGGCCGGGTACGCTGCAGCGCGCCTGCGCGGTCACGCACTCTTGGGCAGTCAGTTTAAACAAGTTTCCTGGTTGTCCCGCCAACCCGTCGGGTCAACCCGAACCTAACCCATTTTTCAAACGGGTCGAATATGCGAACCTGAACCCGACCCGTTTTTAAAACGGGTCGGGTCCATGTCGGGTTTTAGTGTCGTGTCAAATATTGACACCCCTAACAATGATGTTAGTTCTAGGTTTAATGGAGGTGGGTGACGTCATGAATACTAATATTTTCATACTTTCTTGTTACTTCTTAAAGTGATTTTTTAGTACAAAACAATTTAAATTAAAAATTTTTGTACTAAAAAATCATTTTAGAAAGTAATAAGAAAACTGTCTCACTTGTAGCACCTTCTGAGTTGAACAACAAATTTTTGTTTGTTAGTGTTACGTTTGAGTGGCCACATTGAAAGCGGTCATACAAATGTGATGTTAGTTTACAACGTGTTATAGGTTGAGGATTTGTTTGGGACAGCTTTTATTGCTTTCTAGAACAGCTTTTTAAATTCATTAACGTATAAAACCTTAATCTTATTTGGATTTATTAAAATCTAAAACCAATTCAAATTAATGATACGATAATTTCTAAATTCATTTTTCTATAGGAATATATTTAGGCTTCATTTGAGACGATTTTTTTTATTATTTTTTAAATTTTTTTAAATATAACTTTTTTTAATAAGCAATAAAAAAGTCATCTCAAACAAAGCTTTTAGGCTGCCTTACCAAATTGAATTTTTTTTTTAATTTCTTTTCATTGGGAAAACCAAATTAATTTTGGATAACTAATTTTGTATTATAGTATTGATGAGATAAAATGGAGTCAGGAACTTTGATCCTTAAAAATAAATATGAATCGAGCTTTGTCTTTGAATGGACTTCAATGGGCAGCTGCAGCTTGACCTGTTCAATAACGACGGCCGTTGGATTTATATCTATACATATTCCTTTAAAAATATATTTATGGATAATAGCTATAAATTAAATATTAATGCATGCTAAAATATTCAAGACATTAAAGAAAAAGAAATTTTAACGTCATAATTTTATACAAAGATCTGACAACATGCATATATAGCGAAGATTAAAAGAGAAAATATACTCTTCGACGTAATTAGGGAAGACGTGTTAATACAATATAGAAAAAGTTACATGATAGAAGTTGACAGGGCTTTGATGCATTAAGCTATCATCAAGAGATTGTTTGTTGTATGTTTGATTGCTATTATTTTGTTGAAGAGAGGAGAACACTGATCGAGAAGTTAAGAGTAATTCTACTTAGAGTTGGTGTCGATAGCGAGCATCGGACTTGCGAACATTGTCATGCATTAATGTTATTCATGACAATGGGCTTTTGGAATCGGAGTGACGGTTGTTAGGAGATCATGGTCGAGCAATGACGATAAGGAGATTGTTATCGTGTGATGGTGATCAAAGGATTGTAATTATGTGAAGTGGTTAAGGAACATTGGCAGATAATGATGGTGACGGGACTATAGTCTGGTGATAAAGTACTAATTTTTTTTATGGCGAGAAATAGGAATTTTACGGAGTCCAGCACACACCATATATATATATATATATATATATATATATATATATATATATATATATATATATATATATATATATATATATATATATATATATATATATATATATATATATATATATATATATTTACTTTGTAGTCATCTCTGATCATGTGGATTCTTACTAGTTTATCCAATATTTGTCGTATGTTATATGTATATTTTTTATAGCAATTTAATTGAAAATAGGCTCTAAAGACGAAAGGTCAAATTGAGATCGCAATAAAAAATATTAAAAATAAATTATTCTAACTGATCTGCTTATACTTTCTAGAAGTATAATAAAAAAATAAATATTATTTTTTTTCTTATAAAATTAAATTAGGCTTGTAAGTTGTAAGTAATATATGACAATTAAAGCTTTAAAATTCAATATATAAAAAATAATAATAAATAAAATTGAATTAAATTTTTAAATTTTGATCATACTTAAACACAACTTGATCTAATCTGAATAATAAAAATTAATAATTTTAAATAATAGAAATATTCAACTCGACTTTATTACGTTATAATTAAATAAATAAATAGTATAATATTCAACTCAACTTGACTTAATAGAAAATTTAATGGATCATCTCCTCACCACGTTTCCAACTTACTAATAAAAGAGATGAGATTCTCCCGATCGATGCAAAAATATATTTACACATTTCATAATAGTATTCCTCATAAGAAAAATTTAAATTTATATTTCGTTTGTGTCGTTTTTTTTATTATTTTTTAAATATTTTTTTATTATAAATGTTTTAATTTAAAAAAAATTTACTAAAAATTTATTTTATGAAATTACAAAAAAATTGTATAAAAAACTCATAAAAATAAAATTTCTCTCTCTCTCTCTCTGATAAGAAAGTTGCCACAACAAAGTTCTCCTGCAATTAATAAAATTATTTTGTGAGAATATGAAGCCGTCTGGAGGCAAATCAGAATGTACTAAGTCACTTTTTTGTTGTGTACCGCTGTGTATCGAATGATGTGACGTGTTCTGATTCGCCTCCGAGTGATTCAGTGTCCCCACAGAATAATTTCTTCCCCTTAAATTTAGAATCATGTTATGTGGACCATACAAATTTTTATATGATAAAAGAATATATATTGGTACGTAGTATGTAAAAAATCCTCCCTTACAGAATGGGCCCCCATATCCCCCTAAATCGGTCCTTAAATATAATTTATTTAATTATAAATTTAAAATTAAAAAAAAAAAACTCCTATTATGTTATTTAATCTCATCTCATGAATCACATCCTAAGAAAGTTTTTTTATTAAAATAGTAATCAATATTTTATATTGATGATCTAATTAGAATAATAGATATTAGATTCATCCTATATTAAAAAATGGTATAGTTAGACTTAGGCTTCGTTTGGGACGGCTTTCTTACTGTTTTTTAAAGCAATTTTTTAGTATAAATTTTTTAATTTTTATACTAGAAAATTGCTTTAAGAAGCATTAAGAAAGCCATCCCAAACAAAAACTTAGGCTTCATTTGGGATAGCTTTTTTAATGCTTATTGAATCAACTTTTTAATACAAAAATTTTAATTTTTATATTAAAATGTTGTTTTAAAAAGGCAATAAAAAATAGTCTCAAACGAAGCATTAGACTTTGTTTGGGGCAACTTTCTTAAATTTTTTGTACTAGAAAATTTGCTTTGAAAAGCAATAAGAAAGCCGTCTCAAACAAAGTCTTACCCTTCGTTTGAGACGGCTTTATTATTGCTTCTTAAAGCAGCTTTTGAGTACAAAAATTAATATTTTTATACTAAAAAATAATTTTAATAAAGCAGTAAGAAAGCCATCTCAAACAAAGTCTTAGCCTCCGTTTGAGACGGCTTTATTATTTCTTCTTAAAGCAGCTTTTGAGTACAAAAATTAATATTTTTATACTAAAAAATAATTTTAAGAAGCAGTAAGAAAGCCATCTCAAATGAAACTTTAGGTTTTGTTTGTGACAACTTTCTTACGGTTTCTTAAAGCAATTTTCTGATACCAAAATTTTAATTTTGTACTAAAAAGTTGATTTAAGAAACACTAAAAATTCGATCCCAAATGAAGCCTTAAAAAGATTTGGTTAAAAGCATTAGAAATGATTTTTTCTATTAAATTTAAATGAGATTTTGACTCTTAATAGTACACAATCGAGAAAAAAGACTTGTATTTTTTTTTTAATAAAAAGGACTCATTTAGCCGTGATCAATATCAGGCATTGAGTTAGTTTATTTAGATAAGTTGATTGAGAGAAGAAGGATTATAAAATTCAATAGAATACGTACATCATATTTATATAAGACTCTAATCTAAAACTTTTTGGTTGATAGTCAAAGCCCCTAACCAACAGACCAAAATAAGCTGAGTAAACTCGGAGAAATTATTCTGTGCGTATTCCGAATGAGAAGAATCGTCCGAACTGTGAGTGTACATACATTATATACATAATATAAACACAAATACGATACACACTATATACAGTATATATACACTCATATATTTGAACGATTCTTCACCTTCAAACTCTGTAACTGATAATTTAAACTCGGAGAAATTATTCTGTGCATATTCCGAATGAGAAGAATCGTCCGAACTGTGAGTGTACATACATTATATACATAATATAAACACAAATACGATACACACTATATACAGTATATATACACTCATATATTTGAACGATTCTTCACCTTCAAACTCTGTAACTGATAATTTCTCTTAAAAATGAAGATAAAAAGAAGAAAAAGCGGTTGCCTTTCTTTTTCATTTGTCAGTCCCAAGGAGATAGGGAGGACTGCGTATGGATATGGAAAACAAACAAGAAGGAGATGGAGGTGATTGCAAATAGAAGACAAAACAGCAAGGAGTGGGCTGACTTTATGTGCAAGTTTAAGGAAACTATAGGTAATTAAGATATTTTACAAATGTGGCTATTTAGCCTATTTTACACCCTCTCGTAGCCATATGTAAATACAAATTTGCAAATCTTTTGAAAAATATTATGTCAAAATACTATGATGTAATGGTATTATATGATGAATTTCCAAAAAAAATAATTTAAATTAAAATTAATGATATATACAATAATAATATCAAATCTTTATCTTACCATATGGGATAATATATAAGTAAATGATTTTATAAATTTCAAAATCTATTTTTGTTATGTGATAGCAAATTTGAGTGGGTAACTGCATTTTTTATATTTTATTTGTTGTATAATAATTCAGCATATTCAAATAAAAAGTAGTAAGATTAAAAAAAAAATTTACGTTAAAAATCAGGAGAGAAAAATCACGGGGAATAGCTCAGATGAAATTATTCTGTGCGGATACAGACAACGTCCGGAGGTGAATCAAAGCGCGCCATGTCACCCTTTTGTTGTGTACCCGTTGTGTATTAGCTGATGTGACGCTCTTTGATTCGTCTCTAAACGATTCGGTGTCCACACAGAATAATTTCTTGTAGCTTAGCGTAGATATACAAGAATCTTCTCTCATAGGCTAATATTTTATAATTGAAATATAATTTTGTTTTTTGTTTACATAAAAGTCTACTTAGGAGGATCCTCACACGCAATAAGAGTCTTACCCATCAAGTCATGGTGTGGTTTGCGTGAAGAAATGAATGTTATGAGTTATATTTGAAATACTATAATGTATAATTTATGATTTTAGCTTTGTATTTTTAATATAGTTGAGGAAAAAACCAAAATCTTTAAAATTAAAGTGGCAGATAGTAAAGCCGGCAGGAACACGCTATTAAAGTTGATAACCTAAAAATACTGAGAGAAAACATATTAAATATGCCAAATTTTATGGGTATGTTTTGGACCGCTTTCCTACTAATTTAATTTTAAATATTAATTATAATTTTATTTGAATTTTTTTTTATTATTTTCTTACTTATTCTAAAAAAAATTAAAAAAAATTATTATTTGTAATCATAATAGAGAAACTATTTTCTTTAAAATAATTTCATAAATAAATTTATAAAATATTATAGCCTTCTCAAATAAACCCTAGCTAAGTTTTATTTTTCTCTACTCACACTACTTGCAAATAGAATTACTAATCAATTAGCAAATTTTCTGCAGTTATCGATAACAAATAGAGGACAGAGGATCATAATGAGTGGATTCACATTTCTGTTTACTCATTTTACATGAAAACATATACTGCTACGCAACTCATTTTGATATGTTTGTTGAGAGCTTTGGCTATTAATCAAGAGATTTTGGATTCGAAGCTTATACATGTGATGTGTATGAATTTGTCTTAATAACTCAAATATTAAAAAAAAAAAAATGCTTGCATTGAAATCAATTGAACTGATGAGGAGAGAGTTGTTGAAAATTGTGTGAGCTTTTCAATGATATCAAGTTGGAACTCATCTCTATCGAGTGAGCAAAAGATGTGTGTGTTTCGTCTGCTAGGGTTTTCCCCCCTTCGCTAGGGCTTTTGCCCTAGCCGTTCTTCGCCTGTTTTCGCCTCCGTTCTTGCTTTCATGGCAAACAAGAGGTTGGATCCGGGCTTCCTTGCGGGTAAGAGCTCCAAATCCTTTAAAGACGCTTTCTCTGGCTCCGAAGATGCGAATGTTTTTCCAGATTTTCGCGTATCAACGATTCGCGGTTTGCCAGCGTTGTCGTCTAAGCCTTTTGAATTTGCCTTGGTGGGGAAGTTCCCCTTAAACGGTCGGTTTTGGATGCAATTCGTATATTTTTTTTCAACCTTAAGTTATCAGGTGAATTTTTCGTGACTTTACTGGATCAATCTAATGTTTTGATAAAGCTTTCAAATGATCTGGATTATGGTAGGGTTTTTGCTCATCGCTCATACTTCGTCTATGGCTGTTTCATGAAAATTATTAAGTGGTCGCCTACTCTGGACCTTTCAGAAGAGTCGCCAGTCGTCCCTGTGTGGATTTCTTTTCCGGGTCTGCGACCTCATCTCTTCTCTTCTCGTATACTCTTTGGACTGGGATCTATTTTTGGTCGGCCGATTCAAACTGATAATGCGACGGCTGTCGGATCGTGCCCCTCAGTCGCGCGCATTCTTGTTGAACTTGACATTTCCAAAACCTACCCTAATTTTGTTTTGCTGGGTCCGTAAAAACTAGGGTATGTGCAAAATGTTGTTTTTGAAGGTTTGCCCAATTTTTGTCAACATTTCAAAGTTGTGGGACATACAAAATCTGAATGCTCTAAGCTATTTCCTAATTTACGCCCAGTTGAACCTTCGGCTCTGCCGCCGCTGATTTCTGTGTTTAATCCTTTACCAAATTCTAATATTCTTGTTATCTCTTCTATCCCCATTGCTCCTTTGTGTGAGGTAGTTTCGAGTAATGGTGATGTTATTCCGGTTGTTGGTGATTTGAATTGTGATATTGATATTAATGTTGTGAAGGGTGTTGTTTTACCCTCTGTTGAAGCTCCGGTTCCTTCCCATACAGTTTTGAGATCCCCTATTACGTTGGATAATTCGGATGGGTTGAGGGGTAACGTGCTATCTGAATTTGGTGCTGGGGTTTTTTCGGCCTCTGATGGTAATGTTGTGGTTGTTTGCCCTGTTTTATTGGTTACTAATGTTTTGGCTGGCTCGTCTCCTAATGTCGTTATTTTGAATAATCCTTCCATGAATGTAGACTGTATTGTGGAGAATAATTTGGTTGACAATCCGGTCTGTTCGAATAATCTTGTGGATGTCACTGTAAACTTGGTAGATACGCAGAATATGTTCCAGCAGTTGGGTAATAATCCTGGATTCAATAGTAATAACAATGTGGATTGGTTGCATGGGTCGTCTGAATTTGGATCTGAATCAGAATTTTCAGATTGCGGTTTGGCAGATCCGAATTTTTACGGTGGTTCCGACCCTGGAAATGATTTTACCTTGGTGCGAGATAGACCTGTTGCTTCTCGTGGGAGTGGGAGATTTCAAGGGAGGGGCCGCGGGAGGGGCCGAAGAAGGAGATAATTTCCTATTTACTGTTTCTTTTCTTTCCTCTTATTGATCGAATCTGAATTTATGGTCTTTCGATCGGGTATTTGAGGCAATGATGTGGCTGGGGCTCGTGTCCTTGTCGTCGAGCTGGTGGCAACCTTCGGTGTTCTTCGATGAGTTTTGTTGGATGTGAACGCTACTTTCACCTTATGGACGGTCCGTGCGAGGCTACAGGGATGCTGGGAGCCTCGGCCGTTTTCTGAGCCTAATGTGGGTTGTATTTCATTTTTCTTTTTTCTGGTCATTTACTGATGTAATCGTTATTTCTTATTTTAATATATGTGTTTTTGGTTTTTTAAAAAAAAAAGTTGGAACTCATCTGTTTAAAATTTATATAGTATTAGTTATTTATAAATTATATTAATGTTAAAATATATTTATGAAACATAGGGTTTACTCTGATGAAGATATTATGATAGAAAATTTCATTCAATTATGATTCAATTATGAATAAGTGATCGAATTCTGGTGATTTCAACCTCATGATTAAAGTTCAATGCAAATGGGCTCTCCCTTAAATCAATAGCAATATTACACTATAGAGATCACTATCAATAGATGGATGAATTATTCTTTGCGGATACCGAACGTCGTCTGGAGCGAATCAGAGCACGTCACATTACTTCTTTGATATGTACCCGCTATGCATCATGTGACATGGCACGCTCTGATTCACCTTCGGACGATCTGGTGTCCGCACAAAATAATTTCTCCAATAAATAGGCTATCGTGAGGAGTGAATACATCATACCTGCAACCAATGCTTATTTTATTTGAACAAAAGAAAATCGTTTTGGGATATATTAAGGTTTCGTTTGTGACAGTTTTTATATTATTTTTATGAATTTTTTAGCATAAATTTTTTTTGATAGTAATAAAAAAATTAGTGACTAAAATCTGTCCTGAATGAAGCCTAAATAAGTTAATTGCAGTTTTGATCTGCTTCCATTTTGGAAAGCTCCGGCCTTTTACTGCCGCTCAATACGACAAAGAGCACTTTAGCTTAGCAGCCATAACCTCCTAAATTTTATAATTACCGATGAAATAATGATTACAGAAATTTATGTAATATGTTTTTATTGATGGAAAAATTTGAAAGAAAATTAAAGCATTCATATTTTATGTGTTCAACATGCAAAAAAAAAATTGTGTATTTGAATTTACATTTAGATAAGTGTAATATTAAAATTAATTAATATTTATATTATACTCATTTTAAAATATATATATTTTTTTATTTCATTATATGTGTTGCGGGCTAGAATATATACGGCGATAGAGTTAGAATTATTCTTTTCAGCATTATACGGATATCCAACACACAAATAGAGGGAAAAAGAAACACAATAATTTTTACGTGAAAAAACCACGAGGTCATGCTCAACTAAAATGATTTCACTAATGTTTAAATAGATTACAAGTAACTGATCTGTCCTTAAACTTGCGGACGATTAGATTGCAATAGCCAACCGTCGAGTTGAAATATAGTAATGAATGGAGATTGGACGGAAATCCGACGACGTTTAGTAGTCGGGCAGAAATTCGGCGCTAGTTGGTGACCGGGCAGAAGTCCAACGTCAATCAGTGGTTGGGCGGAAATTTGATGTCTATCGATGGCCAGACGAAAGTCCGACATTAGTCGTTAGTCGGGCAGAAGTCTGGTGATAGTCGAGGAAGAGTTTGGAGGTAAGAGGACTCTAGTTTTTCTCTATTCCTTATATTCATTATTTTTATCTCTTTTCATGAAGAATGAGTGGTCTATTTACAGTTTTATGATAGTGACATGACTAGTAAATATGAGGGATATCAAGGATAAGTTGAGAATGGTTTGAATGGACAGCCGATATTGATCCCCTTGATCGTCAATCATTTATTGTGCATTTGAATATATTAATGATATCAGAATTTGATGATCTTAAGCTTGCTGGATTTGTCTCGTCGAGTCGCTGGATTATATTATAAGCATGTCATGATTCAAATTGTTTGGTCATTCAATTTATGGTTTGAACTTTCCAAATGCATTTCGGGTCTTCGATTTGGACCAATTCGGCCATTCGGGCTTGTATTGATTCGAGTTTGGTGTCGCTGGATTAGTATTTTTGAGACTTTCAGTTTGACTATAAGTTTGCTTAAATAGGAGTTCAGATGATCCAAGATTTAATTTCGGAAGTTTCTAACTTAATTTTGCTTTGAGATTCGTGCTTAATCAAGTTAATTTTTTTTTATGATATATCAATATGATTTTATTTATATTTTTAACTTAAAAATTTAACATTTAAAAATTAATATGGGGTGATAGAAAAATCTATGAGTAAGTCATCAATAATTAAATATGACAAATTCCTTCCTCTATGGATTAAGATTGATGGTGAAAAATGAAAATGGCTCCTTGTTTAAGCTTTCTACATCAGGATAGGATGTCGCCTTAATCATAATGAACCTTCATAGAACGCGATTATTGATTTTAATAAAAAAAAATCTCTCTCATAATTGAAAAAATTCATTAATCATAAATATTTATCTACATTACCTATATAATATCTAAAAAAGGAATAGTAACACATCGTTTGGGACAGCTTTCTTACTATTTTGTTTTTCAGATCATAATCATAATTTTTGTTTAGGAAATTTTCTTAGTAGGAACGTATTTTCTATAGTAGCTTTAAAAAAATTACTTTCTTCACATCAATTTTATAAAAAAGTTGTATTTATCTCAAACAAATCCTAAAAGTCTATTTAGGATAAATGAAATATTTTCTAAAATTAGTTGTGAAGCTGTTGCGGAGAAGATAAACTTTTTAAAATTAATGTAGATATTATAAATATATTATTAAAAAAATGTAAAATGTTTTTTTTTTCTAAAGCTACCGTATATTAAATTAAAAGTTTAATTGATTGACTCATAAATGTTTACCTTATAATAATTTTTTTAATTATTTTTAAAAGATATAATATATATTTTACGTAAATGGCTGAGGCAATATCAGCATAGATATATTTTCTTTGTCGTGTATGTGCTTTGGTTGTTGAAGTTTAACTTACTCTTTATGGCCTGAGAGATAAGAACAAAATAGTCAATATTAATCTAAATTTAATTATATAATAATAATAATAATAATAATAATAATAATTTTCTTACTCCATTTTTTATTTCGATGAGTTCATCTCATCAAGAAGTTCATATTTAACTGTAAATTTACTAAAATTAGATACAATTAATCCTAAATTTTGATTCTGATAGTTTTCAAATCAAATTTATATCGAGATTGATGCATGATTTAATTGATTATCCCCCCCCCCCCCCCCCAAAAAAAAAAATCTTAGTATAATAAGGATTATTTGTAATCTGCAATTGTCCCTTTCAAAAATTGGAAAATCTTTTGGCCTCCTGCTATTTTCATTCAATTATGATGAATTTTTCTAACACTACAAAACAAGTATGTGAAAAATGGTAATTTATAAAATAAATTATTTTTGCACCCTTAGATATTTTTTTTTAAAAAAATTTGCCACTTGCCCCTATAACTAAGACTAATTAGATCAGCTAAATAATTATCTGTCTAATCAGCATTAATTAAATATATTATAACGTAGACCAAACGCTTACGCTGGACTCCACCATGCAAAAAAATATAGCCTCCAGGCCCTCCACCTGAGACCAAACGCACCAATAGATCTCCAGCCATTTGGACCATATGATCACCAAACTCCCAAATCATCTTATAAATCTATATATAATCCACACAGAGAATTAATTAACCTTCACTAATTACTTCCAGTTCTAATCAATTAACTTCAGTTAATCGATTCCAAGCTCCTCATCTCTCCTCTCTTTCAATGGCGTCTTCTTCCAAAGTCGACCCTGATCACTCCATTACTTCTTCTTCTCCAATCATCTCTACCAAACTCTCTCGAATGGATCTTATTCTTCGAATTCTTCTTTTCGTGAAGACTTTAGCAGCTATCATTGTGATGGTCACAAGCAAGCAGAAAAAGGACGTGTTCCCAGCAGCTCATTTGGTTGTTGTTGCTAAGTTTGATCATTCTTCTGCTTTCATGTAAGATTTTTTTTATTATTAGTAAATGAGATAATGGATCTATTGTTTAGAGTGATGGTGAAATCGATGAGGATAATATCAATAGAATTCAAATTGGATGGTTGAAATGGAGAAATGCATCGGGCTTGTTGTGTGATAAAAAGTCTCCCTCAAATTACTTAAGTTAAAAATTCTATAAGATGATGGTGAGACCCGTAATGCTTTATGGTGCTGAATGTTGGCCATTAAAAGAGAAGCATAATACTAAGTTAAGTTTTGCAGAGATAAGGATGCTCAGGTGGATGAGTAGCTTTACCCTCAGAGATAGGATACAAAATGAGCAAGTGGAAGCTAAGATTAGACAGAGTCGCCTTAGATATTTTAATCACATAAAACGACAGCCTTCCGATTATCCGATTAGGAAAGTAGAGATATTAAATTTAACTTATGTTAAAAAAGTAGAGGTAGACCTAAAAAGACTTGGTTAGAAAATATTAGAAAGATATTTATTTATTAGATTTAAACAAGAATTTAATTTTTAACATAACACAATACTGACAATAGAGAAAAAAGATTAATATGTCCGACCCCACGTAGTGGGACAAAGGCTTGATGTTGTTATTGTAGTTAATTAGATCATGCTTATAAATGAAATTATTAATTAAAATTTTTTATTTCACTTATATGCGTTATGTAAATCTGTTTAAATATATTTATTCTGCTGCAGATATTTTGTGGTGGCCATCTCAGTGGCCTGCTTGTACAGTTTGGTTACTGCAGTGAGGTCTGCTATCAGGCCTTATTCCCATTCAAGAACGTTATTCTTCACAGCCTTCTTTGATGCGGTAACTGATTTCTTGATTATACATAGCAAAATTTAACACAGCTTTCTTTGATGCAGTAATTTACGCGCGGCTAACCGGTGGCTTGACCGCCGGTTATTGTGACTTTTTCAATAGCCGGTATGCTGTCGGTAATTAACCGGCGGCAGCCGGCGGTTTGACCGCAATAATATACCGGCTGTCAAGCCGCCGGAAAACCGCCGAAAAGTTTGACTGCCGGAAAAAAGCAGTCATAATTCCTTTCCTATGCGGATTATTCCGGCGATTTTTGAAACACTGGCAAACTGCTGGACGAAATCTTAGCTTAACCGCTGGAAAAAGCTGTCATAATTAATGATTTTACTGTAGTGGTTCATCTGATACAGATCTATTTATGTATATATATAATGATATTAATGCAGCTAATATTTGGTGTGGTGGCTTCTGCTGTGGGAGCTGCAGCTTCAATCGCTTATGTTGGAGCGAAGGGAAATCCTCATGTGGGTTGGTCGAAAATCTGCAACCTGTTTGATAAATTCTGCAAGCATATTGGAGGGTCTCTTATTCTATCTGTATCAGCCTCCATCACTCTTATTTTTCTCATGATGATCTCCACCTTCTCCCTCTATCGTAGAAGCCGTTGATATATCTGTAGATAATACGTACATGCAGCTCTGGTGTGCTTCAGCAGGAGCGGTAATTGTCCAAGGCTTCGGTTAATGTGACAGCTTTTTTATAAGTACTTTTTACAGCTGCTTTTAACTAAAGATTTTCTTGAAAATACTGAAAAACAGTGGTCAAATCTGTCCAAATATGCTGTTTGAGTTGTGCTTTAAGGGTGTAATTTGAGAAAAGGGATGTATGAAGCTCTTATATTTTGTGTTCATTGGAGAAAATTTGGTGAAATTGAAGCTTATTTGATTGATTGAAGATTGAAATATAATTAAAAGCAAAAAAAGAATTTATTTGATTCTATTAATAAATTTAAAAAATAAAAAAGAATAATACAAACTGTTTAAATTTAATCATTAATTAAGCTTGAAATCATTATTAAGTTATCTTAATTGTAAATTAAGTCTTACTTTTGCAATACTTTTGCGGGCTAATATATTCGTGGTGGTAATGTGAGTGAATTTTCTTGCGGATAAAGTACATATAAATGAGATAGTTAATCATATTGAGATTATTATGCATATATAAGTGAAAATGAAAGGATAATAATAAATTATGTCATGAAATTAAAATTATTGTAATGGAAAAGATATATACTTATAAATATAAGAGTTCGCCCTCTTACATTAGTATTGGCTACTGCATAATATACCTATGCGTGATAAATAAAAATGAAAATAAAAGTATCCTAATTAGTACTATTTAGATGGCCCCCTTGAAATAAATGAATTATTAAAAGTTAAAATTTTAATGATAGACATGCTAAAGAATTATTATATAAATTAAAATTTTATAATGCTCATTTTGTCTTATTGTTATGAAATGAAAATTTTGATGATATGACATGATTATCTATACACATAATACATTATTACTGCTTTATATAAAATCATAATTCACCACTAAATTGATATTGAAATGCTCAACCCATTAAATTGAACATTTCAAATAAATTCCCAATTGAATAAATGATTGATCAAGAATGTTATGAGTATTGAGGAAGAGATTCATCTGGAAATAGGTATAAACTATTTTATTTGTATGGTTTAACAAGAAAATTGTTATTTGTCTTAGTGACTCTTTAGTTAAAATTTTGATGTTTTATTTTTATTTGAGTACTTGATGTTTATTTTTATTTGAGTACTTAGTGTTGTAAGAATTTGTGAAATCCATCCAACTAGCTAGTCTTGCCTCACTAACTCAGGGTCGAGTATTAATAAAAGTAGTATCAAACCGAAAAACCTTGAAAAGGTGGAAAACCCAGAGGGCCTGGTCCAATTTGAATCAATCCACTATTACTTGTAGTCGATTACAAATGAGGCCATTCCTTGGGGGGAAGGCCCTAGGTTGATGTAGCAAATGTACATCATATTACATTGTGGGAATTGAAAGAATTAGTATTGAAATGTTTGTTTAATCGGTAGAACCATAGTCGGCGGGTCGACAGAGGTCAGAAAGATGGTAGTCTGATGACGGTGATCAGAAGGATCGTTGTTGGTAGGAGACAAGGGTCAGAAAGACCATTGTCTGGCAATGTAGGTCGGAAGGACTGTTGTAGGTGACAAAGGTCGGAAGGACTATAGTCGGTAGGAGATAGAGGTCAGAAAGACCGTTGTGTGGCGATGATGGTCAAAAAGACCGTAGTAGGGGACAGAGGTCGGAAGGACTGTAATCGGTAGGAGATATGGGGTCAGAAAGATAGTTGTCTAACGATGGAGGTTGTGAGGACCGTAATAGGCGATGGATGTTGAAAGGATCGTGGTTGGTGTCCGGGCGGTGGTTCGATGGCAATCGGGCTGAAGTTAGACAGCGTTTGGCTGCCAGGTAGTGGTCCGACGATGGCCGGGCTAAAGTCCGGTGACGGTCGGCACCTGGGTGGAAGTCCGGCAGGCGGTTGGCGGCCAGGTGGAGGTTTGACCACAATCAGGCTAAAGTCCGGCGGCCGGGCGGTAGTCTGATGACAGTCGGGCTGAAGTTCGGCAGTGGTCGTTGTCCTGGCGGTGGTCTGAGGGCAGTCAAGCTGAAGTCCAGCGGCAATTGGCAGTTGGGCGGTGGTCCGAAGACGGTCGGGCTGAAGTACGGCGGTGGTTGGTGGCTGGGTGGAAGTTGGGTGGTGGTCGGCAACCGGAGGAAAGTTTGGCGTCGGTCGGTGGCCGGGCAGAAGTTTGGCACTGGTCAGTGGCCGAGCGATGGTCCTATCACGATCGGGCAGAAGTTTGGCGACTGGGTGGAAGTCTAGCAGTGGTCAACGACGGGGCAATGGTGCTGGAACTCTTGAGGCTTCAAAGCTCTCTCCAATATCTTGCCCCTCGCCCCCTCATGTAGAGAGCGAGGGTCTATTTATAAATTTTCATGAGTGGCGCACCCCATAAATATATAGGAGATTCGAGGCAGGTTCGGATTATACCATCAGATGGCTCGTTTTGATTCCCCGATCATAGATAGCTTTTCAACTGATTAAGTGCCTTAATAATGTCAAAATTTAGCGATATTAAGCTCGTTGGATTTATCTCGCCGAGCCACTCGATTTGAATATAAGCATGTCATATTTGGATATCATTTTATTATCCAAATAATGCTTTGACCCTTCCAAATGGGTCCAAATCGGGGGCCCAGACCACATTTGGACCCCGATTTGGACCCATTTGGGCTTGGGTTGGTCCAATTTTGGTGTCGTTAGGTTCGTCTCTTTGAGATGTACGGTTTGACTATAAGTTTGTTGAAATTAGAATTCACATGATCCCAAATTTAATTTTGAATGTTTCCAACTTGAATATGCCTCGAGATTCGTGCTCGATCAAAGCAATTTTCAATGATGTATCAATGTCATTATGGAATCTAATTAGGTGGTTTTATTTTAAATTTCAGGACTAAGGATGGTCCCAAAGAGAATATAGAAAGAGATGCACCGAGCGTTGGTAATAAATTCAGGACTCGTGATGTCAATCTTTGGGAAGCCATAACAAGAACTTGATATTCTTTCAAGAAATGTCGTCATTGTTATTTAAGGGAATTGAAGAAGGGCCAACAGAGGCAGATAATTAGCTATTTCGGATTGAGAAAATATTGGAATGCTTTGCTTGAAAGAAAGCAAAGTTTCAATGGCTATATTTGCATTAGATGAAGAGGTTGAAAGATGATGGAGAGGACAACATTATAATAATTTTGGAGGTATGTCCAATATTCAAATTAAATGGGAAGAATTTTCACAAGCTTTTAAAAACCGATTTATACCTCTTTATGTAAGGAGGTAAATGTAGGTTGGTTCAAGGAGAGAATTCAATGATGCCCTTCCATTATTGACCCATGGACTACCAAAAAGGTTGTTTATTGTAATTAACTTGAAAAGAAAAATACTACCATATTGGGGTCTCTTGCCGATAACATAATCGACCAAAATCAAAGCCCATAGTTTGCACCATCCTCTATCCCTTTGTTAGAGAAGTAACATTCTTATTATGTTACGATAAATAATTAAGGAAGAATTTGGAAGAGGTATGATCATTAAATTGGAGTAGGATTTTTTGGTTCATGATAGATGGGTGTCTTTTTTTTTTTTTTTTGAATGAGGATACCTACATGCTGGCATGCTGCCATCTCATAGGAGGTGCTTAGTGGCGTAATTAATTCTTCGGTGAGACTACCAACAATCAATCCCATAGGTGCAGGACCCACAGTTATTTTCTCCCCACTTAAGGAGACACCATATGAGAGGAGAAACGAACATGAATTGAGGGTTCCCAATCATACTGGCACACCAACTCAGTTAAGCCCGATGGGATATGGGTGCCAATCTAGAATAGAGAAAATAGCCTAATGAGAGGAGAAAAAGCCTCTTCTAACTTCACTAGTTCTCCTACTACAATTATTTCTTGTCACTAATAAGCCAAAAGCCCTTTCACAAACGCCCTAATTTTAACCAATCAAACGATTAGTCCTATGCAATCTTTCCACAACACGTCGGTACTCTATTTTTTATATTTTTTTTTTTTTTTTCAAAACAGTGGAAGAACAAGCGGCGGAAACGCCGATTACGTGAAGAAGCAGAATCCCACAAGTAGAGAAGTAGAGCCCTGCTTTCGCATTTTCTAATTCCGTAATCCATGAAAGCGAGATCACAAACTCTGATCCAGTGGCCGCCAGCCGTGCCCGCCCTCATTCTGTACTGTAGCCATCGATTGTACAAACCTTATAAATCCCTACTTTCTCATCTACTCTTTCACTCAAATGGCTCTTTCTTTGCCCTTCTCTTCCCCTCCACTGTTACCTCGCCATTTCCACCATTTTCTTCGATTGCGACCGGCGGCGGTCACTGGAGCCCCGCCCTTCTTACCCTTCCTCGACGACGCCGACGGTGCGATCTCCGGAGAAGAAGGTGCAGAAGAATGCAAACAGTGATGTGAATCTGGAGGTGCTTTATGATGACAAGTCCGGGACGGAGAGTGTGAAGGATTATCTGGATGCTTCAAGGGAGATTATCAAATCCGATGGCGGGCCGCCCCGCTGGTTTTCTCCGCTCGAGTGCGGTCAGCCAGTACAGGGTGCTCCTTTACTGTTGTTCTTACCGGGTGGGTGCTTTTGATTTGATGTTGCTTGTGAATTTATAGCTTTTTCTTATTCTTTGCTTTTAAAAACTTTGACATATTAGGATTTTTGTTGCGTCAAACAAATTGAAAAGGAAAGCGCTACTTTGCGTGTTCACCTACTAAATGGCTTTACTAGTGCAGGATAGCTCTTACAATCCGTGACAATGGTGGTCACTTTATTTCGTATCACGCCCCAAAAATAGCTCAAGATTAGCAAACAAAGCCTTGCTATTCAGGGTTGCTAGAATATTATAACTAACATTTGTACTGGTCACATGAAACAGGGTTGGTAGTTAGGATATGGCGTTCGTGATGATTGTGAAGTTGAGATTTTTTATTTTGCGTAGGCATTTGGAGGTGTAATCTGCTAATGCGTATTTATTATATGCAGGTATAGATGGGACAGGGTTTGGGCTGATTTTGCATCACAAATCTCTTGGTAGGTAAGTTGAAGTACACAATTATATGCCGTGATGTCAGTTGCATTGTAATGCGCATGCTTTTATGTGGTTCATCATGCAAATTAGCTTCCTTTTATGCATTTAGTAACCCTTTTCTATTATATATATAGATATGATGATTATTAGTGCATGTGTGAGCTATGCCCAATCTATATGATTAAATAAACCTTTTACGAAATGAAAATAATTAATATAATCAAGCATTTATTATAGAACATTTTTTTTTTTGCAACTTTAAGTTAATCCAATTACTCATGCTACATAATTAAGCATCTTAAAAGCACTCACTAAGAAATTACGTCGACTTAAATTTAACCTCATTAAGCATAACCTCATTGAACTATTTTGAATTCACTTGAAGCTTGTCTTTCGGTTTCAAACCCAAGGTAGCTTATGCCATAACGTTATCTTCTCCAAGATTTTTCTTAAGTTAATCAATTTCTTACAAACTATTAGATAGTTTCACACAAGATTTGTTATGATTAAATCACTAATAAGCCAATGATAAGTTATATGATAAGAAAGTTAGTCTCATGGAGTTAACTATATATGTATAGACAAATAATGTGGTAAATCAATATTATAATTTTCTTATATTTTAAGCTTTCTATTGAGGTTGTGTCTTTGGCTTGCTATATGCTATAAATCCAATGAACATTTGTTACATATCAACCCATCAATTGGATTTAATGCCCCCCCCCCCCCCCCCCCCCCCCCCCCAAAAAAAAAAAAAAATTCTTCATTTAAAAATCTTAAGAACCATTGTTATTGTCGATCGCTTGAAATTGGTGCATCATTTCTTCCATAACTTTATAAATCTATGAACTGAGTCTTGCATATAATGATTTTGTTTTTTTGTTGTTAAAACAACCGGTTTCATGTGAACAATGCCAACGCTTTAGTTGAAGTTCTTTGCACTTATGAATATCTTTTCATGTAACTTAATAAAAAAATTCTCATCAACTATACCTCATTTTTGGTCGGTATTGTGCGCTTGCTAAGTTTTTCACATTGATCTTTTTCATTTCATTGCAATGATTTTTCCATGCTTGTACTTTTGCTCATGGCTTTTATTTTTATTGATTTATCCTTGTACCATATGATATGCAGAGTTTTTGAAGTTCGGTGCTTGCACATTCCAGTCATTGATCGTTCCGAGTTTAAAGGTCGATGCTCTTTATTTGGATAAATTATTATCATGTATTATTAGCATGTTCTATCTATTATTTTAATGAATGAATTTGTTCATGGTTGATTATGTTAGTTTAATATTTCAAAACATCATGATACCAATTGGCATAGTAGCTTCGAAAAGAAACTTTTTTGTATACATAATTTAGTTACATTGTTAGGTGATGTAAAACAAAGGAGATGAAGGAAAAGCAAAGAGGAAGAAGGAGACAAGTAGCAGGGATGAAGGAAAAGATGAAAAGGAGAGTTAGATAGATAGGAAAAATGGAATAGACTAAGACTTCGTTTGGGACAAATTTCTTACCACTTTCTAAAGCAGCTTTCCAGTTAAAAATTTTCAATTTAAAGAAAATATACTAAAAACTGGTTTATAAAGTAATAAAAATATTGTCTCAAACGAAGCTTAAATCCATCTATAAGCAATGAGTGCTTATTTATGGGAATTTAGAAGCAAAGAATCCGTCCTAAAAAAATGAACGCATTATAACATCATTTAGGGTTTTAAGTAGTAGTCCACATCAAAGAAAATTAGACCAAGCTAAACCATCGGTAGATGATCTACAGGATATGACGTACCTTGGTAATATTAAGTTGTAGAATTTTTCACTTTGATAGCATAGTTCCCTTCCATGTGCTTAGGGCAAACACAAAATAATTTTCTCTTCCCCGTTTAATAAATTTTTTGAATTTGTTAGACTCTTATATTATATGCCTCTGCTCAGCTGTCATTGGGAATATCTTCCTACTTATGACACCAAGTAGGAGGTTGAGATGCATTACCTCCATTGGCCTGAGGAGGTGGCACTCCAAGCCTGTTATCTCTGCCTGTGTGATCTATGCAATCCTACCATCCATCGATTTAATTTCTTGAGGGAGGCATACTCTTGAGTAGTTGGATGTTGAGAAGAATGCCCCATAGGTCTGATCTTCCTCATGCCTGCCAGTTGTCCTTTTCTCTCCACTGTCCATGAATCTAAATGATAAGACTAGACAATGTAAGCGCTATGATTCTGATACGGCGGGAGAAGGGGAGTAGAGAGGCTAGTCCAATTCCAGATAGGGTCGAATCAGCTCTTGTGCTGGGCAGAACTCTCAACAGGACCAAGGTTATTTCGGACCCCAACCCCCCCCCCCCCCCCCCCCCCCCCCCCCCCCAAGCTATAAATCATTATGAAAGAAGGAGGAATTAAGAGGAAGTTATTTAGGGAAGTTTTAGAATTGAAGGAAAAAATTCTAATTCTAAATTGAAATAGGAGAGGGAAATTAAAAGGCAAGAAGAGAATTAATTGCTATTTTAATTCCAATTTGAATTCAAAATAAGAGAGGGAATTAATTAAGGTAGTAAAGCTATTTGTGAGGGAAATAGAAAGAGCTTATTTAAGTCTAGTTATTTTGTTATGAGAGATATATGTATTTTGCTTGTTTGCTATAGTTTTCTTCTAGAGGGTTTCCTAGAGGCGTCTATGTTGATTGGGAGAACCGATTTACCTCTTGAATAGTAGTTCACTTGTATCTATCATTATTGTTGAAGTATTAACAAAAAAATCAGCCCTTAGCTTTGTGTTCCTGCACTTCTTCTAGTTTGTTGTGCTCTTTTCACTTCTAAATCAGATCACTTTTTTTGGGACCTATGGAAGCAAATAAGGTGGGAGACGTTTGGAAAGTAAGATGGAGCAAATCAAATCTGACGTGGAGAGAGGCTTTCGGAAGGAAGGCTTTCTAACCTGGAAGATATGATGAGAAAGTTGATCGAGATGCAATCGAAGGCTTCGCCGGCTATTCCTAGGGTTGAACCAAAGGGAAAGGAAATTATTGAGAAGAAGCTGAGGAAGCTCTTTGAGATTCTATCAAAAACTCTACCGGTGGTTCCGATGGCTAACCCTAACCAATATTTGATTGAGATTCCCTTGGCCAAATCGAAGGGAAGGGAGATCGGACAGGAGTTCGATGATGAGAGTTTCTTTCATCAAGGCCACCTCCTGGGATTTTGATAAGGTGCGGATTAGGGTTTCTAGATGTGGGGATAGCAATGAGAGAATTTTTTGGTGGAGGTGGTATGGTGGCCGACCACTATGGGAGGCATTTCAGGCAATGAGGTGTCTGCCATCGAAGGAGGGTGTCAAGAGTCACCTCCTAGGGCTTCAATAAGGGGAGGAATAGGGTTTTTGGGGGGGGGGGGGGTGCAGTTGGAAAGGAGTTTCCTGGTGAAGGTGGTGGGGTGACTGACCACTATGGGAGGTCTTTTGGGAAAGGGGATTGGATGATCGGAGGAGGGGGACGGGCCGAACCATGGGGATTGGGTCATGTGAGGCGGAGGAAAGAATGGTGGGATTCCCATTCTCAATACACGGGGAAAACATGTAGGGATCACAACAACTGTTACTTTGGAGGAGGAAGATGCTATTGCGGTGGTGGCGAACCTAGGGTGAGGAATTTTAGGATGCCAATATTTGAGGGAGAGGATGCCTATGGGTGGGTGTATTGGGTGGAGATGTATTTCATGGTGGATGGATTGAATGAGGAGGAGGAGAAGCTTACGGTTGCAAGGTTATGCCTGGAGGGAAAATCCCTAGCTTGGTTCTAGTGGGACGTTAGCATGGCCACGAACTGAACAGCTGAAAAAAGCCATGACCAACGTCCCATCCTTCCACCTTGAGGACAAGTTGCGTCTTTGGGGGGGGGGGGGGGGGGGGGGGTGGGGGGGGAGTATTGATACAGCGAGAGAAGGGGAGCAGAGAGGTTGGTTCAACCCAGCCAATCAGCTAAGGCCAAATCAGCTCTTGGGCTTGGCGGAACTCTCATTAGAACCAAGGGGGATTTTGGCCCCCTCTTGTGGACCCCAACAAAGCTATAGATCATTATGAAATGAGGAGGAATTAAGGGGAAGTTATTTTGGGAAGTTTTAATTAGAATTGAAGGAAAGAATTCAAATTTTGAATTGAAATAGGAGAGGGAAATTAATTAAGACAATAAGGGAATTAATTGTTGTTTTAATTCCAATTTGAATTCAAAATAAGAGCATGAATTAATTAAGTCAGTAAAGCTGTTTGGGAGAGAAATAGAAAGAGCTTATTAAGTCTAGTTATTTTGTTATGAGGGATATATGTGTTTTGTTTGTTTGTTGTAGTTTTCTTGAGGGCTTCCTAGCGACTTTAGGTTGATTGGGAGAGTCAATCTATCTGAATAGTAGATCACTTGTATCTTTCATTATTGTTGAAGTATTAACAAAAAAATCAGCCATTATATTTATGTTCATGCACTTCTTTTTGTTTATTGTGCTGTTTTCACTTCCAAATCATATCAGATTCATTGCAAAAATCACATCCACATATCTACTTGAGATATTTGATAAATAGCTGAGTATTGACAATAATTAAGTGGCAGGAATATTGCTTGATGGCAAATGAAATTGAAGGAAATCAAAACTTATGTGAAGGAAAATGCTTTCATAATTAGTAAATATTATAACCACACTGATTACAACCTAGCACTACACAGTAATTTATTATGGACCATGTACGCTCTACGCCACGCCCGTCTCTCTCTCCTCCCTTATACCTAGACATGCTGCTTTGAACTTTATGAAAAATCAACTTCGGGTTTTAGAAATTCTGCCCTCATGCCGTCTTTAGATGTTCTTGGTGATTAGGGCTTAGTGCTGAGCTGGCTCACCATCATGGGGGGGGGGGGGAGTATTGATACAGCGAGAGAAGGGGAGCAGAGAGGTTGGTTCAACCCAGCCAATCAGCTAAGGCCAAATCAGCTCTTGGGCTTGGCGGAACTCTCATTAGAACCAAGGGGGATTTTGGCCCCCTCTTGTGGACCCCAACAAAGCTATAGATCATTATGAAATGAGGAGGAATTAAGGGGAAGTTATTTTGGGAAGTTTTAATTAGAATTGAAGGAAAGAATTCTAATTTTGAATTGAAATAGGAGAGGGAAATTAATTAAGACAATAAGGGAATTAATTGTTGTTTTAATTCCAATTTGAATTCAAAATAAGAGCATGAATTAATTAAGTCAGTAAAGCTGTTTGGGAGAGAAATAGAAAGAGCTTATTAAGTCTAGTTATTTTGTTATGAGGGAGATATATGTGTTTTGTTTGTTTGTTGTAGTTTTCTTGAGGGCTTCCTAGCGACTTTAGGTTGATTGGGAGAGTCAATCTATCTGAATAGTAGATCACTTGTATCTTTCATTATTGTTGAAGTATTAACAAAAAAAATCAGCCATTATATTTATGTTCATGCACTTCTTTTTGTTTATTGTGCTGTTTTCACTTCCAAATCATATCAGATTCATTGCAAAAATCACATCCACATATCTACTTGAGATATTTGATAAATAGCTGAGTATTGACAATAATTAAGTGGCAGGAATATTGCTTGATGGCAAATGAAATTGAAGGAAATCAAAACTTATGTGAAGGAAAATGCTTTCATAATTAGTAAATATTATAACCACACTGATTACAACCTAGCACTACACAGTAATTTATTATGGACCATGTACGCTCTACGCCACGCCCGTCTCTCTCTCCTCCCTTATACCTAGACATGCTGCTTTGAACTTTATGAAAAATCAACTTCGGGTTTTAGAAATTCTGCCCTCATGCCGTCTTTAGATGTTCTTGGTGATTAGGGCTTAGTGCTGAGCTGGCTCACCATCATGAGTGGCAGTTGCTCTGACTTTTGAGCATTCTATGCACACCAGCACATGAAGAAAATTTATATTGTCTATCTTGATATTAGTCTTCATAACTTGAGTGGATCTGATTTTGAACTTAGAATTGGTTGTATGAAATTTCTAGACTTAGGAATTGCACAAATTTTCTTAATGTTATGAGTTTTTTTTATTATGCAGAACTTGTGGCATTGGTTGAGTATTCTGTGAAGCATGAGCACAGGCTATCTCCTAATAGGCCAGTTTATCTTGTTGGAGATTCATTTGGATGTTGCTTAGCTCTTGCAGTTGCTGCTCGTAACCCCATTATTGATCTTGTGCTAATCCTAGTTAACCCAGGTCAGTGCAAACTTAGAAAAGCTAGTTTTTGCTGTGATGAGTTGTTTATTAGTAGTTACATTAGTTTGGTGTTTACTTCACCTTACAACTTAATGCTTCCTTCAGCTTCTTCATTTGGGAGATCACAGTTGCTGCCCTTGCTTCCAGTTTTAGAGGCTTTACCTAGTGATCTTCATGTTGCTATTCCTTACCTACTCAGTTTCGTCATGGGTATGTCTTTATTCTCATTATTAATGTCATGCATGTCTTTCTTCTGCTGGAGGACTATCATCATCATTGTTAACCTTATCCTAACTATTTTGGATTGGACATGAGTAAATATTTTTTAATGTTTGACTTGTTCATTAGACATGTTCACCTAAAAGTGTAAGTTGTAAGATTGTGCCAAAGAATGATATTAATATTCTAAAATTCGCTCTCACATGGCTATTTGTCTTGTTGATGTTGATATTCTAGCATGCTTTATTGTTGAAATTATAAATACTTACTGCGTCATGGGATAAAGGCTTGATGTTGTAAAAGAACTTAACAGTCTACTATTCAATTAAATTACACATGGGCACTCATCACAATTTGAACTCCATGGAATCATTGAACCAAAAAACTTATGCTTCTAGATTTTAGACAAAGCATAATGTTCTATTCTAATAAAAACTAGTTGGCATGAAGCTTTTGATATATTTGTTTTCTTCTTATGATTTGCTATCCCATTTTGATAAAATGTCTATTTGTTTTGGGACTGCATTTACATTATTCCTGATATTGAGAACTAGTTAAAACCTCATGTAATGCGTAAAAAAGAATGAATGGAGCTTGCGGATTAAATAAATGAATCATAAATAGTTGTGATAGGGTTATCAATGATGTCCGTGAGTTTGTTTGGCATGATTAAGTTGGGACTAAGGAGAATGAAGCTAAAACCTAATGCTGCAGCCTTTTGATGGAGCATAATTAGAGTTTGTTGGCATGAAGCTTTTGATATTATTTTTATCTTCTTATGGTTGTTAGTACCCATTTTGATGAATTAGGCACGTTGGGTTTCCATCTCTGTATTTCTGCTTGCTTTGGGTCTGCATGGACATGATTGGTAATATGGCCAACTAATGAATACCTTATGTAATGCTCAAAAAGAAGGAATGAAAAAAGAGATATATAAAGTAAACCCCAAATAGGGGATAAGGCTATTGGTGATAATAGTGAGCTGATTTTTGCATGATTAAGTTAGGATTAAATCAATATCACTTTGGCTTGAACAAGGTTCAATTGTCATATACTTTGCTTTTTTATGGCACTATTCATTGTCATTAATATCCGTGCATGTTTATTTCCTGTTGTATGGTTTCCCTACTACTTTGGGTTGGTTTATGAATATTTTTTTTTTTATTTTGGAGTTGTTTCCTTAGAAGTGTACTTAAAAGTACAAAATGTTAGGTTGTTAGCATGATTCCTATAATGTGAACTAGATTCTAAATGCCCTTTGATTGACCATGTCTGATTCATATGCATTATTATTTTTGAAATTACCTTAACTTACATATTTTTTATTCGAAATTACCTGAACTTCTGACACATTTTCCAATATTCTTTATTGTTGAACCCAATGGAGCCATTTTACCTAAAAACCTTAACAAGGATGTTTTGTATTATAATAGGCTATTTGCTGGCATCAATGTTTTAAATACGGCTTCAAACGGAGCTTTCGACAAGCTACTTGTGGCTCAACTCAATTATAGCTTGTTTGTGATCATTTGATTTAGCAATCAAACAAGCTTGAATAATTATGTGTTCGACTCATAAACGAATAGCATTATTTAAAGGTCTTGAACAAGCTCGATAAGAAGTTCCATAAGAAGCTTGATTTATATTTGATATAGAGATCGTGAACAAGCTTGTTTATAAATAATATTTGGAAATAAATAGATTTCTTAAGATTAGCTTAATTTTTTATTTGATATATTTTCACATAATTTTTAGTTTTATTATAATAAGTGATTATTATTTATAAAAAAATTAACTTTATTTTTTATGTTACACTATTTCATCAGGTAGAATTTGTTCATGAAAAAGAGTTATTTATTCATGTTTGCTGTATTGTTTATTTAAAGTATTCATGTACAAGCTTGTTTATAAGAAAAATAATTTTTCTGAGCTCGTTTGTTCGTTAACAGGCTTGTTTCGTAGCTTGGAAACATTTGCTAGATATGTTCGTGAATAGACTCGTTTGGTAACTCAGAAGCACTCGCTAGAATGCTAGATATATTTGTGAATATGCCCTACAATAATTGTTTGTTAGTAGGCTTGATAAAGCTCGTTTGATAAGCTAATGAACATTTATAAAGTAATGCTCATTAATAGCTAGATACGGATCGTTTGTTTAAAACTCGATGAGGATGAAGCGAACTTAACACAAATTAAACATGAGGTAAGGGGAAAAATATTCATAATTAAAAACCCACATAAATTTTAATTAAAAAACCTAATTTAAGGAAAAATACTCATAATTCCAACGAGGGTCTAAAGCCGTGAGCACAACAACCACATAAGTTATAAGGGCAGAAACATAAGAACTCTTGAACAACTAAATTTATAAAATTGCTTTATTTTATTAATTCAGAATTTATATACAAGTTTATAATTTTCATCCTTTTACAAGCTTGCACTAGCCAACAAAAAAAAGGGTAGATTGTCGCCTATCTGCTAAATCTGTGTCTAAAGAGGAAGTCGACAACTTCGCTCTACTCTTTCCGAAGATCAAACATTCTGCACTTTTGGGACCTGCACAAAGCAACAGAAGCATCAACAGAAAAAAAGACAAAGGATTATGTAAATGTATGTAAAGCTACACAAACTAACAAAGGAAAAGTGTATATAAACTGAAGACTCCTGCAGCAATTAGCTGGTTGGCATATGGCTCATATGGGAACCTTGCACCAGGTATGAAGCATCAGCTATACAAATGTAAAGTAAAAAAAACTAAGGAAGAAGAGGGCGTACCAGCCCAATCCACTGCCAATCTCTTTCTTTCATAGTCGTTCACAACCTTCAGCCGAACTCCATCAACTCGAAGCCCAAGCCCGCGATCGATCTCTCCGCCTCTTCCTCCTTTTGATCCAACTCCTTTCAGTCAAACCCCAGCCTCCACTTCCTCTACTTTTTTCGAAGTCATCCGCCTCTACCTCTACTGTGCTGATCCAGAGGGCCTTTACCCGTTTAACCGGCCTCTTGTGTCGACCAATCCTCCCAATCCTTTACCCAATTGCACTTCAACATCCACAAGACCTGCCTCTACACACGAAATCCCATACCCAAAGCTAGCCTGCTCCGTTTGATTCCTCCTATTCCTACAACATGCCGGTGCCCGACATGCCTCTACCTATTTGAAATCCTCCAAGTCGAACCACTCAAAGTCGAAGGCTCGATCTGACTCTTAAGCTGTCGTGTTCGACCCTTCCACACCACCAACCCTTATAGCAACCAGAGCCGGTTGATTCGACGTTGAAATCTCTCTGATTTCCTGCTCCCGCCACACCAAGCAACCCCTCGCCAATCTCATTCTTCCTCTACCTCACATCAAACCCGACTCAAAGCAACCACTAACAGCTCTTTCCTCCTCCATTTAACCCAACCATCACAACAACAACTCCTAGCTCACTGAAATCCAACCCAAAGACTATTAACTCCTCTAAACAATTCATTCTCCTCCTCCTTTTGTCATTACTACTACCAGTTATTACCAATAACTACCATTTTTAATTACTATTATTAATATTAATATTAATATTAATACTAATATTATTATTCAATAAAACAAAAAAGAGAGAAAAATTGAGTAAAAAAAAAGAAAGAGGAAAAGGCCAAAAAAGGATGTGAGGAATTAAAAAAAAAAGTGAAATATTTGTGCTTTTGTGCATACTTGTTATCGCCGTCACATCGTCACCGCTGTTGACTCTTACATGAAGGTATAAATGCTTCAAACCCAAAAAGCCTCCAAAAGCCCGCTTTCGATGCTCGTGGCGCGCCGGTGGACCACCTATGTAGTGCCTCAGTGCCTGTGGGAAAAAAGCTGCATGTTCAAACAGGTACCTCTGAAAACCCATGAACTCCTTTCTTTGACGTGGTGGGATTGAAGACCACAACCACTGTATTGTCTGACACTAACCATGCACGTCTTTCTCTAATGTGATGGGTAGTCTAAGACTCCCAGATTTTTTTCTAAACAGGAGACGTCGAGAGGCTGCCAAAATTCAGAATGAAACGACGCGCAAAACCTAAGCAAATATAAGGGGACTTGAACTTAAACAGACAGTTGGAAATGGAACCTAAAATGATGAAGAACAGGGAACAATAAGGTTTTTAATAAAATACATACAAAATCAGGGAATAAAATTATGGGATAGAACTAACTGTAGAGGAATTACAATAAAAAAGTCATAATGTTGAAATTTACAAAAGTAGGGACAACTCATCCATGCATATTGTTTTGCACAAGTAGTGGTGGGATGGCAAGACTTCTGAATTAGTGAGGTACTGAGGTGGCATTGACAAATTTCTTGGATGTTATAGTCTAGATTGGTGAGGGGACAACTATTGTGTGGCATAAAACTACCAGATTCTAATAAAATGCATATTGGGGGAATAAAACCATAGGATAGAACTAACTACTAAACAATTACAATAAAAATTTATAATGTTGAAATTAACAAAAGTAGTGACAACTGATTCATGTGTTTCGTTTGGCACAAGTAGTGGTGGGATGATGGCATGGCTTTTGAATCAGTGAGGTGGCAATGACAAACTTCTTGGATGCTATATTCTGGATTGGTGAGGGGGTAGCTATTGCGTGGCAAGAGACTATTGATGCGGTGCATAATGGCAATGGGACATGAGGGGGTGATAGTCCCTTGTCCATTTCCACACTTTTTGTCAAATAAATGAATGGATGTCATTGATTCTAAGTTTGCTTAATAATTTTTGAAAGATTATTTCTGATAATCTTTTGGTGAGTATTTTGATAATATAGTTACATGTAGTTGCGAATGGGGAATAAATTAAACTAATGCCAAGCTTCTATTCTATAAGATTTATATCAACTAAAATATGCTTTGTACTGTCATATTGCATGGAATTATATGCAATATTGATTGCTGACCTGTTATCACCATAAAGCCTCATAGGATCTTTTTATTAAACCTTAAAGTCTTGCAAGATAATTTTCAACCATAGCAATTCTTAGATTCCCATTATCATAGATTTAAATATGTTGACCTTGATAACTATTACAAAGCTAATGCGAGTGAATATGGAAAAATGGCGAGTGATGGTGCAATGTTGTGCAAATGTTGTCTGAAATGCATCGCTTAAGAATGAAAATTGTTGGACCATAAATTTGGCATGATGGAGAGTCTCGAGGTCATTCAAGTGAATTGGACTGCACTTGGCGATAACTTTATAGTCTCGATTGTCTGATTTGCTCAACAACATTAGTAGTCGGCCCCATGACGTCAAACATCCTACTACTCATTTGGTCAATAATTCTTTCACTGGGTTATACTTCTTACATTTCAATTTAATGGTCGTTTCCCATTTTGTGGGGTCTTTATTCATAAACAAGCTTGCAATAGGGGAGTGTGAATAATCATGTGGAGAAGTCGCTATAGACACTACATCATCTCAACATTTTCTTACGTTGTTCAAGCCTATTATACTCCTCAATTGTCCCCTAATAATCGTGGTCATCTATCATGACCAAAATTTCCTCCTCAGTAAGTTCGTCGTCTGGCATTCCCTCCGATCTTCTCCATTTTAATAATTGTTTACAAAGAAGACATGAAAGTTTTATATTAGAGAAGAGGGAATATATCAAAATGCATCAGGATAAAATCAAATACTAATAGACATAAATGTGTCTTTATGTTAAAGTTCAACTCGTACATTTTGTTAACCAATTTTGTATTAAAAGAAATATATAAAGTTGAATTCTCAATTTAATGTTAAAAAAAGCTCTTGGAAATCCTCAATGTCAACTATTTGCAGCAAGTATTGTCCATTTCGAACACTATCATATTTATTAGGAGGCATTTGTTGACCTCGAGCATAAATGGCGAGCAATGGTCACAATGTTGTGCAAATGCTATTCAAAACTCAATAACCAAGAACAAAAGTTACCCAAACAATTCCCGTAAAACTGACTGTGTTAGGGCTTTATGGATATTAGAAACAGTTAAGAGAGATGCACATATTGCTTCGATCATCACACGAGATAAAAATTAGGAAATTCACTTCCGCGCGAGGCGGCTGCACAAATTTTGATGTGCATGAGCATAGAGAAACTTGCAAGAAATCAATATGTATATTATTATTATTATTATTATTATTATTATTATTATTATGATTATTATTATTTAAGAAAAAAATAAAAAATCAATCAAAAATAAAAAAATCTTCTCAACCATCCCTTTGCAATCTCTTGCTATCCCTGAATCCACGTGCTCATACCCTCTACGATGCTTCCTAAAAAAAAAACTTAATTTGCTCGCTCGCTCGTGATCTATCTCTCTCTCACTCTCGCTCTCATGCATGGTCTCTCTTTCTTGTCCCCTTCTCACGCTCTCCCACCCTTCCGCCTCTACCAAATTTTCAAGATCGCTAGTGACAAAGAAGCAAGGAAGCAATACATGGAGCTCACTGAAGAAGGCATTTATAAGACCTACAGTGTTTTGAGGTGAGGAGACCCTGTCGAAGCTCTTTGTTATAAGGCCTCAATAGAGCCAATAGCACGTGGAGGAGAAGGGGAGCTTGTGAGACATGCAAGCTTACGTTAAATCATACACGAATATTACCGCCGCTATCTCAACCACTGGCATGCTCCTAGAGCATTTTTCTCCCTCTTTTTCTCTCTAGTTCACTCTCTCTACTTCTATCACTCCCTCTCTCATTTCTTTCTCTTTCTCTCTCAAACTCTCTCTTCTGTTATGCCCTCTCTTTCCCACTTTATCTCTCTCTCTATCTTCTTTTCTCTCTTTCTCATTCCCCCTTCTCTCTCTAAAAAGAGATAAAATGTGTATATTCAACTCATTGCACATTCGCCATTGTCGTCATTACATCATTTCACGTGCAATGTATAATACAAAGCAACCTCACACCTCGGCTTAAGTACATGCAAGCATCTTTCTTGACATGGTGTAGAAATCTTATGTTGCCTATGTATTTTCTCATTTAGGTGACCTATACATCCATTTCTTGGTGCAGTGGGGAAGAAGATATTGCTGCCGCTCAAAATAAGTACCTATACACATATTTCATGATACAATGGAGAAATTCTATTTGCAAAATTTTCGTACAAGTATGAAGACCAATATGTGCCTTTCTTGCTATGGTAGGAGTAGAAGATATGACCATGGTAGGCAGGCACATACCCTCTTTAGATGCGCCCTATGCAGGGGAGACGTCGAGAGGATGCCAAAATCTTCAATGAGCTAGACTTGCACAAAATTTAGAAAGAATAAAACAAAAGTACATTCCCGACTATATATGTGGCAGAAAATGATAAACTTGTAAGATATCAATTAGTTTCTTAATTGTTTTATGAATTTGTTACTGAATAATTGAATAACTAGTGAACAATTGCCTATCCTTAAGTAATTAGTTATGGTATCTATTTGAGCACTGCTATGATTGTTTTGTTAGCTGAACTAATAAAATTATGGATTACCTGCTAACAAGGAAATACAATTATTTGCCTATTGCACTTCATTTTCTGCTTTGTTTTTGTCCATCGTAGTTAGCAACGAGCATTGAGGTTAGTGAGTGATTGAATCTTGAACTTACTGAAAGTCATCAGTAATTCAGTATATAGATATGGGGGTATCTGCAATTGGACCAGTAGGTAATTGCATTTTTTTTCTCTTAATTTTCTAGATATTTCATATTTCTATGCTAAAGTAGTCCTTTCGTAAGACATAATAATGGAATACTGTTTTATAAAAAGCATATGCGACTCCTGAGTTAATAACATTTTAATTCTTTTTTTCCTCTATTCCATTCAAAAAGCATGGAGCCTTGTACCTTGTTGTTGTATTCAGTGAAGAGATTACAGATGGTAATATCATTTTTGTCCTTGAGGGTGTTGTTGAACCAACTGTCATTTATGGCATGAAGTAGTTCTACATATGGAAAAAGGAAAACATTATGAAGTGAATATTGTGGATGTCACTTGATGCCTCCATTCTCTGCTTGCTTGATTATTCTGCTCTCTTGGCAGGTGATCCTGTGAAGATGGCTATGGCTACTGTTAATGATGATCTTCCTCCTCAGCAAACTTTTGATGAATTATCGAAAAGCCTTACAGCTTTGTTGCCTAGGCTTTCGGTATGTTGTCCTTGCCTTTCCTTTGAAGTTTTGTTTGGATGAAGGAAATAGTGGGAGATGAAATGAAATACTTACAATTTATTGGTTGATTAGGATTCAATAGGAAGTAATTTGAGCTTTTCGAAACTTTTTTTTCCCTTCCCCTTGAATTCCCAGAATTCAAATAGAGCTTAATGTATTTTTATTGAATACCAATTTATCAAATTTGGCCATATCTTATGGTTAAAAGAGAAGCATAATACTAAGTTAAGTGTGGCAGAGATGAGGATGCTCAGGTGGATGAGTGGCTTTACCCTTAAAGATAGGATACGAAATGAGCATATACGTGAAAAGGTTGGAGTAGCTCCAGTAGAAGATAAGATTAGAGAGAGTCGCCTTAGATGGTTTGGTCACATAAAAAGGCGGCTTTCCGATGACCCGGTTAGGAGAGTAGAGGTATTAGATTTGACTTGTGTTAAGAAAGGTAGGGGTAGACCTAAAAAGACTTGGTTTAGAAAATATTAGGAATGACCTTTCTTTATTAGATTTAAACAAGAATTTGACTTTTAATAGGACACAATGGAGAAAAAGGATTCATGTAGCTGACCCCACGTAGTGGGATAAAGGCTTGATGTTGTTGTTGTTGTGGCCATATCTTATGGCAAAAATTGACCAAGAAGAATCATGCAACTGGCCTCATTGGAAGATGCGGTCTGTTTGATGTGTTCTTCAAGTTGATTCCAGTTTATAAACCATCATAAACCAACTTCTTTATGTCAATTATAGGTTTAAATTTTATTTGTCCTTAATTGACGGTCCAATCTTTTTTATGTAAGTATCAAAGAGCATGGCCCAAGTGAAGCTTAAAGTTTTAACTTTGGTTAACTAAAGGATGCAAATTTTTTCAACTAATAAGCAATGCATTATTTTTCTCAACAACAGATTGAAGAATGATAGTGTATGATATGATATGCCATTCATGCATGACCACTTTATAAGAACTTCTTCGTAATTGTGTTTGAAAATGAATGGACATGGATTGAAGTGAATGAGTTCTGTTTTGGCTTAATTGGGATTAAATTTACTTCCATTTTTTTCTGGAAATCTAAAGCTGGTGATTTAAGGATCAGACAAGAACTAACCTGACTCGTGCTGCGAAAAATTTTCCCAGTTTGAAGTTTGATCTCAGTTAAAGGTTCAGGTTTGGTTTGAAATTTCTAAAATTGATCGTTGTTTGATTGGTCTTGTTGGTGAGAGCTGATCAGAATATTTAGCAATTTTTGATAATGCATAGTTAATTTTTGTTCCAAAGATAATTGATTGAGGTCGACTGTATAGTATTTTTCCTTTCTATGTACCCTGCTGCTGGATTTAGATATTTTTTATAGGATAAATTGACAATGCTTCCTGCATACAAATGCATGAAAAAATAATAATTTCATTTTCTTTGTGCAAGCACTTTCTTCCACCTTGAACTCAAAGGAATTTATAAAAATTTCATGAATGCTTGTGGTCAATATTAATACCTAGAAGATCATGGAAGCATGGCAATTATCAATGACTTAATAACACTTGGTTGATTTCATTATTGATTAGGAAAGCTCATGTTTTTTGCTAGTATTTTCAAAGTGTTAAAGAGCAATGGCGCAAGAGTTCATTTTTACTTTGATGTACAAAGTGCAAAGAGAAGCGACACTTTTATAAATTATAACATGCATGATTTGTTTATCATATATGTGCATATAACACGTTATTTAATCAATTAAATTTAAGCAATATCGGGTATTGAATAAATATACTTATATTTTAGGTATAATAATGTTGTGCTATTTCAAAAGTCAAAAATGAAATATCAAAGATATAAATAATAATGTTATTAAAGAATTCTTAAAAATTAAGAACAATGAGATTGAGCGACTAGTTAGGGACCAACATGTGATGATAGTCTGAACTAACAAAGTTATGAATATGAGGCATCCAAAAGCATTCTTAAGAAAAATTTTGAAAGTGAGAAGTTCCTAGCACTCATAACAAGAACCAATAAAAAGCATATAACAAAACTTGGAGGCAAGAGAGTGACTGGAAGAACCAGTAAAAAAAAAAGAGTAGCTCCAGTAGGAGAGTGGAGAATTCAAATTTTCTTTTAATTCCCTTAATAAATCTTTTCTAATTCCCTCCCAAATCTGAATTCAAATTAGCCCTCATTCCCTAAAATTAACATTTCATAATTCCCTCTCAAATCTGAATTCAAATCAACCATCTTTCCTTAAATAAACATTTTCTAATTCCCTCCATTTTAGTTTTTTATGGTAAGTAATTAAAGTTGAATTAATCCCCTTTGCTCTTCTTGCCTGCCGCCCACCCTAGTGGGGTCCACAACCTCAACCAGTCCATCAATACTCTCCTCCCAACGAGTCACCTTGTCCTCAAGGTGGAACGAAGAAACAACTTATGTAGCACTTGACTAGTAGCACTAGACTGGAAAATGGACTGACACTGGGTCGAATGATCCCTGCCTCCAATAAGGGTGTCAATATTTGACTCGACCTGAAACCCTACCCGAACCAGACCCGAAAAATTTCGGGTTCGGATTAACCCATTTGCCAAACAGGTCGAGTTTGGGTTTCATTTTTTGACCCGCTTATAAAATCGGGTTCGGTTCAGGTTGACCCGGAAACTTGAAATCAACCCAGGTTGACCCGAAAATCAGCCTGCACCGCAGTGCGATCCCTCGCTACAAACTAAGCACCTCGCTCTGGCATCATCGTACCGCAGCGCAATCCTCCGTTCCGGTCAAACAGTAGCAAGTCAATATCGAGTTTGACGTGAACCCCACCCGCAACCCGATTTTGACACCCCAAGCCTCCAGTATCTCCCAGATCAATCTCTCGATCTCATCCTTATACATATGTGTGCTTACAACTTAGTCTAGCCACATCCGTCAGGCTTACCCAAGTTGGCTTACCTCCTCCGTAGGCTTTTGGCCTATTCATGTGGGTTGTTGAACTTCAGTTTTCATTGGTTAAAACTTATTATGTGTTAGGTTTACCCTCTTTTGGCCCATCCTCTTAGTCCGCCCATGGAACTTGGCTAGCTGATTATTCAAGCTCAAGCCAAAATAAGTAGAATTGTTTTACAGGAGGGAAAAAAAATCTTTTTTATAGTACCTTCCTTTTCCTGCGAGGCCACATGTTCAAAATATTTTTTCATCTCGTTATTTTTATCAAATCTAGCCTTTTCCTGCATAATATTGAAGTGTATACATATCTGATTGAATGAATCTCACAGGAGATTAATTGATGCCCATGTTTTAGGATTTGGCAGATATTATACCAAAGGATACACTCATCTGGAAGATCAAACTTCTTAAATCAGCAAGCTCATATGTCACTTCTCGTCTGCATGCAATAAAAGCAGAAGTTCTAGTACTTGCCAGGTTTCTCTTTTGACTTGTCATGTTGTAAATTTTGTTTGAAATTGTTCTGGCTGATGAAAATTTAAGCGACCATGGAGATTGATGGTTATCCGAACTCGAACTGGGCAAGTGCAAGAAACAGCCTACTGTTCTGATAAAACATTTGTCTCTAGCAAATTTACATGTGAACCTAGTCTTTTTTTTATCCATCTATACTTTAGCTGGTAACTAAAGAACTAGATAAAAAAAAACTCATGTTAATTTCTTACTTTTTTCCTAGTTGTTTGTAACTTTGAAATGGTTTATATTTTGGATTTTTGTTAGAAACTGCTTGCATGTCTTGTATTTAATGGCAATTTTCAAGGGTTTAAATAGTCAGTATCCAGTGAAAAAGTACACCATGCACTTTTAGTACAACATTTTATCGTGTAGAATTACCAAGTTTAAAAGACTGGCACATCTCCAGATATCAGCATATTAATTTTCGAGAGGTTGTGCTGATATATGTGACACACGGTGATGGATCTACTACCCTATTCCTTGACGTAATTTACAAATATTTGATCTTATGTAATGCTACAGGATATAGCACATAAAGTATTCCAATTGATGCTATAATCTAGTTGCAATACTTGGACTTCAGAAATAGGCACAATTTTTACGATAGATATCGTTAATCATGTCCTTGGATATGTAGGAAATCTGTTTAGGCTTTGTTTTGATGGACAGCCCAAAAAAAATTTCTTATAATCTTTGTGTATTCATAATCTATTGAAATATGTTTCTAACGTTTCATTTTTATGATTCAGTGGAAAGGATAACTTGCTACCGAGCAAGGATGAAGCAGATAGATTGTCGTCTTCACTTAAAAACTGTCGTGTGCGCTATTTTAAGGACAGCGGTCACACATTGCTCTTTGTAAGTTGCATTTCCTGGTATGATTTTTCTGTAAATAATTCAAAATTGTACTCCATATATTGCAAGAGATTTTTTTGTTGTTCTGTTTCACTGAATACGTTTTCTTCTTTTCTTTTTGCTCAAAGGATACTAGAGCTGCATGTTATCCCTAGTGAGAGCCTTGAAAACTTTCCCTCATTTCCAGAATTAGAAGTGAAGCCCAAGCTGGCTGCTTATTTCTACTAATTTAGGTTTCGTTTGGGACAACTTCTTTACTGCTTTCTAAAACAACTTTCTAGCACAAAAATTTCTTGAATTAGAAAATTTTTGACTGAAAAGGAGTTTGATAAAGTAAACAAAAAAGCTGTCCCAAACAAAACCTTAGTCAATTGGGGAGCTTGAGGTTTGTTCTGGGACAACAAACACTTATGCACTGATAACCATTCATTCAGTTTGTTTTAGCATTAAACTAGTAATAGTTTTTTGTTTAAAGTGAAAAAAAAAAATGAGGACGAATGCTGTCTTAATATATAAGACTGTATGGTTGTTTATTATGGTTGTCACTTTTGAAGTTTCTTGTTTGCAAAACTTAAATGTGATAGAATAAATATTACTGTCCAGATTTCGGGGTATGTGTTTGATATTGTTACTGAATTCTTATTGTTTAATCCAGGAAGATGGAATTAATCTTTTGACTATCATTAAAGGTGTCAATATGTACCGGCATTCTAAATGTATTGACTTTGTTGAAGATTATCTTCCTCCTACAATAGGTGAATTTAGGAAATCATTTGAGCAAGGCAATAGGTACCTATTCAACTTAACTAGGAATTTTGGTTGAAAAAGATTATTAACATTACTTGTTTCAGTTCTTCTCACGTTGGGGTGATTAATTTCAGATTATTCCACCATGCAATCAGTCCAGTAATGCTGTCCACCCTTAGAACTGGAAGAATAGTGAAGGGTCTTAATGGCATCCCAAATGAAGGTCCTGTTTTGTTAGTGGGTTATCATATGTTGATGGGACTCGAACTTTCTTCAATATATGAAGCATTTCTGAGGGAGAAAAGAATCATCATCCGTGGTATGGCACACCCATTTTTGTTTTCAAGCAGAAAAGAAAATTCACAGCAAGAATTTTCTCGCTTCGATGAAATGAATGTCTTTGGTGCATTGCCTGTTTCGCCAATGAACTTATATAGGCTACTTGCGAAGAAATCATTCGTGCTTCTTTATCCAGGAGGTGCACGTGAAGCACTGCATCGGAAGGTGTGTTAAAATGTCCACTGCTTTTACTTCTTTGACCCTTCTGAAAATTTATTTTCCTGTAACTTGGATATTCATAATGCGCTGCTTTGATTTATTTCATTCAAATCACTTTGTAATACTAATGGACATTGGAACTGGATGGAAACTAAAGTACTCGTTCGATTAGAATATGTATTTTGGCACTTAAAACTAAACATGATATTTCAAACAGGAATGGAGCCAGATAATAGAGCAGCAGAGTACAGAAGTATATATCCTCTGATTTGACTCTTTAGATGTAGGAATACCTAATAAACTTATAGAAATAACTTTCAAGCTGCGAATTGGTGGCATTTAGCCTCGTCCTGAACTATTCTATACCTGCTTTATTTAACTTTTTTGCTTGACCACCATCAGTTGTGTTAACAAAGAAGCTGAACTGATAACCTGATGGTTTTATTGTCTCCATGGAACCTCTACTACCTTATTCTATTCAAAACTCTTTTTGTTTTGAAGTTATTATATCCCTGTCAATCTTCATCTCCTCAAACTATATTTGAATTTTAGTTTGAATTCAAAATTGTTCAAATTCCAATTCAGAATCATTCAATACCTTATTCTATTCAAAACTTTTTTTGTTTTGAAGTTATTATATCCCTGTAAATCTTCATCTCCCCAAGCTATATTTGAATTTTAGTTTGAATTTAAAATTGTTCAAATTCCAATTCACAATCATTCAATCGGTTCTTCCAGTAAATTTTCCATATAATCCAATTCAAATATCACCTATGAATCTATCTTTTTTTAATGTCAATCATCCTAAACCAAAATATTCCACAAATTCCTCTCTCCAATTCATTGAAGCTAGTTTTTAGCCATCCGTAGATGGTCATTGTTAACATGATCAGTAACCAACCCTTTTTTTTCACCTTTCCTTGAAACACATTTGTCAATTGATAGTACTCTGAATCAATATACCCCTTCCCCCCCTTCCCCCCCTTCCCTATATTTTTCATGCAAACTAGCTCTTAATTTCTAAGTAGAGCCGTAATACATGGAAAAAAGGGAACTAGAAAGAAGAAAGAGAATTGAGATATATTGTTTTCCTTCAAGATTGTTGATATCCCCCTTGTGATTTCTTTGACTCAGGGTTATTATATACTTTTGTATGAGAAATTTGGTAACATGACTAAGCAAGAAACAATCAATCATTGCAAGAAATTGTGTTAAAGCCGAGTTTCAAGTCATAGAACATGGAATATGTGAGAAATTGTAGCTCAAATGATTGCTATGAAAGTTAAGGATCCCAATTGATGAACCTATGAATGCACTATGCGACAACCTTATAGTTTGAAGCATTACTAGAAATCTTGTCCATCACAATGGAACCAAGCATGTGGAAATTGAACAGATAAAGTTGAAGATAAGAACATTATTTTTAGCTACACACCAGCTCTTCTCCAAATAGCAGATATCCTCACAATGTTCTTCCTCGAACCAATTTTGAAGATTTGACATCTAAGTTAGGAATATTAAATATATACTTGTTAACCCGCCGTATAAAACAAAAGAGAGAAAAAAAACAAAAAAAATTAAAATCAACGTACCTGCCATCCCACGCAGTCGCACGTCGTCGCCGCATTTCGCACGTCGACGTCCCCTCACGATCGCCCACGACCTCTTGTCGTTAAAGAGTCAAGGAAAAGAGGCTGAAGGCCTCTTACTCTCATCCCGACATCTCTCTCACTCTCGCTCTCGCTCTCTTCTCCCTGCTGGATCGGAAGTTACGACATTAGGATCGGAAGTAAGAACGGAGCTCGCCGGCTGTGAGGTAACTTCCTCTCTTTCGAGTCGCTTCTTCGGCTCCTCCTGCTGTTCGACTTCGCTGCTTCGACGACGTTTCCTTCCTGTTGAATCGGTAGTCGGACATTTGATCGGAAGCAAGAACAAGCGCTCGCTTGCTGTGGAAGGCAAATTTCTCCCTTTCACGTGGCTTCTCCGGCGCCTCCATTGTTGTTCGACTTCGCCAGTTCAACGACGTTCCCCTGTTGTCGGACCGGAAGTTACGACAATTTGATCGGAGCAACAACAGGCGCTCGCTCACTGTGAAAATAACTTTCTCCCTTTCGAGCGGCTTCTCCGACTCCTCCCCGCTGTTCGACTTCACTCCATTCGACGACTTTCCCTTGCCGTCAGCTCGGAAGTCACGACATTTTGATCGTGAGCAACAACAGGGAGCTCGCTTGCAGTGAAGATAACTTTCTCCCTCTCGTTAGCTTCTCCGGCTCCCTCTTCGCTGTTCAACTTTGCTCCTTCGTCGGCTTCCCTTCCTGTCCAACCGCAAGCAACAACGGGAGCTCGCCGACAGTGAGGGTAACTTTCTACCCTTCGTGTGCTTCTTCGGCCTATCCTGGCAGAACCCGAGACAGAGAGAGTTGGGAGGGAGAATTAATTATAATTAGTTTTAATTAAATTATTTTTTAATTATAATTATTTTAATAATAATTTTAATTAATTACAGTTGTAATTTTTAATTAATTATAATTTATAGAATTAACTATCATTAATTAATTTTTAATTAATTATTATTTATTAAAAGTTAATTAATATTAAATTAATTATAATTAATTATAAATTAATTATAATTAATGATTTTAATTAATGTTAATAAACTTTAATTAATTATATTAATTAAGTATAATTAATTATAATTAATTAAAAGTAATTTCTTAATTAATTGTAATTAATTAATATTAATTATAATTAATTAACAAAAAAAAGCCCGTCCATCTCGCCTCGATCCTTGAGCCGACAGTCGCCGACGACTCTCCCCCGCCGGACTTCAAGGTATAACTTTTGAAACCTTGGCTCTATCTCTTACCTCGTCCCGCGTGTCGAGTCGGCGGTCTGCCTATACACGCTCTTGTAGCGTGGTGGGAGGGGCAACCGGCGCGACACCTACGACAAGGTAGGAGAGTGACCCTCGGTTCCAAATCTTGTCCTCGAGCCTCTTCCACCTCCGTCGGACTTCAAGGTATAAATTTCTAACTCTACTCTCGTCCTCGACGTTTGCAGCGGACCGGAGAACCACCTATACGCGCTCTTGTAGCACGGTAGGAGGGAGCCCGGTGCGATGCATACGACGAGGTGGGAGAGCCCTATACACGCTCTTGTAGCGTGGTGGGGAGTCACTGCTGTTCTGGTACGTCACTGCTGTTCTGCTGTACGGGTACTGCTGAAGGCCCCATACACGCTCTTGTAGCGTGGTGGGATGAAATTTTGTACGGCCGCGGTGTCTAAGGACACCTACCATACACGCTCTAGTAGCGTGGTGGGAAGGCCCAGCTCCCCAATTTTCCCCCAAACGGGGGATATGTCGGGATGCTGCCGAAATTTTCACTGAAATGCATAAGACTTAAACTATTTGGAGACATCATTTGAGCAGCAATACGAAGAACAACAGAAGACTCGTACTCGAACAAAAATACACAGAATTTGAACCAAATGAGCAGAAGACCTGTACGATGAACAGAGGACTTGTGGACCTAAATCAGAATCAAAATTCAAATGATTTCTAAAGATCAAAATTCAAATGATTTCTAAAGATCAAATTCAAATGAGATAAAATCAAACTGAAATCAAAATCAAGTCAATACGAACATGCATTTGAACTTGCAAGGACTTCAGAAGATCCTGAACGAGCACTTGAACTTGTTCTTGGAATTCGAATTGTGCAACATCAGAGGACCCGAACATAGAACTCAAACTCAAATGAACTCCAACATGAATTGAATCTCACTCAAGCTCACTACTTGAACTCAAACTGGAACAAGATGTGGAGAGTAGGGAACTCAAATTGAACTCAAGTTGGATCCAAATTTGACATGAGCAATAAAGAACTTGAAATTTCAAGAACAACACACAAGACTCAAGCATGAGTTGAACCTTGAACTTGGGTTCAATGGAATACATAGAAATGGACTTTGGATGAATGAACAAATCAAGATCTAAGTGCACAGTCGTCCAAGCTAACAACAAGTTGCAAGTAGGAGATGAAATCTCGATGCACACGAAAGATGTGTTAACTCCTACAACAATCCCTACAAATGCCTGTTGATTGAGAAGGCAATATGGGAGACCAATAATGGAAGGACCGTCCCCTACAAGCAAGTGAAATCATCCACCACCTAAGATTGGTGAAAGGTGGTTTCAATACAAAAGCAAGGGCTCTCCTACAAATACCGCTAGGGGGTCGTAGCAAGTACAACGAATTCCTACCAATGACCACAAACCACTTGTGGATAACAACAGTGAGAACCTCGTAAGCATAGCGAACCACTGTGGACATAAGTATTGGTATCACCTACGACAGTGGTGATCAAGTTCTACAAGTGCGTTGAGTACGAGGGCGACCCGATGTACGAAAAAAGACATCCCCTGACAAAAGGAAGGACATGTTTGAACAAATTAGAACCAAACTTCCTGGTGTTTTAAAGCCTCTTTTTGGTTATATAATTAAGAAGAGAACAGTTCGGGTATCCAAAAACACCGAAAATAACAGGTCTGCTATACTGAAGATCCTAAAAGGAGTTCTCCCCAAATCAAAAAGTCTTTAACTCCAGAGTCCAGAAAATCCTTCCCCGGTGAATGAGAAAGGGGGAGTCAACATCCAAAACGTCACGCCACCGGATCCGCAACACTCGTACTAGCGGACAGAAGGCGTGTATAAGCTCTGAAATCAAATATTGTGTATTCAAATGTCAATTATCTACAAAATTATAAATATTTCAAAATACCCCTACACGTGCACTAGAGAATGTATACACATAGATACACTGAAGGGGATATATATAAAAATCACCCGCATGGGCCCCGGCGAGCGTGTTATTGGTACACACGTGACGCCTAGGGATGCTGTGCGGGTCGATAAGTGAATTCTAGTTCGAACCCGATCCTTCTATACGGATTAATAGAAGTCGACAGGGTTCGAACCTTTAAAACAAATACACGGCTGTGGAAACCAGTGTATTTGTTTCAACACATTCGTATTAGGCATGCTAAGCCTACAATCAAAAGAATTCACTGAACAAAAAAGCACGAAGCCTGCGAAACCCGATCCTCCTAAGCATGTAAATGGGAGTAGACAGGGTTCAAACCATTGAATAAATATGTGGTCACGAGGTCGACCAGAATATTTATCTAATACATTCTTTTTAGGCCTTCAATGCCTAAAATCAAGAAAATTCATAAACAAAAGCACGAAGCCTGCGAAACCCGATCCTCCTAAGCATGTAAATGGGAGTAGACAGGGTTCAAACCATTGGATAAATATGTGGTCACGAGGTCGACCAGAATATTTATCTAATACATTCTTTTTAGGCCTTCAAGGTCTAAAATCAAGAAAGTTCATGAACAAAGGCATGAAGCCTAAAGAACCCGATCCTTCTATACGGATCAATAGGAGTCGACAGGGTTTGAACTATCAAATAGATACACGGTTGTAGTGACCGGTGTATTTGTTTAAATACATTCTTTTTAGGCCTTCAATGCCTAAAATCAAGAAAATTCATAAACAAAGGCACAAAGCCTACGAGAAATCCGATCCCCTATCGATAAGTTGATAGGGTCGACAAGGTTCAATCAAATGGAAATGACCCCCAAACACCCCGATGATGGCCGTGTTGATTGCTTATCTCAACCGGAGGGGTTCTCAAATATTTTCAAATGTCATCCCAAATGTCCAAATTCCAAAGATCCACCCAAATATTCTAAAAAATCAGAATCAATCCCAAATTTCAAGATATTTAAATCGGAAATCAATCCATCAATCACTCAAAGCAAAATCCATCCACCCTCCGCAACAGTTTGCCAAGGCGGACAAATCAAAATTTACTTTGGCTCACAAAGAGCCAAATGCCTAGTCAAAAATATCACTAGGATTCATTCTCAAATAATCTCCTGCTAGTAAGGACGTGGTACGTGTCCTCTAACCGGCGGTCTGCCGCCAAATGGCACCGCAGGATAAACGGTTACGATGACCCAGGGCCCTCTGAACCGAGTGGTTTTGCCGCCAAATGGCACCACGAAATACCGGTTATGGCCAGAGCCAATACGTTCCTTATTGGCATCAAATCCTTGAGATATGAATCAATAGGATATGATTGATAAGGCACAAAGCCCTCTGTAAGCTAAGGTGGATTCAAATTTGTCCCCTTAGGCAAATATCCAACCCAGGTCTACAAGGTCCCCTTGGACGAAGCAACCCATGGCTGCCGACAAGGATCTTTCTGTCAGGTTGGGTCGACTACCTCCTCTGACTAAGTAGACCAGGGACCACGATGGCCCGGGACGACGGAACCATGGGATCTTGATCGGGCCCATCATCCATTCCCCCACCATCCACTTTAAGTGCAAGATGGTGCAAATTTCTATTTTTAAATATTCAATTCTCCAACCATTTTCCAAACTCAAATCTCAAATCCAAATCCAATTCTCCAAATTCCAAACTCTCAAACTCATTGCTGCTACTATATGCCAGATAACACGTATTTCTATACGTATCTGATCGATGACTAGCCTTAATCGAAAGTTCTCTCTCGTGATCGGGAGGGGTAATTAACTATAGGGGCTTGCGCCTATAGGAAACCAGAACTCAGATCATAAAGTCCTCACAAAATGAGGGCGAAATCTCTGGGTAGTGTCTTATCTACAAACCCATCTGCCTTCCAAAATTTACCCCGGAACTTAGTTTGTTAAAACTCCCTCGCCGAATAAGAAAAGCGAGTGGAGGCCGAGGCCGAATTTTCGGAGCCCACAGATTTCTGGCGACTCCGCTGGGGAATGGTTTCTCTTTCCATCTCTGGGTAGTCATTCAAAGGCTATAGTAGCAAGCAAATCAAATTTTAAATTTCCTGAAAATAAATCTTTTAAATAAGATCAATGGAAATTTGTTTAGCAGGGTTTTGAATTCCATGCTAACTCTCCTGCTTCTATTATTTGTTCTGCGTGGGGTGATGTATCAATTCTGATCACTAACCCCTGCCTGTCATTTTTACAGAATGGAAATGCAGGACACACCGATGACCGTCCAACTGGGACGAGGTGCCAGAATTCAACTGGCAAATGCTGTCATAGAGACTGGAAATGCTGGAGCCACCATCCACTTTGGTGGGCTCGAATTCTCAGCAGCTACTGCAAGGGCTGCAGCCGTCTCTGTGTACGGCGTGAACTCTGAAGAATTTTCTGGAAGATCCTATTCTGCAAGGACTGTTGCCAGAGGTACTACTCAAGGAAGAACCTCTGTGTTTGAAAGACTATCCCAACCTGAGGCCCTTACTGCAAAAAGGGTTGTCGCTGGAAGAAAAATATCTGTGGTGACTGCAAACACCTCCGCTCTGCCCAGAGAGCCTGATGCACCTGGGAGGTATGATAATGAAGCTTCTTCATCTGGAGGAAGGCTTACTAGAAGGCAAAGGAGGAAGAGAAATGCAGAGCTGCGAGCTCAGCAGTTACCTGTACCAGTCCATCCCTCCAATCTGCCAGCACCAGAATCAAAGATCAATATCCCCACTCAGAATAAGTTCGCCAATCTAAAGTGGATAAAAAGAAATAGCTCTTCTGGTGAGCTCAAGAAATCTTTTTGGGAGCGTCAGCTTGAAGTCCCAGCCCCTCAGAAGATAAGAGAGTCTGAACGTCTGTCTGCCCGGGGTGCACCGAGTTTTGAAGACAGTCAAGGAGAAGGGCTTAATGAAAAAGAAGTTCCAGAGGCCACTGATTGTTGAGGCCCGAAGAACTCCTCTAAGAAATAGACTATCATCCGCTGTGATGATTGAAAAAAGAGGTTACCAACGCCAAGTTCCGCGGGAAGCACATCGGGGCGTGACACTTGGACCACATGTCCAAGAATCCGTCGCCGAAAGGGCCCAGCGGAACGGCAAACAAGTTTGGAGGCCGAAGCCTCGAAAGAAAAAGATTTTTGAAGAAAAAGATAGACCAGGCGTGACATCCGGAGCTGTCTCTCGGAGATCCGCCCCTGCCAACAAAACTCGTCAGAAATGGGTCCAAAGGAAGGCCCATAATGACGACAATTATAATGACAGTCGACATCCTGGAGAGTCTTCCAGGAGATCCCGTCATTCTCCTACTTCAGCCAAAGAGGAAGTTCATTTCGATCGTAGTCCGCAAATTGAAGAAGTGATCCCTCCAAGCCGAGAACCTGAAATTCAGTGGCGTCGTCGCTCAGAAATTCAGGTACAAGAAGAAGAAAAAAGAATATAACGATGATGACACTATGGAGATCGAGGTGGTTCGTATGGTCAGCCACGTCGATGTCGAAAAGGAAGATGATGATGGTGATGAAGAAGACCAGCAATCACAGCCGCGCGTACGTGTTTATCGACGTCGCCACAGGGCTAGACCCATTGCCAGCCAAAGTGCTCATTCCTCAGGAGAAGGCGATGAGGAAAAAGAAGAGGTCGGAGAAAACCCCTTCGCTGGTGAAGACATCACACTCGCTGAAATGAGAAATCAAATAAGGCAACAAATGCGAAGAAAAGACAGAAATCTCTCAGTTAAATGATAAAATGACTGAGATGATAACTCAAATGACGGTCATGATGGAAATGATGCAGAAGACCACTTCTGTGGGCCCTGCACCGGCCCAACCCGTCAACCAAGCTGCTAATTCTCAAAACCCTCAAGCGCCCCAAGCCTCAGGAGTGAAAGGTGTACTTGAAGGTGGCAAAGAAACTGATGATTCAACCCGCCAGCGTACTCCACAAAATGTGGCGAGCGCATCTGAGCCTGTAACTGCGTCACAGCTGGAAGGCTTAATCAGTGAAAAGATTAAAGCTATTATAGCTGCTGAACAAGCAGAGAAGCTGGTAGGAAAAAGGTCGCCCGTACCCATCAGAGTACGATCAGGTGCCATATCCAAAGGGATATTCTGTGCCAAAATTCAATATTTTTGATGGCAACAAAAATCCCAGACAGCACCTCGCGCAATTCAAAGCAACTTGTGGGAATACAGGAGGCAATGACGCTCTGCTATTCAGGCAATTCGTAAGCAGCTTGAGTGGAACTGCTTTCGAATGGTATGCCGAGCTACCAAATGATTCTCTGAAGACCTTCGCAGAACTAGAGGCATTATTCGTGAAAAGATTTGCCAGTGCAACAGAGAAGACTACCATTGCTGATCTCGCCCTCGACAAAAGGAGAAAGGATGAATCAGTAACGAGATACATAACACGCTGGCGCAATCTCAGCATGAAGTGCGAGCAGCAGCTGGAAGAAGAGCATGCAGTTCAACTACTGATTGGAAACATTGATGATAAAATGCAACCCTTCTTATGCATGGCTTCAATCACTACCTTCCAGGATCTGTTGGACAGGGTGGCAAAATTTGAGAAGTTAAACTTATCAAAGTCTGAAAGCTTTCCTGATAAATCCAAAAAAGCTAAAGCTCCTGATGCTAGGAGAAATGATGTTTACTCCGCATTTCCTTCCAGACCTGATAAAGGTAAACGGGTAGCGTATAATGTGGATAAAGGAAAACAGCCAATGCAATACGAAGAAAAGCCAAAACAGGCTTACAATTCAATCCCTCAACCAAAACTGGTTCTTGGAGGAAATGATAAACCTCGAGCCTTTCCTGGTGGAGGAGAGCGCCAGAGGCAACCCACGGGAACTGGTGATAGAACGTTCCCTTCTCTGAAGGAGAAAATGAATAAAGAATATTCATTTAAAAGGGAGAGTGTCGCTAAACTATTTCGACAAGCACTCAAGAATGGTCTAGAATTGCCAGAATGCAAAAGACCTGAAGAGTCCAAGCATAGTGGCGACCCAAACTACTGTCCATATCATCGGGTAGTTAGCCATCCAATTGAAGATTGTTATGTCTTCAAAGATTGGTTGGAAAAGATGTACAAAAGGGGAGAATTAACATTATCAGATAATGTGTTAGTTCGTCCCGGAAAGGGATCCACCCGGGTAGTCACGTCCTCTTCCGTACTCCCGTCTAAAGAAACAATAACAAAAAAATCTGTTCAAGGAGAGCAATGGGAGACCGTGGTCTCCAAGAAGACAACAAAAATGCTGAAACAGCTGGAAGGAGTTCCTGGTGTCAAGTGGAAGTCTCCTACTGAGCCGGTATTGAACTTAAAATGGTTGCCTCTATCACAAGCATCCACCTCTAAACAGCAACCTGACCAAGCTAGCTCATCAAAGTCTGGAAAGTCAAAGTCAAAATCTTCCAAGAAGAAAGCCAAGTTGAAGAAGCCTATGGCGAAGAAGACTGCAACTCAAAAGGCTATGGATAGTTTGGGTGAATATTACCAGACTGTTAGGAGGCCTATTAAGCTCGGTGATTTTTATGAAAGAGCTTAAAATAGATGAAAAGGAAGAAGAAGCAGAGGATGAATCTCTTCCTACGGAGATATGCCGAGTCATCTCAGCAAATATTAAAAATATCAGATAGGGAGAAATACGCTGAAGAAGCGGCCCCTGAATTTTGTCTGATGGTGTCATCAATCGAATTCAGTTCAGAAGATCTATGTTTTCCCGATGATGAAGATTCAGACCCAAGTGTAGCGTCGCAAATGAAGCAGGTGAAATTGGGAGACAATTCTGAGTCCACCGGCGAATCTCCAGACGCGACAATGGTTGACTCTGAAGAAAATGCTTCATCAAACAAGTCTGAATCAGATGAGGTGGCCCAAGTACAGTTGAGAAGTGGCAAGATACTGCCGCCTCCACCAAAGAAAGGGATCCCTAGTAAAGATAAGGGAAAAGAGATAATTATCAATGAAGATATTATCCCCGAAGATCCCAAGAAAAATAATACTTTATCCAAGGGGATAGATTACAATATCTTATCCCACTTGAGAAAGATCCCGGCGTAACTCAGTATATATGATGCCTTACTAATGTCTAAAGACCTTCGAGAGACTTTAATCCAAGCTCTCAAGGACCCTGAAAGATATGAGGCATATTTTGCTGAACGTAACTTGACTGAGGTTTTGCAAGCTCAAAATGAGCCCCTCATCACCTTTGCTGAGGATGATATGCTGCTTGGAACAGCAGACCACAACCGCCCTCTGTATGTTACGGCAGAGAGCGACGGTATGATGATCAGTCGAATTTTGATTGATCCCGGATCTTCTGTAAATCTTATGAGCCTTAAGGCACTAAGATCCCTCTGCCTCGATGTGGAACATCTTGGCCAAGATAAACTGATGGTGCATGGCTTCAACGAGAAAGGGCAGAAAACTCTTGGTTCTTTATGCTTCCTCTTGTATTTGGGGAACTCCATACGGAAGCCAAATTCCATGTAATTGATGCGGACACTTCGTTCAAGGCGTTATTGGGTCGCCCCTGGCTGCATGAATACGGTGTTGTCCCTTCAACATTACACCAATGCATGAAGTATCTCAGAGAAGGAGAAGAATTCAGAATTTCTGGTGATATTCAGCCCTTTGCAGTACATGAAGTAACAGTTTATGAAGATGCTTGGTACTTCATGCCAAAGCAGCAAAAGTCGTCAAGTTCTCTTGAGGCTAGAGCATCAAATTCTAAGGCTGCAAAGAAACCCAAGCAAGAAGGTGATAAGAAGCGTGTAGGAAGAAAGAAAGCGACGCCAACTCTTCCTAAAGCATCAATCATTCCTAAAGAAAAGAAACATGTACCTCACCTTGGGAGTGACACGGATGAAGATGATGTTACTCCTACCAAATCTCGAAAAATATGCCAGTCCACGGATGAATGGAGTAGGCAGATTGAATTTTCAAATGATGATTATGACTACGACTCAATCTACATGAACTCAGTGCAGAGTGTGTTCTCCAGAAGAATAGACAGTCTGTTGATTTCAGACAGCGTACTCGTAGTCACACGTGTTCCCTTGCAACATTTCAAGGAAATCATTTCGCGCGAGGTTCATAAAATTGAAGAACTCTCCACTCTTTATCTGCCTCCCCGTAAAAATGGGACTGTGCCAAAGAATGTGTTATATTCCACGGGAGTTCATGAAGAAGAGAATCATGACTGAGATTGCATGCTCATCGACTCCGAGGAATTATTTCCTACGAGGCTACCCAAATTCAATACCAAAAATATTCAAAGAATGTTACGAAAACAAATCAATATTCCTACTACCAAACGACAACTGCGTACAAGCTTGGGCCTCTGGTATGGAAGAAATCCGCGTCCACTACGACGAAAGGATATAGATGCATATAAAGGCATCGGGTTCATCAAACGAAAATTCCTCCGGAAAGAGACTTGCCGGGCAATCACGAGCATGGAAATCGAATCCGAGGATGATGGTGTTGAAGAGACACGCGAAGCTGATGATTATGATGATCAACCCGTAGAAGCTGAGCCTGCACCAGAAGAACTGGAAGATGGTGGACAAGCTGCTACGATGGACGAGCTAAAAGAAGTCAACTTGGGAACTGAGGAAGACCCTCGCCCAACCTTCATTAGCTCTCTTCTACCAGAAGATCAAGTAGAAGAAATAAAAGAACTCCTATGTGAATTCAGGGATTGCTTTGCCTGGACATATGCTGAGATGCCTGGCTTATCCCCTGATGTAGCGGTTCACAGATTAGCAATCAAGCCTGATGTAACACCCGTCAAGCAAGCTCCAAGGAGAATGAGATTGGAGATTGAAGAACAGGTGATTGCAGAGACGAAGAAGCTTATAGATGCTGGCTTTATTCGTGAGGAAAAGTATGCCGACTGGATTGCCAATATCGTCCCTGTAAAGAAGAAGAATGGTCAGATTCGTATCTGCATCGACTTCAGGGACCTCAACAAGGCATGTCCAAAAGATGACTTTCCGCTTCCAATATCAGAGCTTCTAGTTGACAATACATCCAACTATGATATATTCTCCTTCATGGACGGATCGTCGGGCTACAATCAAATCAAAATGGCGCCTGAAGATGAAAGACATACATCATTCAGAACGCCTATAGGCATATTCTGCTACACAGTCATGCCCTTCGGCCTGAAGAATGCTGGTGCCACCTACCAGCGGGCAATGACTCGTATATTTGATGATTTGATTCATCAGAAGGTCGAATAATATGTAGATGATTTGGTCATTAAAAGCATAGGCCGAAAAGACCACCTTCATGACTTGAGAATCGTGTTCGAAAGAATCAGAAAATATGATCTGAAGATGAACCCTCTCAAGTGTGCATTTGGGGTATCCTCAGGGAAATTCCTAGGGTACGTTGTTCGACATCGAGGCATCGAAGTTGACCCCAACAAGATCAAGGCGATCGTGGAGATGCCACCTCCAAAGAATCTTCGACAACTCCGCTCCTTACAAGGGCAGTTGGCTTTCATTCGGCGATTTATATCGAATCTATCGGGTAGGTGCCAGCCATTTTCAAAACTAATGAAGAAAGATGTCCATTTCAAATGGGACGAAGAGTGCCAAGAAGCATTTGACAGCATCAAAAGATACCTGTTGAATCCTCCTATTCTCGCGGCGCCAATCCCGGGGAAGCCTCTTATACTGTATACGGCAGCACTAGAAGAGTCCCTCGGAGCACTATTGGCCCAACATAATGAAGAAGGCAAGGAGAATGCACTGTACTACATCAGTCGAAGATTGATAGGGGCAGAAATCCGCTACTCTCCAATTGAGAAGCATTGCTTGGCTTTGATTTTCGCAGTTCAGAAGCTCCGCCATTATATGCTCTCTCACAAAATCACCTTGATATCAAAGATCGATCCGCTGAAGTTCTTGATGACAAGACCAGCGTTGACAGGTCGTTTGGCAAGGTGGGCAGTGATACTCCTGCAGTTTGATATCACATACGTGCCACAGAAAGCAGTGAAAGGGCAGGTATTAGCAGACTTTCTTGCAGCACATCATATCCCTGCAGATTCTCCGCTCAACGACGATCTACCTGACGAGCAGATCATGAACGTTGAAGAAGAGGAGATACTACGAGTATGGGAAATGTATTTTGATGGAGCATCGTCAATAAAGCGTGCTCGGCCTCCAAATCTCGAAAAGGCTCAAGCTGGAATTGGAATCATTTTCGTAGCACCCGAGGGAGGCATAATGAGATTTTCATTCAGTTTGACTGAACCTCGGACCAATAATGAGGCTGAATATGAAGCCCTAATAGCAGGATTGGAGATTGCAATCGATGTCCGAATTCAAAATCTCCAAATCTTTGGTGATTCTCAACTTGTTGTAAATCAAGTGTTGGGAGTTTATAAAATCACCAAATTTGAGTTGGCCTGTTATCATCGGCGAGTTCTTGAGCTTATGAAACAAATTCCAGTTGTCAAACTAACTCAAGTTCCCCGAGGTCAAAATGCCAAAGCCGATTCTCTTGCCAAATTGGCTAAAGAAATGGCGAATATGGACGACGAATGGCCTATAATAATTATGGTGCACAATCGGCGGATCCTAGAGCCGGCATTACTACAATTCCCGCAGGCAGAGGGAATACCAAATTCAAGCCAGCAGGATGCAACTCCGGTTGATCCTCAATCTCCCCAATCAGTTGATCCTGAAGATCAGTCTGAAGAACAGCAAGTTCCTAAGAAAAGACGCAAGGCCAGTCAAGCTTCAGAATCATGGTGGCATTGCCTAGATATCGAGGAAGAAGATGACTGGAGACTGCCTTTCATTGACTACTTTAAAGAAAGTAAATTGCCAACAGACAAATCATTAGTTGCTCAAATCAGAAAGAGAGCGCTACGGTATGCATTTGTTAACAACACATTGTATCGGCGTGCTTTCGATCAAATGTGGCTAAGGTGCCTAGGGACTCGAGAAGCTGATAAAGTGGTAGCAGAAGTTCACGAAGGACTTTGTGGAGCGCACCAATCAGGTCCCAAGATGGCAGTCAAAATCAAAAGAATGGGCTACTATTGGCCGACCATGGTCAGAGATTGTATCAATCATGCTAAGAGGTGCCATGAGTGCCAGATCCATGGTGATATTATACATCAACCGCCAAATCCATTGCACCCTACGATAGCATCCTGGCCATTTGAATGTTGGGGTACTGATATTATCGGGCCAATAGATCCGCCGTCATCAGCAGGACACCGCTTTATCTTGGCAGCAACCGACTATTTCTCCAAGTGGGCAGAAGCGGCTCCATTTAAAGAAGTTACGTCCGAGCACGTGATCAACTTCTTCACCCACAATGTTGTTTACAGATTCGGTGTGCCACGCCGCATAATCTCAGATAACGGAACTGCTTTCAAGAGTACAAAAATCTATAAGTTCGTTGATCGGCACAAAATTGATTGGCGGTACTCTTCTATTTACTATCCAAGAGCAAATGGCCTGGCAGAAGCCTTCAACAAGACACTGGTGAAATTGTTGAAGAAAATCCTTACTAAGAACAAAAGAGAATGGCATACGAAAATGGCAGAAGCGCTATGGGCGTATCGTACAACTTACAAAACGCCGACCAAAGCCACTCCTTATTCTCTGGTATTCGGAGTTGAAGCTGTACTGCCATTAGAAGTTGAACTTCCATCTCTTCGAGTTGCTGTCCAGAATGAGCTGACTCAAGAACAAAATGCTCGTCTAAGAATGGAGGAGCTCGATGCACTCGATGAAATCAGGTTACAAGCTCAGCAGAACCTGGAGATCTACCGAGCAAGAATGACAAAGTCATTTGGTCGAATGGTACGCCCTCGATCATTTCAAGAAGGGGAATTGGTCCTGGTGCAGAGAAGACCAATCATCCCGCATAGAAAAATTGGTGGCAAATTCATTTCCAACTGGGAAGGACCTTTCGTCATCGAAAAGGTGTATCAGGGTGGAGCTTATCAACTGATCGATCTGAATGGTCAAAGGCCCATGCCGCCGATCAATGGCAGATACCTGAAGAAATACTATGCATAAATTGCCCCATGAAATGCTATGTCTAGTGTATTATGCTTTCATGTCTGTTTATTAGCATATACATTTCACATTTTGAAATTCTCTTGCGTTATGAGAATTCATCTCAAAATTTCCCATCAGACTGGGGGCATTTTAAATATTTGTTCGGGTCGACATCACGCTGCGTGCCGAGATCCCCAAACAAATATTTAAAATCTCAAGATTCCAATTCTATCCTGCCCTAAATTGTCCCTGTGAGATAGGGGCATTTTAAATATTTATTCGGGTCGACATCGCGCTGCATGCCGAGATCCCCGAATAAATATTTAAAATTATCAATTCATATGTCTTTTGTGCTAAAGAATACAAAGATTTCTTTTTCAAAGTCTATGCAGGTGACTTCTCAAAAGATTGAGACACCTTCTCCAACAAACCAAGACTCAAAAGTCAAGGAAGAGACTTTTGTGGCTATACACTCCTATAAAATTGAGCCGGAAAAGCTTGAAGTCTTTCAACAGCCTGAAGCTTAATATTCGAATGGGTATAAAAGGTCGGATCCAACACGCCCAAATATGGCCGGATCACTGGCAGCTCCGTCTACTCAACAAGCCATAAGAACGGCCGTAGTAGCGGAACCCCCACTTCGTCAACCCGTCAGTAGGGACTGAAGAAAGTACGAAGGCTAATTTGACTCGACCAATTCAAGTGATCGTAGTCTGCAAAGTTCTCCAAAATGACTGGAGAATCAAAGTTCTAAGAGAAGATGAGTCTCGAGCAACTACTGAATCTTCGTAGGCTCCAAAATTTAAAACCATGAAGGATAACTCAAAATCTGTCAACTTCAACAAGATCAGCATTGGGGAGTGCAATTCCCATAGCTCAAGTCTGAAGTCTGAATGGGTGTAAGAGGTCGAATCCAACAAGCCCAAATATGGCCGGATCGCTGGCAGCTCCGTCTACTCAACAAGCCATAAGAAAGGCCGCAGTAGAGGAACCCCCATCTCAGCAGCAACCAGAGGACGAAGAGCTGTCAAATCCTAGCTCTCCTGATCTGATAAACTCAAGTGATTCAGATTAAAGTCTTCTCAAGTGGTTAAGGATCAAGATACTACCTATGTTCGGTACTATTAACTGAATCCAAAACCTGCAAATCCTTCAACAAATCCATCAAGCACAAAGCAAGGATCGAAGGAATTTTCTTCAACAAGTCCACCAAAGCACAAAGCAAAGGACCGAAGAAAATTATCCAAAGGTTCATGAAAAGCCTTAGGCAGAACTAATTGGATTTCGTCATCAACAAGTCCGTTACGCACAAAGCTCTGGACCGATGACTTCTCGCCACCGACCTGGTACAAACCTAAGGGTTTAGGTCACCGGCATCTACCCCTTCATCAAGTCCGCAGCACAAAAGCACAGGACAGAAGGATCAAAATCTCAGGGCTCTAACTAAAGTTGCAGAGAGTTCTCTAAATGACATCTACAAATGTCCCTAAAGACTGGGGGCATTTTAAATATTTATTTGGGTCGACATCGCACTGCATGCCGAGATCCCCAAATAAATATTTAAAATTTTATCAAGATACAACCAGATGATAGAAGAATCTTGAATATATGCTATCCACCACCGTTAATCTAAAAAAGATGAGATATTAGTCATCTGTGGATACATCTAAAAGATCTATGGAGAAAGGAAGACTAGTGTGACATCCAAACAAGTTTTGGAGATCCACTATAAGAAAATTTTAGTGTGACATCCAAATAAATTTTTGGAGATCCACTAAAAAAAAAAAAAAAACCCTAGTGTGACATCCAAGAAGAATTCTTGGAGATCCACTAAATGAAAATTTTAGTGTGACATCTAGAACAAGATATCTAAAGATCCACATGGTCAATCAGCCTGCAACAAACGTGGCCCGCTCCAGACGCCTACCACATTTGTTGGGGGGCATTTGTTAACCCGCCGTATAAAACAAAAGAGAGAAAAAAAACAAAAAAAATTAAAATCAACGTACCTGCCATCCCACGCAGTCGCACGTCGTCGCCGCATTTCGCACGTCGACGTCCCCTCACGATCGCCCACGACCTCTTGTCGTTAAAGAGTCAAGGAAAAGAGGCTGAAGGCCTCTTACTCTCATCCCGACATCTCTCTCACTCTCTCTCTCTCGCTCTCTTCTCCCTGCTGGATCGGAAGTTACGACATTAGGATCGGAAGTAAGAACGGAGCTCGCCGGCTGTGAGGTAACTTCCTCTCTTTCGAGTCGCTTCTTCGGCTCCTCCTGCTGTTCGACTTCGCTGCTTCGACGACGTTTCCTTCTTGTTGAATCGGTAGTCGGACATTTGATCGGAAGCAAGAACAAGCGCTCGCTTGCTGTGGAAGGCAAATTTCTCCCTTTCACGTGGCTTCTCCGGCGCCTCCATTGCTGTTCGACTTCGCCAGTTCAACGACGTTCCCCTGTTGTCGGACCGGAAGTTACGACAATTTGATCGGAGCAACAACAGGCGCTCGCTCACTGTGAAAATAACTTTCTCCCTTTCGAGCGGCTTCTCCGACTCCTCCCCGCTGTTCGACTTCACTCCATTCGACGACTTTCCCTTGCCGTCAGCTCGGAAGTCACGACATTTTGATCGTGAGCAAAAACAGGGAGCTCGCTTGCAGTGAAGATAACTTTCTCCCTCTCGTTAGCTTCTCCGGCTCCCTCTTCGCTGTTCAACTTTGCTCCTTCGTCGGCTTCCCTTCCTGTCCAACCGCAAGCAACAACGGGAGCTCGCCGACAGTGAGGGTAACTTTCTACCCTTCGTGTGCTTCTTCGGCCTATCCTGGCAGAACCCGAGACAGAGAGAGTTGGGAGGGAGAGGTATAATTAGTTTTAATTAATGTTTTTAATTATAATTATTTTAATTAATTTTAATTAATTACAGTTGTTATTTTTAATTAATTATAATTTATAGAATTAACTATCATTAATTAATTTTAATTAATTATTATTTATTAAAAGTTAATTAATATTAATTAATTATAATTAATTATAAATTAATTATAATTAATGATTTTAATTAATGTTAATAAACTTTAATTAATTATATTAATTAAGTATAATTAATTATAATTAATTAAAAGTAATTTCTTAATTAATTGTAATTAATTAATATTAATTATAATTAATTAACAAAAAAAAGCCCGTCCATCTCGCCTCGATCCTTGAGCCGACAGTCGCCGACGACTCTCCCCCGCCGGACTTCAAGGTATAACTTTTGAAACCTTGGCTCTATCTCTTACCTCGTCCCGCGTGTCGAGTCGGCGGTCTGCCTATACACGCTCTTGTAGCGTGGTGGGAGGGGCAACCGGCGCGACACCTACGACAAGGTAGGAGAGTGACCCTCGGTTCCAAATCTTGTCCTCGAGCCTCTTCCACCTCCGTCGGACTTCAAGGTATAAATTTCTAACTCTACTCTCGTCCTCGACGTTTGCAGCGGACCGGAGAACCACCTATACGCGCTCTTGTAGCACGGTAGGAGGGAGCCCGGTGCGATGCATACGACGAGGTGGGAGAGCCCTATACACGCTCTTGTAGCGTGGTGGGGAGTCACTGCTGTTCTGGTACGTCACTGCTGTTCTGCTGTACGGGTACTGCTGAAGGCCCCATACACGCTCTTGTAGCGTGGTGGGATGAAATTTTGTACGGCCGCGGTGTCTAAGGACACCTACCATACACGCTCTAGTAGCGTGGTGGGAAGGCCCAGCTCCCCAATTTTCCCCCAAACGGGGGATATGTCGGGATGCTGCCGAAATTTTCACTGAAATGCATAAGACTTAAACTATTTGGAGACATCATTTGAGCAGCAATACGAAGAACAACAGAAGACTCGTACTCGAACAAAAATACACAGAATTTGAACCAAATGAGCAGAAGACCTGTACGATGAACAGAGGACTTGTGGACCTAAATCAGAATCAAAATTCAAATGATTTCTAAAGATCAAAATTCAAATGATTTCTAAAGATCAAATTCAAATGAGATAAAATCAAACTGAAATCAAAATCAAGTCAATACGAACATGCATTTGAACTTGCAAGGACTTCAGAAGATCCTGAACGAGCACTTGAACTTGTTCTTGGAATTCGAATTGTGCAACATCAGAGGACCCGAACATAGAACTCAAACTCAAATGAACTCCAACATGAATTGAATCTCACTCAAGCTCACTACTTGAACTCAAACTGGAACAAGATGTGGAGAGTAGGGAACTCAAATTGAACTCAAGTTGGATCCAAATTTGACATGAGCAATAAAGAACTTGAAATTTCAAGAACAACACACAAGACTCAAGCATGAGTTGAACCTTGAACTTGGGTTCAATGGAATACATAGAAATGGACTTTGGATGAATGAACAAATCAAGATCTAAGTGCACAGTCGTCCAAGCTAACAACAAGTTGCAAGTAGGAGATGAAATCTCGATGCACACGAAAGATGTGTTAACTCCTACAACAATCCCTACAAATGTCTGTTGATTGAGAAGGCAATATGGGAGACCAATAATGGAAGGACCGTCCCCTACAAGCAAGTGAAATCATCCACCACCTAAGATTGGTGAAAGGTGGTTTCAATACAAAAGCAAGGGCTCTCCTACAAATACCGCTAGGGGGTCGTAGCAAGTACAACGAATTCCTACCAATGACCACAAACCACTTGTGGATAACAACAGTGAGAACCTCGTAAGCATAGCGAACCACTGTGGACATAAGTATTGGTATCACCTACGACAGTGGTGATCAAGTTCTACAAGTGCGTTGAGTACGAGGGCGACCCGATGTACGAAAAAAGACATCCCCTGACAAAAGGAAGGACATGTTTGAACAAATTAGAACCAAACTTCCTGGTGTTTTAAAGCCTCTTTTTGGTTATATAATTAAGAAGAGAACAGTTCGGGTATCCAAAAACACCGAAAATAACAGGTCTGCTATACTGAAGATCCTAAAAGGAGTTCTCCCCAAATCAAAAAGTCTTTAACTCCAGAGTCCAGAAAATCCTTCCCCCGGTGAATGAGAAAGGGGGAGTCAACATCCAAAACGTCACGCCACCGGATCCGCAACACTCGTACTAGCGGACAGAAGGCGTGTATAAGCTCTGAAATCAAATATTGTGTATTCAAATGTCAATTATCTACAAAATTATAAATATTTCAAAATACCCCTACACGTGCACTAGAGAATGTATACACATAGATACACTGAAGGGGATATATAAAAATCACCCGCATGGGCCCCGGCGAGCGTGTTATTGGTACACACGTGACGCCTAGGGATGCTGTGCGGGTCGATAAGTGAATTCTAGTTCGAACCCGATCCTTCTATACGGATTAATAGAAGTCGACAGGGTTCGAACCTTTAAACAAATACACGGCTGTGGAAACCAGTGTATTTGTTTCAACACATTCGTATTAGGCATGCTAAGCCTACAATCAAAAGAATTCACTGAACAAAAAAGCACGAAGCCTGCGAAACCCGATCCTCCTAAGCATGTAAATGGGAGTAGACAGGGTTCAAACCATTGAATAAATATGTGGTCACGAGGTCGACCAGAATATTTATCTAATACATTCTTTTTAGGCCTTCAATGCCTAAAATCAAGAAAATTCATAAATAAAAGCACGAAGCCTGCGAAACCCGATCCTCCTAAGCATGTAAATGGGAGTAGACAGGGTTCAAACCATTGGATAAATATGTGGTCACGAGGTCGACCAGAATATTTATCTAATACATTCTTTTTAGGCCTTCAAGGTCTAAAATCAATAAAGTTCATGAACAAAGGCATGAAGCCTAAAGAACCCGATCCTTCTATACGGATCAATAGGAGTCGACAGGGTTTGAACTATCAAATAGATACACGGTTGTAGTGACCGGTGTATTTGTTTAAATACATTCTTTTTAGGCCTTCAATGCCTAAAATCAAGAAAATTCATAAACAAAGGCACAAAGCCTACGAGAAATCCGATCCCCTATCGATAAGTTGATAGGGTCGACAAGGTTCAATCAAATGGAAATGACCCCCAAACACCCCGATGATGGCCGTGTTGATTGCTTATCTCAACCGGAGGGGTTCTCAAATATTTTCAAATGTCATCCCAAATGTCCAAATTCCAAAGATCCACCCAAATATTCTAAAAATCCAGAATCAATCCCAAATTTCAAGATATTTAAATCGGAAATCAATCCATCAATCACTCAAAGCAAAATCCATCCACCCTCCGCAACAGTTTGCCAAGGCGGACAAATCAAAATTTACTTTGGCTCACAAAGAGCCAAATGCCTAGTCAAAAATATCACTAGGATTCATTCTCAAATAATCTCCTGCTAGTAAGGACGTTGTACGTGTCCTCTAACCGGCGGTCTGCCGCCAAATGGCACCGCAGGATAAACGGTTACGATGACCCGGGGCCCTCTGAACCGAGTGGTTTTGCCGCCAAATGGCACCACGAAATATCGGTTATGGCCAGAGCCAATACGTTCCTTATTGGCATCAAATCCTTGAGATATGAATCAATAGGATATGATTGATAAGGCACAAAGCCCTCTGTAAGCTAAGGTGGATTCAAATTTGTCCCCTTAGGCAAATATCCAACCCAGGTCTACAAGGTCCCCTTGGACGAAGCAACCCATGGCTGCCGACAAGGATCTTTCTGTCAGGTTGGGTCGACTACCTCCTCTGACTAAGTAGACCAGGGACCACGATGGCCCGGGACGACGGAACCATGGGATCTTGATCGGGCCCATCATCCATTCCCCCACCATCCACTTTAAGTGCAAGATGGTGCAAATTTCTATTTTTAAATATTCAATTCTCCAACCATTTTCCAAACTCAAATCTCAAATCCAAATCCAATTCTCCAAATTCCAAACTCTCAAACTCATTGCTGCTACTATATGCCAGATAACACGTATTTCTATACGTATCTGATCGATGACTAGCCTTAATCGAAAGTTCTCTCTCGTGATCGGGAGGGGTAATTAACTATAGGGGCTTGCGCCTATAGGAAACCAGAACTCAGATCATAAAGTCCTCACAAAATGAGGGCGAAATCTCTGGGTAGTGTCTTATCTACAAACCCATCTGCCTTCCAAAATTTACCCCGGAACTTAGTTTGTTAAAACTCCCTCGCCGAATAAGAAAAGCGAGTGGAGGCCGAGGCCGAATTTTCGGAGCCCACAATACTTTCAAGCTTGAGTTGGAGAGTGAAAATTTTTATTTTCTATTTTATGCTACATAGTTTATAGCTGAGAATTATGTGTTTTATTTTTCCAAACTAGGAGATGCAGATAGTACCTGAAATTTTTTTTAATTTACTCTCCTTTTTTAGAGGGATTTGTTTTAGATTATAGCCTCTGAAATCTCACTAGTAATTGGCATGTTTTGTCATCTCTTTTCTATTTAAGTAGTGTGTATTTCTCATAAAATTTTATAAAGAAACTAGCATTCTCTCATTTTTATTCCTCATATTTTCTTATAAATTTTTAAAATCCTTTTAATAAAGTGAGAGTAGTGAGTGCCTTTACTCATCTAGAAATTGATATGAGTTATCCATATATTTGCTTTTCATAATAGAATTAGAAAAGGAATTAGATTCCACTTGCATGGATATTCAAATCCATTTAAAAAGAATAGAAATGTTCATAATTCAAAGTCCTTAACTCCAAGCACTTAATTTTTTTTTGTATGTAAATGTTTTCTCAATTAATCAAGTTGAATCTTTTTCCCTTGTCATTGACTTTCCAGAAGAAATTTTTTTCGTTCTATTCATTTTTTTTATGATTCATTTAGACACCCAAAAGAAGAAACAAAGAGCTATATAAGATATGATTGAATAATTTATAACCATCCGACCTCTTTCAAAGAGTTTGCCTATCTAAGAAGCAAGTTCTTTATAAATTTTATTGATGATCGGGTACCAAAATTCTTTCTATAAGCTTTAGAGCAAAGTGGGAGATCAAAATATTTAAAAGGAAGAGATTCTAGGGGCTAGCCCATTGCTTTAGTAATAGAATGCCTTTCATTATTGCAAGTGCTAAGATAAATCAAAGAATATTTAAAAAAATATTATTTTGAGAACCGAAACATCTTAAAAGAGAAGCAAAATGTTTTTTATGGCTATGATTTGAGGATTAGAAGCACTACAAAATAAAAAGGTATAGTTGCAAATCGAATATTGTTAATAACATGTCACTTTTGTTGCATTTTCAACCCTCAGTCCAACCATCTTTGACCTCAACTTTGAGCATCTTATGAAGTACATCCCCAATAATAATAATACAAGGAAGAGATCTTACCTAAATCCTTCATAACATTTGAACTAACTGTTGAGATCTAAATTAACTATGACTTGAGAATTAACATTAATTAATGATTTGTTATAATGATTTTTTATCTAAGAAATGAACTTAGGGGGGAAGAATCTTTTATTAAGAATTAAGAGCATTAAGAATAAGAATCCCAACAGTCAAATGCTTTTTCAGAGTCAACATTGAATATGAATGCATATTTCTTTTGCTTAAGAGTGCAGTGTATAAGTTCAAGGGATTCAACAATACAATCTATAGTATCTCTGCCATCAGTGAAAGCTCCTTAGGAGTGATGAAGCGGAATGAAAATTTTGAATCAATTGGCCAAAACTTCTATGAATATTTTGAACTCCCAATTGAGTAGGCTAATAGGTCTAAAATTCTCGTGATTATCACAAACATCTTTGTTAGGAATAAGACATATGTTAGTAAAGTTTAAGCTAACAAGAGATGCCTCATCCAAGCAAATATATCCAGAAACATTTTTTTCATTTTATCCATATGAATAGTATCTCACATTTTTTGAAAGAATTTGTATAAAATCATTTGGACTTGGAGATTTGGAAGCACAAAAAGAGGAAGTAGCTATATTTATCTCATCTAATGAAAATGGAGAGTAATTCTAGGAGAGATAGATAGTTAGAAATTTTAAACTAATGTACATAAGTACATTCATTAAGTGCCTGACTGAAGCATTTTCTTTTATTTTTCTTAAGACGGTCATCAAACACATGAATTATTATTATTTTTAATTAAAACTATATCCAATTTTCTTGAATAAGGTTCCTTTTTTTTTTCACTTATTAACAAGTCCATAACATAATAACTTTTTATATCTCTTATTAAAAACCATTTAACTTTGGATATTTGGTGTCGCTAGATTTCTTTCTTTTTTAATTTATCCTATGACCACTTCCTATCATTTTCACTATCGTCATGATCTTGGATAGAATGAAGAATTCATCTTATTCTTTCTTGATTATATGATGTTTCATTCTACAAAATTTAAGCCACTTTCTAGTGAGTTTGAGCTTCACAACTAATCCCTTAAGAACTTCTTAAATGAAGTAATCCCTCCACCCGTTAGAAATCATCTTTAAAATTTCTCCATGTTGAATACGGTGGTTCTCAAATCTTAGTAGAGGGCATTTGTGACTAAAAGTTTTATTAGATTAGATAATTGGGCAAATGATCCAAGAACAATTTTTTTATGGCTTTTTGCTCTCCAATGGGAAACAGAGCATCACATAGGGTGACAGAAGTCGTCTATTTAATAATATTGCTTTATATTATATGCAACATTGATTTGATGGAATGGATTTTATTTAAGTGCCTTATTGTTTCACATACGAGAAAACACTGCTATTAAATAACGCAGAAATACTTTTTTTTTATCTTTTGATGGTTTACAGGGGGAAGAATATAAATTATTTTGGCCGGATCAGCCTGAGTTTGTGAGAATGGCTGCTCGGTTTGAGGCCACAATTGTACCATTTGGGGTTGTTGGAGAAGATGATATAGCAGAGGTAAGAATTTGATTTTCGTTGCAATTTGCAACTTCATCACTGTATAGAAAACATGAAAGCATCCAAATTTGTCACTGTATCAGTATATTTCAATTATTTCTTAAAAACAAACCTTAAATTACTTTGACTATTTAAAAAGAACATTCCTTCAAATTTTGTGTTTCAAATGAAATTTTGATTTTTTTTTTTTTTTTTTGGTCGCGTCTAAAGATTTGGCCTCTTATAAAATATTGAGGTTTGTGTAACCTTCTTGTGGCATATAATTTTCCATTATTTTTCTATCTTGGGTTCTCCAACTTTAGTTGCTCCAGCAAGACTTCGCCTCTATATTTACGTCCATTGAATGTGAGATCTTTGCTGCATTTACTCTTTTTTTCTTCAATAAAGTTGGTAGACATCAAATTGGATGCTTATTTTACCCTTGCTATTAGTGTGGAATTAATTGTGATGTTTTTTAATAACCTTTATCAATTAGATTCATTAAAATGTGATAGTTATAAAAAAAAGTTGTTCAACGGTCAAAAAACAAGTTTAATTTTTTAAAAGAAAAAAAAAATCTTTAATACTCATAATAGCTTTCAAAAGTTTAATTTTCCTGCAACCCTTTTACTAAAATTTGCAGAGATGAGGATGCTCAGGTGGATGAGTGGCTTTACACTTAGAGATAGGATACGAAATGAGCATATACGTGAAAAGATTGGAGATGCTCAAGTGGATTAGAGAGAGTTGCCTTAGATGGTTTGGTCACATAAAACGACAGCCTTCTGATGACCCGGTTGGGAAAATAGAGGTATTAGATTTGACTTATGTTAAGAAAGGTAGAGGTAGATCTAAAAAGACTTGGTTAGAAAATATTAGAAATGATCTTTTTTTTTTAGATTTAAACGAGAATTTCACTTTTAACTGGACACAATGAAGAAAAAGGATTCATGTAGTCAACCCCACATAGTGGGACAAAGGCTTGATGTTGTTACCTTTCACTAAAATGGTTCGACTTAGATTGACCAGATTTTATATCCTGCTCTATGCCTATACTCCTTACAGCATTTTGTTTCCATCATCTATCCTGTTTTATTTTATTATATTTTTTGATCATATTTAAAGCTCCCTACTGCAGCTAGTACTCGACTATGATGATCAAACAAGAATCCCCTTCATGAGAAAACGAATAGAAGAAATCAATCAAGATTCTTCTTTGAGATTAAGGTACATTGCTTCTTCATAGTAAATATTCATTTAATTCTCTATTATTCCATAATGAAGCTAAGATTTTTGATTGCAGGACTGATAAGAGTGGTGAAGTTTCTAACCAGGAACTTTACTTTCCTTGGCTTCTGCCGAAGGTACCAGGTCGCTTCTATTTTCTGTTTGGCAAACCAATAGAAACAAGAGAAATGAAGAGTATTCTGAAAGACAGAGAGAACGCAAATAAGCTTTATTTGCAGATAAAATCTGAGATTGAGAGCATTATTGCCTATCTGAAGAGGAAGAGAGAAGAAGACCCGTATAGGAGTATCTTCCAAAGAGCAATATATCAAGCTTCTTGGGGTGTAGATTCTGCTCCCACATTTGAACCTTGAATTAATATTAAATTCATCAAAATTTGTATCTGAATCATCAATCAATAGTAATTTTGTACATCCTTTGATGTTAAATCAATTTTAATTTATTGCAGGAATCATTCAGGTTCCTCTTTTTCGTTGGTTATTGTCACTAATCTTTTATGTTTTTTTTTTTTTTTTGATTTTTACATACATAACACCTAAAATCATTGTTATTACATATCTAACACCTAAACTATCATATTTATTTATATACCACCTAAAACTCTCATTTTTCATCTATTCTAACACTCCATAGTCATATTTTAGATATTAGGAATAATTTTTCATCTATTTTAACACTCCGGAGTCATATTTTAAATATTAGGAATGTTGTTTGGGTGGTATATAAGTAAATATGATAGTTTAGGTGTTAGATATCTAATAACAATAGTTTTAGGTGTTATGTATGTAAAAATTTCTTTTTTTTTTAAGTATTGATAGTGATAAATATTGTTGCTTTTTTTATTTTTTTTAGAACGGAGGTATTCATCCGCGAGATGTTTGACGGCATAACTAATTCCTCGATGAGTCTATCAGCAACTAACTCCACAAGGGTAGAATCCAGAGGCTGCATGAGAGGGGATTCAAATATGAGTTGAAAAATTTTCAATCATGTTGGCTTCATTTTACACTTTGTTCTCCTGTTCAACTAATCATTATTGGGTACTCCAAACAAATTTGACTCTGATTTCAAGTTGAAGGGTTAGAAAAAAATATTAATTTGCAGTTATAATTTCCCATTAAAGTTTTGAAATAGAAACTTCAATATGTTTTTATGAAATTATTATTAAAAAAGGAAACTTTAAGAAGTTATTATGAGTATTGTAAATTTCTCCCTTAAAAAATCTAATAATATTAATAATGTTTAAAAATAGTAAGAAAATTAATCAAATAAAAATATAAGTAGCCCATTTAGATAGTTAGACCTAATTACATGATTATTAAGAAACTTTTAGTTTAAGTTATTGTGTTTAATTGATCAGCTCTTAATTAATCTAATTAATTATACTTATTTTCATACATTATTAATTAGGTTACTTCAACCTAATAATTAAAATTAATAATCTAACTGTAATAATAATGCATAAAAATTATATAAATTAAATAAATATGAAAAAATATGTATGATAATAAATTATTTTAATTGCTCATAAAATAAAAATATATTTAAACTTACAAAATATTTTAAACCCTACTGAAGAAAAAATAGCCACATGATATTGAAGAAGAAATATGCTACATGTACATAATTTAGACGATCATACATTATATTTTATTGACTATTTTTCTATCAAAAAATAATAATAAAACTCTCCAACGAAAACCTAAAGCTGATTTTCTTAGCTGAGAGAAAGCTGTATCAGCTACCATCAACGTTAACTCCATTAAGAAGCTCATTAACAAAGGTAGTCTGAAGGTCGTTATATAACTTCTTCCACTGCTGGACCATTTGCATAGATCTCTTGCATTCTGCTCTCAATCTTTCCAACTCCATTTGTACAGATCCAGAAGAGGTATTTTGCTGGCAGATAAATATATCTTCAATTAGAAAGAATTTTATAAGATGCAATCATGGAAGAGCAGAAAAGCAGGACAAACAAGTTCAGAAGATCAAATTCTGTATGATGAAACAGTTCACTATAGTAATTAAAACAGATTTAAATATAGTCAGGTTAAGAAAAATATTGGGGAACAATCACTGGCAAATGGACTAAGACAAAAAGTAAAAAAACAAAAATTTAGTTAACTGAGGAAAATTTTCTGAATCCAACAACAGCAACAACTTACATAATTGATTAGTGTCATGGCAGCAAAATACTAAAAATGGCAGCCAAATAAGTTCAAAACCATTAATAAGATCCAGGATGACATCCACCTATTTGTAAACAATACAAAAAGGTATAAAAGAATGCATATTTAGAGGCAGAACCTACTGATGATTTTCATTTTTGTTACTTTATATAGAATTCCATTAAAAGAGAAACATAATAGTAAGTTAAGTGTTGCAGAGATGAGGATGCTCAGGTGGATGAGTGACTTTATTCTTAGAGATAGAATACGAAATGAGCATAAACGTGAAAATGTTGGAGTAGCTCCAGTGGAAGATAAGATTATAGAGAATCACTTAGATGGTTTGGCCATATAAAACGGTGGCATTCTGATGACCCGGTTAGAAGAGTAGAGGTATTAGATTTGACTTATGTTAAGAAAGGTAGAGGTAGATCAAAAAAGACTTGGTTAGAAAATATTATAAATTATCTTTCTTTATTAGATTTAAATGATAATTTGACTTTTAACCGGACAAAAAAAAAATTCATGTAACCGACCCCACGTAGTTGGACAAAGGGTTGATGTTGTTGTTGTTGTAGATAGAATTGCAGATACATCATGCAATTGACATAAACTAGAAAATAATAACATGCCACATAATATTTTACTTTAGTAAAAAGGAACAAAAAAGGCAAAGGATGAGACCTGAAGCTCTTTTATCTGACTGCTCATCACGCTGGCAGCACAGTAGCTGCTGTTATCCAAGTCATCAGAAATTTGATGAATCATTTTAACAGCCTTGCTCTCAACTCCATCTTCTCTGGACTCAGTATACTTATCCAAAGGTGGCGCCATTAACGCTAGCTCGAGCTTTTTAGATAAGGATACTTGATTAATTTTATTGGGTTGTCTGACAATAATAACGTTACTGACAGGAGCTGCAATTCAAGGAAAAACAACATATCATTTATATGGTTAACCGACTTCTTGCTCGTAGGAATGATCCATGCAAGGACAAATGAATGGAATTTACAAGCTGAGAGTTTGTGTTAGAAATTAATGTGCATGAAATACAACAATAGGAACCATGATAATACAATCTAGAGGTAATATACATCACTAACCAGCATAAGCGATCAAAGAAACTCATACTAGAACACTGGTTTTCATATATGAAATACTACCAGAATCAAATAAGACTTCGTTTGGGGGACGGCTTTCTTATTGATTTCAAAAGTAGCTTTTTAGTACAAAAATTCAATGAAAGCAGTGAAAAAACAATGGCTAAAAGCCGTCCCAAACAAAGCCTAAATATTCAAGCCATAACCGTATTTTTGGATAGTTAGCTAACTTACTGTATAAATACTTCCTGGAAGGGCAAATGTAACTAGTACTTGCTGAGAAATAATGTCGAATCATTGTCATGGCATTTATCGCTATGAAATATAATCGTATAAATAATGATAATATAAGCCTCGGTTCTCCTTATCAAACAATAACAACAGTGAAAGTTAACATCTCCAAACTAAGAAGAGCTCTTCACCATTAAGAAGAATCTCCTGCTTACACGTCCATATTAATTAATATCAACGACATTTATCTGTAGGCATCATCTGCATCAATTGTGATTGGAACATTCATCTTCCTGATCAGCAAGAATCCAAATACTAAGTCAAAGTTGCGACTTCAAATTGTCTCTAAAAGACAAAGAATGCAATTTAAACTAACACTAGAGTTTTACCTCATAGTCTCAGTTCAGTTTTTGCAAGTGATGAATGTCAAAAGAAGATGCAATGAATAACAAAATAGGAATTTTAAAAAAATAACTTGCAAATGAGAAATGATGAGGAGCTGTTTTAGTTCGCAAAATCGTGTAGCAGGAATAATGGGAATGCAAAAATATAACAAAAATATAACTTTTAAAGCTAGCTAAAATACGCTAATATGATAAAAACATGATAAAAAATATGTTAAAAATGATTAAAATGCAAAACAATTTTAGAATGAAAGATAAGGGAAGAATAATAGACAGTTGCCAATAAAGCGCAGAGAAAAACTTGCGTCAATTAAAGCACAAAAATATCAAATATTGGTATTAGATTTGACAAACACGCATCAAGAAAGTCCCCTGTAAAAATGGCATATAGAGAAAGCATAAAAAATTTAGCTGAATAGAAAATATCTTATATAATGTGAGTACCTTTGGCATGTTTCAACAATCGAGTCATTTGTCCAGTTTTAGTGTTCCAAACCCTGATCATACCGTCCTCTGATCCAGATACAAGGGAGACACCATCCAAGCTAAATGCTAGGCAAGTTATAGCCTTACTGTATATGAGAAAATGTGTGTAAATAAATTAACAAAAATCAAACGAGGAAACTGTGTATTGTGTTGAAATGCACAAATACAAATAGAAACAATACATTAACAGAATAAAAATGTATAAGTTGAGTGCAATTCTATGTAAAATAAAGAAACAAAAATCACATGAGATGGTAACATGTTAAAGCATTTACAATATCACCAAATAGTAAAGGTAAATATTGGAATAAGCATTCACACAACAATTATCATTATAATAAAAGATTTATATGCATCAATTAACCAAGATCATCATTCATCAAATAATTGATATATGTAATTTTCTGAATACAAGTGTACTCAAGTGAAGAACTTTGCTTGAAATTTACACATGGTGGAGCTCATTAGAATAAATTTTCAAGCTAACTTGGATTCTTAGCTGGACATTACACACCTTTTTTTAAATTTAGAATTTAAAAAAAAAAATAATCATTTTTTAGCAATGCCATTGAATATCCCCTCTCAATGTTGAAACATCTAAGATTAAAAAAAAAATGCTAATTGACTTAAGACTAGCTAGTATGACCTAAACAAACATTTAATTTCATTCAATGCCTATGCATGAAGATTTAGAAAAATAATGAACAAAATATGAGCAATTTCAATGATTTTGAATAAAATATCAACAAGTATATTTCTAGGTAAGGCAATAAACGACATCAATATAATAAACAATTAACAAGCAGGTTATGTCTATAAAAGGGAAGCATTATGTATGGAGTAAAAAAATAATTGAACTTTTAAATAACCTTGGTCACATATGCTCTTTAACTATTTATCATATTGATGTTGTTTAATGACGTTACCTAAAAATATGATCAGTCGTATTTTACTTCAAGACTTTGAATGTGCTTTAGACTTTGTTCATCATTTTTAAGAACACCTACATAAGTGTTGAATGGAGTTAAATGGATATTAAGTTTGTACTAGCTAGTCTTAACACAATATAACATTTATCTCACTCTTAAATATATTTTAAAAACACGGAAGAAAATGCAATGAAATTGTAAGGAAAACAATCAAAATCTATAACCAGTAAATTCTAAATAAAACATAGTCCATTCAATGTTTCAAGCAATGGCTAGAAAATAAATCCAAGTTAGCATGATATTTTTTTCAATTAACCCAACCATATGCAAATAAGCAAAGTTCTTCACATATATTCAGACAATTAGTTGTATCAACAAGTAATTTAATGAATGAGTTTAATTTAAGCCAACAAAATTTCTATAAAATGGCAAGTAGGACTCGAAGTATCCGGACCTCCTTTCTAATATATGTCACCTAGCATGCATAATCAAGAATATCCAGGAAAAATAGGTGGCGTATTTCAAAACTACTGAGGAGGTAAGGGTTTTTTTTTTGGTATTCAACAGAAAAATTGTTAGAAAATATTATAAATAATCTTTCTTTATTAGATTTAAACGAGAATTTGACCTTTAACAGGACAAAATGGAGAAAAATGATTCATATAGCCGACCCCACGTAGTGGAAAAAAGACTTGATGTTGTTATTGTTGTTGTTGATTCAACAGAAAAATTGTTATGCTTGTCCTCATAAAAATTTATGTGTACACTTGTTTCTGTGTGCATGCATGGACCTATTATCTAATCTGTAGTAATATCAATAAAAATATATGTATGTACGGCAGACATTCATGTATCCATGTATGCATATGGAAGTGCATGTACATGCATATGGAAAAGAATGTTAAAGATATCCATTCTTCCAAAATAATCATATATTCTAATGTATAAGAAATAAATGCATTTCCAAGTAATCATTAAACTACCAAAATTATAACAAAGGCATAGGAAGATTATTACTATTGAATGCTACAAAAAGTACACATGGGAGGGTTGGATGAGAAACAGAAAATACCTGTTATCAGATAATGAATCTATAATAAATTTTCCGTAGTTTCTAACAGGATTCCACTCAACATTAAGTGCGGCAACATATATTTTGCCATCTCTACAACCAACATAAAATATATGCTCCCCGGGATCCATTGCAATTGCATCAATTATGGAAGGAAATGAAATGCTTCTTAACAACCTCCCCTCCGATAAACTCCAAACCTGAAGCAGAGCAAAATTCACGGTCAAAAGAACATTAAATAATGGTAAAAATATAATGAAGAATGAAATAAAATTATAAAATAATCGCAGAATAAATAATAGGGTATGATCTTGGACATGCAAATTCAAAGGAGAATGTTCTGTTTTGAATGTTGTATGTTTTCGTCTTAATTATATTAAGTTATTTTTGGGTTAAGGACATTATGAAAGAAGCAACAAATTTCACTGAAGAAAACTTAGCATATAGGGCAGGAAAGTTGAATCTACTATGCCACAAATCTAGTGTTCTTGACGTCTAGACAAGCCAACAAAGATCACCGCCTTACCTCAATATAAAAAGTTAATGTAAATGGAGATTTGAAAAAAAAAACTACAAACCTTGCAGGTGCGATCCTCCGAGGATGAGATAACAATTGAATTACACAATCCATGGCCTGAAATAACAGATGTTACCCGTAAAGCGTGCTCTGAGAAATTGTATCTGTAAATATTCTCTCCAGACTCTTTTGCTATATCATCGAAAATCCTGTGGGAGAAATCAAAATGCATAGAACTAATTAATTAGGAGAAATATATATGTATAATTAAGATGCACAAAGGATATCATGAGAGAATGCAGTACATTAAAAGAGGCCAAACTCTGATGCTTCCATCCTCAGATCCAGAAATCAGAAGGGACTCATCGTCAGATAGAGTGAGGCAAGTAACAGACCTGTAGTGTGCGGTCCATTTGTTGAGGAGCTTGCCACTCGCTACCTGCTCAGAAAAGATTATAATAAGAATGGATTAAGTGAGAGTAGTTGATATAGAGCGAAGTAAGGCTATCTAAAAGATCACCAACACAACTCTCCTTGCCCTATTGGTTGAGAGCTTAGGCTTCCAACTAAGAGGTCCAAGGTTCGAGTCTGTTTGCCTTAAATGGCCTAAATGTCCCCAAAAAAAAAAAAAGATCACCACCTCCCATAAATATATTGCACCAGATGGACCCCCGCCAATGATGTAGGAACCATCAGAATCAGAAACCAGAGGACCAATAGGTTCAGCAGGGAAGCTTCTAACCTGGACCTGAGGCTGAAAACGAAGAGGACCGGACATAAAAAATAAATAAGAGAAATATCACATTGGGAAAAGGGATTTGTGTTTTATGTATACCTTCTCCCAGGACCAGAAGAAGATGGGAGCGGAGGAGGAAGAAGGGTTCTCACGGAGTTGTGAAGAGGCAAGGAAACGCCTGGAGACGGAAATTAATCCATGGGGGAGGTGAGGCAGAGGAACGATAGCGGAGCTGCTCGGCGCCAGAAACGAGGTCCCAACACCCGATACCAGTATCAACCGAGGAGGATGCCACTATCAACTCCATCATTGTGTCGGCTCGCTGCAGAATAAGGAAAAAGACAGAAGTTAGTAGATTAGGGGTTAGCAAAAACAATAATTTTCCACCGACATAGTAAATGACAAACAAACAACTACAGGATTTGAGTAAGATTTATGCTAAATCATGCCAAACGGGATTTGATCGCGCCCCGTAAATCTCACGGCGGAATAAATCCTCCGTTTCCCTCTTTTTACCGTAAATCCAGGATTTACTAAATCCTCGAGTTCGGCGGATTTACGGGATTTGCTCGAAGAAGCGCGCGAAAGGGAGAAAGTTACATTCACAGAGCGAGCGAGCTCCCGTCCTTACTTCCGATCAAAATGTCGTAACTTCCGATCCTACAGGAAAAGGGAACGTCGAATGAGCGAAGTCGAACGACGACGAAGGAGCCGAAGAAGCCACTCGTGCAAGCTTACACCGCCTGCAAAGCAAGGAAGCTAAACCCTAAACGACGAAGAAAAGAGATGAAAAGCAAGCCTGAGTTAACTTAATTAATATAATTTAAAATATTAATAATTAAGTAAATTAATTAAACAATTACTGCACAATTTCTAATTTTAACTTAATTAAATACTTAGTAATATAATTAGTAATTAAACATTAATATAATTGATATATCATCAAAAAATTATCTTGATCGGGCACGAATCTTGAGGCAAAATCAAACCGAAAATTTCAAAAATTAAATCTGGGATCACACAAATCAAGCACCTAAAGTGTTGTTGGAAAGTTCATACCGCAATTTGAGTTATCAAACGGTCTCCGATTTTAACGAGCTTATAGTCGAATCGAACGGCTCGACGAGACAAAGTCAACGAGTCCAAGATCACTGAATTCCGACATCATTAAGACATTCAAATGTCTAACAAGCGATGCACAATCAAGGGATTTAATATCAACCGTCCATTCAACCACTCCCTATTTGCTCTTGATATCACACCTATTTACAAGCTATGCCACACATATTTACAAGCTATGCCACTCCAAAAAATCTATAAATAGACTCCTCATGTCTCATAAGAGGGGACACAAACAAGAAGAAGAGAAAAGAAAGATAGGAGGGAATAACTCCTCCTCGACCACCGTCGGAGTTCTGTCCGACGCCCGAGTGACACCGGAATTGTTCTCAAGTAATGCCAGAATTCTACTCGACGCCAGAATTCTACCAAACTTCAAAACGACGCCGAAATTTTACTCAACTTCGGAACGACGCCGGAACTCTGCTCAACTTTGTAACTGAATCTCAATTTAGGAGAGATTCATAATAATCTGATCGTCTTAACTTTGTGGACGAATCAACCTCTTGTATCTCAAACAAAACACTATTGGAACTATTTCAACTAGGCGAGGCCCCGTAGTTTTTTCCCTTTCAGGGTTTCCACGTAAAAATTCTTGTGTTATTATTTCTCCTTTGTTTGTGTGCTAGATATCCGTACATCATTGAGACAAAAATCTTTTGACTCTACCGCCGCGTATATTCTAGTCCGCAACAATAATTACAACAACAACATCAAGCCTTTATCCCACTACGTGGGGTCGGCTACATGAATCCTTTTTCTCCTTTGTGTCCTATTAAAAATCAAATTCTCGTTTAAATCTAATAAAGAAAGGTCATTCCTAATATTTTCTAACCAAGTCTTTTTAGGTTTACCCCTACCTTTCTTAACATAAGTCAAATCTAATACCTCTACTCTCCTGACGGGGTCATCGCAAGGCCGCCGTTTTATGTGACCAAACCATCTAAGACGACTTTCTCTAATCTTATCTTCTACTGGAGCTACTCCAACCTTTTCACGTATATGCTCATTTCGTATCCTATCTCTAAGGGTAAAGCCACTCATCCACCTGAGCATCCTCATCTCTGCCACACTTAACTTAGTATTATGCTTCTCTTTTAAAGGCCAACATTCGGCACCATAAAGCATTGCAAGCCTCACTACCATCTTATAGAATTTTCCCTTAAGTTTGAGGGTTACATTTCTATCACATAACAAGCCCGATGCATTCCTCCACTTCAACCATCCAACTTGAATTCTGCTAATAATATCCCCATCTATTTCACCATCACTCTGAATAATAGATCCAAGATATCTAAAATGTATACTCTTATTAATGATTTGATCGCCCAAAGTCACAATCCCCTCACTAGGTCTATTACTACTAAAATTACATTCCATATATTCCGTTTTACTACTAAAATTACACTCCATATATTCTGTTTTAGATCTACTCAAGTGAAAACCTTTAGACTCTAAGGTTGACCTCCATAATTCAAGTTTACCTTCAACTCCCTCTCTAGTCTTATCAACAAGAAGAATATCATCAGCAAAAAGCATACACCAAGGTACATCCGCAACAATAATTAACTTAATTAATATAATTTAAAATGAAGATTATTAAATATATAATTAATAGTGTAAATAGTAATTAAATAATAACATTATTCTTGTTGATTTTCTATTGATTTTTGAGAATATTGTTTTTTGCTATAACTTTTTTTATATATGAGTAGTTGAATAATTAAATGATTAATGAGATAACTAAAAAGTATAGTTAATCATTTCAAAAATTAAATAATAATTAAATAATTAATGAAAATTTAACTATGTGTATTCATTAAAATATTATAATGATATTACCTATTATTATAATTTATTAATGTTAATTAAAATATAAATTAATAATTTACTCCTATTTTATGAGTATATTAAAACTAAAAAATATAATATATTTAATTTTAGGCGGATTTACATCCATATCATTTTATTTCATGCTATTTACATATCTAATATCTAAAACTTTAATATTACATACCTATCACTTATAGAATAAATATGGGTGCATAAAATAAAATATTAAAGTTTATATAATAATATGGATGATAAGAATGAAATATATATGTGATATATTTGACTTTAAAATTATGTATGAGTGTTAGGAATGTAATGTTAAGATTTTATGTATTAGATATGTAAATAGTATAAAATAAAATAATATGTATGTAAATCCCCTTAATTTTATAATGAACTAACGGCTTAAATATTGCATTACATTGCCGAATAATTTCGCATGATTTGGATTTGATAAATCCTCCATAGCTTAATCCTGTTGGTTGTTGAATTATTCGTCGTTACTTTCGATCCAACAGAAGAATGACGAGGAGGTGTGACTTCGGATCCGACGGGAGGGAACGTTGTTGAATTAGGCGAAGCAGCGAAGTTGAACAGCAATGAACAGCCGGAGAAGAGGAAAAGCAAATCGAAGCAAACCTGCGGGCTACGGCTACAGGAAGGTAGTAATTAACAAGTATTACCATACTGGTAGAGAACATAGGAATAAATTAATTTAGTTTAATTACTTTAATTAAAATTAATTAATAAATAATTAATAGTTTACATTAATTGATAATTAACTTAAATTCTAATTATATTATTTATAATCGTTACTTAGTAATGGTAATTAAATTCATAATTAATAACAAACTCATAAAAATTAATAAAATATAATCAAAATTAAAATTTATAAGTTATTTCATAATTAGTAACTTTTTAATTATAATTTATTGATAATAATTAAAGTTCTAATTTATACTTAAAATATAAATTAAAGCTAAAATACAAAACAATAATAAACTAACCATCTTAAATCCTAAATTACATTGTCAAATAATTCTACAAAATTTAATAGGATTTAATATTAGTCTTGCCAAATAGTTTTCGGGATTTAACTTTAGCAAGATTTATCAAATTTATTCAATTCTACTCAAATTAAATCCTCATTGTTGCCAAACAGCACCTAAATCAAATTTACGAGATTTAGTCGAAGTCCCCTGACTACGATTCTGATCATTATCACCCGACTATCAAAATTTACTCGCCACTTAAACTTATTAACAAAATAGTTAAGTGAAGGCATATATAAATATAAATACAGGGTGGAATCACCTGATCTACTTAATTTGAATTGATGCAAGTTCGACACATCAAATATTATTTCTCAAAATCTAACGTCCTGATTCATGTCAAATGTGAGTGACAATAGCGTTAATCCATCTAAAAATTTTGCAACTAAAATTTGGAATACTTGTAAAATTTTTGCTATGGTTTTCATCTTTATTGCAAGTTGCTTCTCCGACACATTGAAGGTTGATACATCATCAAAAAATTAACTTGATCAGGCACAAATCGCGAGGCAAAATCAAGTTAGAAACTTTTGAAATTAAAATTTGGGACCATCTGAACTCCGATTTTAACAAATTTATTGTCAAATTGAACGTCTCGGAAATTAAAGCCCAACGACATCAAATTTGACTCAATCCGAGCCCAAATGAGTCTTAATCGAGGACTCAAAGCACAGTTGGAAGGTTCAAACCACAATTTGGATCGTCAAACAATTTCCAAACATGACATGCTTCTAGTCGAATCGAGTGGCTCGACGAGACGAATCAACGAGCCCAAGATCGCAGAATTCCGACATCATTAAAACCTTTAAATGTCTAGCGAATGATCACGATTAAGGCATTCAATATCGGTCCTGCATCCAAACCACTCCCTATTTGCCCTTAATCCTCCTCCTATTTACGGGTCATGCCACTCTAGAAAATCTATAAATAGACCCCTCCTCCTTCTTGAAAGAGGGCTCTAAGCAAGAGAGCAAGAGAGAGATCAGAGGTCGCTCTTGCCTCCTCGCTCCTCCTCAATCATCGCTTGAAGTTCCGCCGGACCACCACTTGAAGCCCTGAGCTTCACCGGACCACCGCCTGATGCCCGGAGTTCTGTCGAACCACCACATGATGCCAAGAGTTCTGCCAGACCACCACCTGACGCATGAAGTTCTGCCGGACCACCACTTGACGCTCGAGTTTTTTCAGACCACCGACTGATGCCCGAAGTCTTACCGAACCACCACCTGACGCCCGGGGTTCTGCTAGACCACCACCTGACGCACGAAGTTCTGCCGGACCATCACTTGATGCCCGGAGTTATGCCGAACCACCATGTGATTCCCGGAGTTCTATCGAACCACCACCTGACGCCCGAAGTTCTGCTGGACCATCACGTGATGCCCAGACTTCTGTCGGACCACCACCTGAGGCCCGGACTTCTTCCAGACCACTACATAAGGCTCAGAGTTTTGTCAGACCACCACCTAACGCCCGGAGTTCTTCCGGACCACCACCTGACACCCGAAGTTCTGCCGGACCACCACGTAACATCCGGAGTTCTACCGGACCACCACCTGAGGTCAGAACTTCTGCCGGACCACCACCTGAGGCCTGAAATTTTGGAATACCACCTGAGACCCAAACTTCTATCGGACCACCACCTAATGCCCCGGAGTTCTGTCGGATCACCACATAAGGCCCGGACATATGCCAGATCACCACCTAAGGCCCAGACTTCTGCCAGAACACCATCTGAGGCCCCGGCTTCTACCAGATCACTACTTGAGGCCCCGACTTTTGGTGTGCAATGACCTGACGCCCAAAGTTCTACCAAAGTACCGCACTACTAGTATGGTCTTTCGAACTCCTATCTCATACTGACTATGATCCTTTCGACCTTCGTCACCTACTACGATCCTTCCGACCTACATCATTATACAATGGACTTTTTGACCTCGATCTCCTGCCAAATTCGGTCTTTCGAACCTCTATCCCTCGCTGATTACGATCCTTCCGACCTCTGTCTCCTACTACGGTATTTCCTATCTCCATCACCAAACAACAGTATTTCTGACCCCAGTCTTCTATTGACTACGGTCCTTCGGACCTCCATCACTGGACAACGATCTTTTTTACCCTGGTCTCCTTCCTATTACATCTTTCCGACCTCTTTCCTATCAACTATGGTTATGCCGACCAAAGAAACATGTCTATGTTGATTATTGTAGCTCCCACCATATAATGAGCTCTATATGATGTACATTAGTGACATCAAGCCAAAACCTTCTCTCAATGAAGGGCCTCATTTGTTCAAACTGGGTCAGGCCCTGTGGTTTTCCCCCATTTTCAGAGATTTCCACGTAAAAACTCTGGTATTTCTTATGAACGATACATTATTTCTTTCATCTACTTATATGCTAGATCTTCATACAAGGCTAAGATATTAAACTATATATATATATATATATATATATATATATATATATATATATATATATATATATATATATATATATATATATATATATATATATATATATATATATATATATATATATCACCTTGAATATTCAAGGATGCAACAAAGGTGATTTCGGATTAAATATTTATTGAAAAAATATCTCACCCTAATCTCTATCCCATCGTCGAAATTGTTCCATCACCTTCTTCCACTTATTCAACCTAGCCTCCATTGTCTTGATTGGCTCGTTTGGATTTCTCACCTATGGGGAGGCTTGTTTAGTACTGATGCAGATCCTCTTGCATGCCAATCTTGGAGATTTGCTTGGTTGAGCTGCTCGAGCACAAGATTAATCCTTGATCTCCTATAAAAAACTACAAGCGATATCTTTGGCGGTGGACACCTTCGACCACGACGATCGAAGGTGAGCACTAGTCTCTAGAGACGGATCGGTGAGCCTCCCTCGCTCTATACATTCGTTTCTTCTCTCCTTTATTCTTTATGCTTCTTTGATCTGATATGCCCCAGTAGGCACTCATCTTGAGAACCTTCTTTGCCTCCCCGGCCAACGACAACTCCGCTGACATCTTCTGCCGTCTCCTAGATATATCTAAATGCTGTAAAAACTAAAAAGTCTTCCTTGGCAGAGCTATTGCCAGAAACCTCTTCTTCGTCGCCTCGTTTTTTTCCGGTCCCACTCCATAGAAGCGATAGAAAGCTCGCTAGTAACCTTCTTCCCTTTCCGCACCTACGGTGAAGTAGCACTGTCAAAATAGAGTCAAAGGTTGTGTTCGGGTTGAATCTGGAACGTACCCGACATCAATTGACTCAATCCTAACCCGACTCATTTTTACAAAAGGATTAGATATTTTAACTTGAACTCGACCCGCACTGGTACCAGGTTGACTTGATCCGACCGACGGACATGTTTTGAGGTGGGCGACGATGCAGGCGATGACGCGGGTTGTGGACAGAGCAGGGTACTTACAATGAGCTCATCGCTGATGGCGGCACGACATGGCATGGTTGAAATGTCATTGAATGATGTGTTGGAGTGTTGGATGGCGGATCCGTGTGCGAGACAGCGAGGTAGTGACGGTATGTGACTTGACAAGAAGAGACACAGGCAAACACGATGCTGTCACGCAGGCAGACACGATCATCGAAGGTCAATCCGGGTCATTCCTGAATTTCTGGGTCAACCCGACCCGATTTTTGAAACGAGTCTGTTTGTTGAACTTGAACCCGACCAGTTTCTTAAAACGGGTTGACCATAACCTATAATTTCAGGTCGTGTTCGAGTTGAATTTTTGAGCCGTGCAAAATATTGACATCACTACCCTGAAAGCGAGTCTTCAACTGGGGCTTGTTGCCGCTCCTTTCCCACACTTCTCATTCCCTAAATCTTGTAAATCCGTTGCTCCCAAATTTAGTAAATCTAGTATTTAAGGCGAAACGATAACGGAAGGGAATTCAACTAGGATTTCTTAAATCTTCTAAAATTATATTTACTAAAATTTGAGAGAGTTAAATTCTATAAATGATTTGATCAGAAATACCTTAAATTCATAAATTATATGAGATTGTTCAACAATATTATTCAGGATTTAATATGGTTTTTTTTTTAGGATTTAATATGGTTAATTCAAATGACATTTTTTGTTTTAAATTTGTGTTATTAATTAATTTTAATTTTAATTAACATCCGATAATTATAATTTTATATATTATTTTTATAAGAATTTAATTATTAATTATACTTATAATTATTTAATTATTCAATTAAATATTTTATTACTAATTAATTATTCAATTAATATTTACACTACTAATCACCTTTAAATTAGGTTAATTAAGCTAATTAAATTAATGCTTAATTGATATATTAAGATTTAATCTAATCCTCATAGGCGAGTCAGCTTTCCTCTTCAATTTTTTCGTTGCCATTCGCGCGCGGCAGAGCTGACCTCGTCGGCTTCGTTTGTTCGCGGGGGGTAGAGCTTCGAATGATTCGCTTGCCATTGCCTGTCTAGGGTTTGCTTTTCCTCTTATGCATTTATTTGTTTCTGTTCTGCTTCGCGTAAAGTAGAGTTCTTAAAGAGTCGAAGCTTCTCCGCCTCCTCCTCCGACGTTGTTCTTGTCGGATCGGAAGTCGCTTTGAGAGCTTGCCGCGAAGGTAGCGATATTTCTTCCCTTTCGCGCGCTTCTTCGGTCGGATTTATAAATTCCGCAAAAAAGCTGGATTTACGAAATCCGGGATTTAGGACAAAAATAGCGAAAATGCCGTGAAGTAGAAATTAGACTTACCGTGAGATTTAATTTTGTGTTTTTTACTTTTTTGGCGTTTGGCAGGATTTAACTCAAATCCGGTGTAAATCGGGCATCCAAACAGGCCCTTCGCTGTTTGGCAGGATTTAGGATAAATCCTGCATCCAAACAGCTCCCTAATGAGCTGGTTTGGGATGGATGCAAGAAGCATATGAAGCTCTCATATGTCACCGGAGGATGAAAGGTTTTTTGATAGCGTCTAGCATCATGAAAAATATGTTGAAACTGAGACTTGTTTTATGAAATTCCTGTCTGTATGAATAATTGCATGTTGTAAAATGGCTTGAAGGTTGATACATCATCAAAAAATTATCTTGATCGCGCACGAACCTTGAGGCAAAGTCTAGTTGTAAACTTTTGAAATTAAAATTTGGGACCATCCGAACTCTGATTTCAACAAACTTATTGTCAAATTGAACGTCTCGGAAATACAAACTCAACGACACTAAATTTGACTCAATCCGAGCTCAAATGAGTCTGAATCGAGGACTCAAAGCGATGTGGAAGGTTCAAACCACAATTTGGATCACAAAACGATTTCCAAACATGACATGCTTCTAGTCGAATTGAGTGGCCCGACGAGACGAATCCAACAAGCCCAAGATCGTAGAATTCCGACATCATTAAGACCTTTAAATGTCTAGCGAATGATCATGATTAAGGGATTCAATATCAGCCCTGCATCCAAAACCACTCTCTATTTACCCTTAATCCTCCTTCCTATTTACTGGCCATGTCACTCTAAAAAATCTATAAATAGACCCCCTCATCCCTCTTGAAAGAGGGCTCTAAGCAAGAGAACAAGAGAGAGATCAGAGATCGCTCTTGCCTCCTCGCTCCTCCTCAATCATCGCTTGAAGTTCCACCAGACCACCACTTGAAGCCCTGAGCTTCACCGGACCACCGCCTGTTGCCCGGAGTTCTGCCGAAACCACCACCTGACGCCCGGAGTTCTGCCAGACCACCACCTGACCCATGAAGTTCTGCCGGACCACCAACTGACGCTCGAAGTTCTGCCTTTTGTACCATTGACTTATGATATTCAATTATTATTTATCCCATGCACTCCACTATTTTAAATACCACTCCTAGTTTAGGATGGGTTGAGAAAAGTTGTCAACTGTTGGTTGGGAGTAGGGGTGTTAATAAGTAACTGACTTAAAACAATAACTCAATCAAAAGAAAATACGAAAAATCCGGGCTTGGGTTGACTTGATTAATAACTCTAGTCTTGGTCTGAAATATTGACCTGATTAATTTTGCGTTATGTATGGGTTGACCAGATAATTAAAAATTGACTTAATTATCATTTAGGTTTGGGTTAAATGGGTCATATCTTGTTAAATGTTTCATGTTGATTAAAAAAAATTTAATCTGTATAATAAATGGGTCAAATATGAGTCGGTTTTGGGTTAAACATTTTAACTCGTATGATAAATGAGCCGGCCTAGCATGTTCGGGTCAAATTAAGTTTAGGTTAGACTCAGAGCCGACCTACCAACTCGAATTGACACCTCTAGTATATTCATATGGTTCCCTCATCCTCTCTTGTTATTGTGCCTTTTGTCCAATATCCACCCCCCCCCCCCCCCCCCCCCCCACACACACACACACAACCATCTCCAATGACAGTTGAGTCGACAATGGTAATGGATTAGCCATCATCAAGGACTATTCCATTGAGCTTGACGCTAGAGGCAAAGTTATCAGCCCCAGTTAGCCTTGATTGTAGTCCACTAGCTCCCAAAATCATTTGAAGCCACCCATCATCTACTCTGGTAGCCACAACCTGCTCATTTTCTCTTTTAGCAATGGCATCATGGAGGTAGTCACTGCTTTCGTCCACACTAGATGGCAAGGACAAAGATTTTGTTGACGTTGGATCGGATGGCAGCAAGTTCAATGTTGTCATCAATGTTGAAGCTAGGTTAAGCTACCAAATTGTTTAATGAGATGTAGCTAGATTAATACTTGAATGACAATTTTACTTCTTGAATCCCAAGAGATTTGTATTGGCAGGGCTCTTGAATGTCGTTGGATCCACCATTCAAAATCATTGACACTTCTTGATTGGCTTAAATCAGAGTCAGATAAAATTAACATATCTAAGCTTCCATATTGGAAGGCAATTGGTGTTTGTTGTATACTATGATGCATGCCCAATTCAGCATTGTACTTATTTTTGGTTTAATTAAATATTTCGAGAGTAGTTCAGGTCCAGCTAATTGGCAAGCTCTAAAGAGGATCTATAGAAACCTTTGGGGTATTACTGGCCTAGCTTTGTGTTATTCTGGTAGAGATCTAAGATTAGTTGGCTACATGATTCTGGATTGGTTAAGGATTTTCTAAGATGTGAGGGTTTAGAAATACTTGCATTGAATTTGATGTTTTCTGACGAATATGCAAAATTGACTGTTAATTTGATTCACTCTTTTTTGTTTTTTGCCTTTTTTTCTTGATGTTTGCAGCATGAAAGTATGGAATGAAAATTGATACTCATGTGCAGAAGTGGTAGATGTTGGATTCCTGGTTATTCCCAATCTCTAGAACTGGGAGATGTTAGAATTTGGGTTTGTCTTAAGTTTTTTTTTCCTTATTAGACTTGGTCCTTACCCATCCTTATCCTCATGGTTGAGGTTTAGGCTTGGTTTGGGATGAGTTTCTTACTGCTTCTTAAAGTACTTCATTTGGGATGGCTTTCTTACTGCTTCTTAAAGCACAATCTTTTATTACAAGAATTTAAATTTTTGCACTAAAATACTGATTTAAGAAGCAGTAAGAAAGCTGTGTCCCAAACGAAGCCTTATCATGTAAGGTTTTTGTGTTTTATCTTCGTAATTATAGGTGAAGTCCAAAATGATGAAGAAAACGATGTTCGGAAGTGAATAATTAATTTAGGGTATTTATATTATTTAAACATTTTCTTCAGTTCATAACTTACCTACATTTCTGTCCATCAAATCTTTTTTAAATTCATTATGGGGCTATTTCGTAGCAAGATTTAGACCGGATTTAAGGCATATTTGAGTGAAATCCAACGAAACGGCCTAAAACGCAAAACCAAATCTCACGGCGAATGAAATTAGCTGTAGACGGAAAATTCCGTCTTTTCATGCTAAATCCCAGATTTTTGAAATCCATTGGCTCGAGAGGAAGAGTCCGCTCGTTAAATCCGCTCTATAGCCAAACAATTACATGGGATTTAATAGGATTTATCATGAATGTTACCAAATAATTTTCAAGATTTAGGCCCCTCTGGATTTCCGAAATCTGGATTTAGCATATTTACGAAATCCTTGGTGCTACCAAACAACCCCTATAAGTTTTTTCTCTGAGAAAGCAAGATGGGAAACCGATTCTTACTTATCAAACTCAATTACATTGTTCAATTTATCTTTTCAGACTTGCCAATGATCTCTCTTAAAGACATAGTCCCTGCTGCTACCAACACAATAACCACACAGTTTATACTCCTTGACAAGGGAAATATTGGCCAGGATGGGAAGGAGACGACATGCCTAGCTCTGGTTGCCGACGAGACAGCTTCCGTCCACTTCCAGCTATGGGGCGACGAGTGCCGTTTCTTCGAGCCCGGCGACATAATTCGTCTCACTAATGGCATCTTCTCTTACCACAGGAGCAATCTTGTGCTGAGAGCTGGAAAGAAAGGTAGAGCTGAGAAGGCTGGGGAGTTCAATATGTTGTTTGTTGAGACTCCTAATATGAGTGAGATCAAATGGGCCAATGATCCCACCAATCCTAGAAAGTTTGTGAAGGAAGCTGTTCTTTCCTCTCACTCCAGAATTTTCCCGACTTTGCCATGAATATTTGTGGATCAATTCAGTTCCAGATTTCCTTTGAGTTGATAAGAATTCTAATTGATGTCTGTTATTTATGAGATCTGTAACAAATTTTATTAAGGTTAAACTCTTAAATATCGAGATATTTTTTGTGTAATGGCAAATTTTGAAGTTAAGTGTGTTTCTGCAAGGGAAATTTTAGGACGGGTGATTTCTTAGGAAGTTACACTGACGGATAAAATCGTGAAGCTATTTGGTCAAAACAGACAAAGTTTCGATAATTAAGAGTTTGAGCTGATACAAGTAGGTAGAGCTTTGGAATTCTTTCTTTTAACTCATTCCTATGAATATGTAGTAGTATGATTTATTTATAAAAATTTTTTGTGAATGTTTTTATTATTTCTATCTGGAATCAATACATTGCATTGGATAGGCTGACTTGATCTCTCTTGATCATTTGATATTTTTTGGGAATATCATAGTACATTAATGTCCAAGAATAGGTACAATTATTTAGTCCGGTGAACGTACGCTCCTCTACGTTCGGCCACCAATGTTATAACGCCACGTAGCATGAAGAAAAGTCGCCGACCCGACCCGCTGTGTTTTGGGTTTTCGCACGTGTTAAAATTTAAATGGCAAAAAAACGGAAACATTTCGAAGTGCGACGCTACACTTTATTACGGAGTTTCGAATCCCTGTCTTCGTCACTGTTTACTTCGTTGTTTCAGATTTCCAGCAAATCCTTCGGAGTTCTCCAGCATTTCCGTCGTAGTTCTCCAGCATTTCAAGTCGTAGATCTTCGTATTCTCCATTCGAAAACCATCGCTGATATAATGCCTGAGGTTCGCAATGATTTACCGAAAAAGTTTGTTTTTCCTCGTTACTAATCTAAAATTACCGACTTTTAGGGTTTATGGTAATCATAACTGGGTTAATTCCCAAAACTCGGTACACATTCTAAAACTCGGTACTAATCGGTATTCGGTATTAGGTTATCTTCGATTTTATCGGTATTTGATGATTAAAACTCGGTAATCGTCGTTACAGGTTGAAACTCGGTACACATTTCGTAGTGATGTTTGGTTTTCCATAGTAAATCATAAGAATCCTAAACGACGTGTATTTTGGCGTTAGGGTTCGGTACTCGGTACTCGGTTTCTGGTACTCGGTACTCGGTACATGGTACTCGGTACTCGGTACATGGTACTCGGTATTGCTTGTCAAAAACTCGGTTTTTTCTTAATTTCTTACGGTTTGTTACATTTTATTATGCAGGGATATACCCCCAAAATTCATTTCAGATGTCGGACATCAAGATTTAGGGAAGTTTGTGATGAATTGGTTGAGAAATTTGGGGATCAGTTTGTTACTAGCTTATCTGAGCTACAAATTAACCAGTTTCTTTTACTACCTCGGTTCCCACAAAATGTTCCTATGGTTTATATGTTATTGTCAACGTGGGATAACGAATCAGAATGTTTTGTTATTAATAGCCGAAGTCTAACTTTCACTTCTGAAGAAATAGCGTTGATTATTGGCTTACCGAACAGAGGTAATAAATTTGAACCTGGGACTAGTACAATTGCTGGTAGAACAGCAAATGACATAAGGCATGAAATTCTGAAATTGAAATCCTCAACGCCTATCGAGATTGTTAGGGAACAATTTATTGTTTACCTATTGTCCAATATTTTCTTTCCAATGGCCAACTTCAGAGTGCATTCAACTATATTGGACGTTGCCAAAAAGGTTGAGCAGTTCAGATCATACAATTGGCCCCTATCCATTCGAGATTTTCTTGTTACTGAATTTAATACAATAGCAAAAAAACAATCAAAAGGTCAATCATTGGGTTATGTTAATGGATTTGTTATGATAATAATTGTGAGTAATTCTAACTAATATTACATTTTTTTGTTCATTTCACTGTTTTTAATACAAAATAAAGTTTTTATACACTGATTCATTTTGTTTTATTTTTTATTTTAGATATGGTTTTTTGAGCATACAAAGATCCACCCAGTAGTGGATAACTTGGCTCGCCCCCGTCTGCTTCGTTGGGATGCAAAATTTAATTATAGAATTAAAGATGTTGATAATTTAATAAGAAGTCTTCAGGATTCTGAGGTATAATTCTCATATGCATTCATTTAACTTTATTTTGTACTTATAAATTTTGGATATTTTTATAAAAGATTTGCTCCAGATCTTGACAGATTTACAAGACATAACAGATAATGAGAAAACCTTAATTGAGACTATTAATCCAGCAAATGTTTTGGATATAACACCCCTGAGTAGTGTACATATGCCTAGCAGCAAGACAACTCCAACTTCATCTCCAAAAAGTCCAAGCCCAACTGTTTCTCCTATTCAAACTCCAGCGGAAACAGAATGTCCAAATGAACAGCCTTTGAAGAGTGATCCTACAGTTCCTATTGTTAGTCCCACTGATGGTCGAAGTCTCATTGATTCTCCCTTACGAACAGAATTTAGAGAAGAAAGCGATGCGCAACGCGGTGTACCTGATGAAACAAATTTGAGGATTATTAATCAATCCATATATAACTTGATTTCACAGCATGAATATATGGTTAAAAAATTTTCATCACTCGAAATGGAGAAAATTCTGCTGCAAAAATGGGTGGAAGCATTGGAAAATGAAGTATTTCAGTTAAAATCTGATCACAATGAAAAATTTTGTGAAATATATAAGATATTAAGTGATCATTTTCCACAATATTTCACTTCTGAGAAAATCGGTTCTCCAGTTCAGTCAAGTTCAAGAACGGAATCTACCAACAAATTTGATGAAGTATCTTAAACAGTAGAGAAAATTATTGATGAAATAGTTGGTAAGAAGGAAACATCCGAAGATGAGGAATTTATTATACCTTCATCAGGAACTGGAGGAATAGCCAGAAGAGTACATGGGAGGAAGGACCGGAAAAGGAAAAGAGTAAAAACTCCATTTACAATTGGTGATAGGAAGAAGAAGAAAACTCAATTACAAACGGTTAATAAAGAAGCTGAATTACTTAGTAAGAAGGAAACCTCAGATACTACAAGAAAACCAGTCACGCGTGCTGCAACAAGACTGAAAGAAAAAGTAACTGAGAGTAAAAAAGCTTCTGCGCCTCAGGATGAAACAACGAAAATTGTTCCTTCTGCTGCACCAGTTGAAAAACCAAAAACTGCAATTTTTGATGTTGAGGATGCCAAATATGTAGAACGTGCGGCCAAGGAATTTTTGGACTACCCAGGAAGATTATTACTTACTGAAGAGAAGATGAATACAATTGATGCCTTTCTAAAGAAGTACACAAAAAAGTACATATTTTAATTGTTAAATACCGAGTTATACCGAGAAATAAAAACTCGGTACAACTCGGTATTTCTCTTTTTTCAGCTAGCTATTTTTTTCGATATATGAATGTGAAATTTCTTAATTTTATTCACAAAATTGTATAATACCCGAGATATGAAAAAACTCGGTACAACTCGGTATTTTACTTTTTTTTTAGCTATATTTTTCATATATGACTGTCAAGTACTTAAAGTTATTCACAAAATTGTTTAATACCGAGATATAAAAAACTCGGTATAACTCGGTATTTTACCTTCTTTAGGTATTTGTTCCATATTTGAATGTAAAATACTTAATGTTATTCACAAAATTGTTTAATACCGAGATATAAAAAACTCGGTATAACTCGGTATTTTACCTTTTTTAGCTATTTGTTCCATATTTGAATGTAAAGTACTTAATGTTATTCACAAAATTGTTTAATACCGAGATATAAAAAACTCGGTACTACTCGGTAAAACTCGGTATTAATAACGATAAATTATACAGGGAGGATACCATTTTCGCAATTGGAGATGCTATTATTTTTAGAAGTCAAATGGACGAATTGTTGCTATGCGAAGAGCTTGACACCAACCATATGGACACTTTTGCATATCTTTTATCTGAGAAAAACAAAATGGTTCCAGGATTGAATCAACCTTTTCTATATGTTTCGGCTTTTCATTGGGTTAGTAATCATTTATAGTCAAGGTACAGTGAAGATCATTAACTGTATATCATTAATTGACTGAATGGCTTTTTTTTTAGGGTTATTATGTTCGAAATAAAGAGGAGAAAACAACATCATTTGTGGATCATATCACCAAAGATGCTGTTAAGAATGCGAACATAATGTTTGTTCCCATCATACATGAAAGACATTGGACGTTACTAGTTGCAAGCATGAAGAACAAAAGATGGGATTTCATGGATTCATTACCCAAAGCAACGCACAAGTCTATTACTCCAGAAGTGGTATATTTTTAGAACTATCTTTGGTTCTATATTTTTTATTGAAGTTAATTGTAATAATTTTATAATCTTTCCAGATATCTCATTTATACCAAGATGCAGAAGATGCTTTTGAGGATGATATAAGAACATGGCCGATCGAAACTATCCCAAATTTGTCAACACAAGAAAACAGTGTCGACTGTGGAATGTTTGTCTGTAAATATATGGAACAAGTTATACAAAAAAAAAAAACTGATTGGGACATCCATACGAACTGGCAAAGTAATATGGCCTTATTTAGGGCCGAATTTGCTTATGCCATTTTTTGTAGTACGATAAAATAAAATTAATTCTTTTTTGTATATGATATTTTTTTTTGTTTTTGTTTATTTTGATGTGACTATAACTTCCACTAATACCGAGTATGATATGCTAGTATCGAATAATACCTTGTTATTCTGACATCTTGATCACACTTACATAAAGGATGACTGACTTCCTGATTCTGCAGGTGTAAAATAAATTGTTGGATTAGGATTATGCACGGTTGGTTTCACTTTTTGGCCTTCCTCTTCTCACAATGATCCTTTAATCTAGCATTTGAAACTCCCTTAGGCCGACGCTTTGCAGGATCTCTAATTGTTTTGTGGAGCCCTTCAGTGATAGATTTATTTCTTTTTCCTTCCAAAATGTTTTGAACATTTAATGCCAATGCACTCATACCATCTATCATACACTGTTCTGCATCCTCATTACCTTGAGCTTCACTGCTAATTTGATAAGCAAATCGGCAAACATAATTTCTAAAAATCATGTTTCGGGAACCTTGTTTTAACGTGCACAAACTCGGTATTGTAAGCTGAACATTTAATCCACTATAAAGATCGTTCCTAGCAGTTGCTGACCATCTTGGAATTAAATATTTCTGAGGTATATTACTAACATCCAACTGACTCATCACTCTCATGCAATGAGAACACAGGATTCCCATCATCTCGAACTTTCCGCAGCTGCACTTTATAGTTCCTTCAGCTGAACTAAACAAAACCGTCCACTTGTGTGAATCAAAAGTCTGGTCTATGTTTTTCACCGAAAATGTTGATGAGTCTGGTGAAGAGTGATCAATGCGTAGTCCACCTAAACCATTCAAAAACTCCTCTTCAAAAAATGAATATAACTTTCTTGAATAAAATTTGGCTGCTTGGTTTAGTATCGGACTTCTTTTCATGTAAGGTTGTATTGTAGTTTGAGAACATTTAAAAATTTCATCCCGTTCATTCCTACGCCAACTGTTTTTATAAGTTTTCTCCAATCCAAGGAAACATTCGGTTAGAGAACTTGTAGCCTTTGAAATACCATGGCAAACAAAATTTGTGGACTCACTACGTTGTGTAGACAATAATCCAAGGTTAAAGCAATCTTTGTTGAAAGCTGTAGACCACCTATCCCTTATTTTGTACAGATCATTTAACCAATGATGGTTGTGTAAGTCTCCTTCGCTAATCATCTCATTCCACAAACTATCAAATTCCGCGGCTGAATCACACTTGTTGAAGCAACTATAAAACAGGCCTTTAACTTTGTTGTTACTATTAAAACACCAAACTTTCGAAGAGCCTTCTTGTGTATATGCCATTGGCACAACCGATGTCTTGTATTAGGGAATACAAGCTCTATCGCCCTAGCCATTGCTTGATCCTGATCAGTGAATATAGTAATTGGATGTTTATTATCCATAATTCTTAAAAAGGTTTGAAATAACCAACAAAATGAATCAATTGTTTCATCAGATAGAAAGGCCATCCCTAATATAATGTTTTGCCAATGATTATTGACTCCAATAATAGGGGCACATACTAAATTATATTTGTTCAAACGGTAGCTTGTATCAAAAATTATTACATCCCCAAAGCAGTCATAATCCACTCTCCCCCAAACCATCTACCCAAAAAAAGTTTACCAACCTGTCTTTCTCATCAGTTTGCACATCCCATGCAAATAGATTGTCTTCAGCTGCCCGGTTTTTGAACAATTTGATTAGCGAATTGCTATCCCCATTCTCAATTTTTGCTCTTCTCTCCTTTTGAATATAGTTGTATGCATCTCTCTTGGTAAAACCCAGATTTTCTACTCCTCCAACCTCCTCAGATAGATAGGAAAATGCATTTACTGTTCTTATTCCCGCATCTGCCATTGATTTCAGAACAGTGGCATTCTCTTCAGTGATGTGCCTAGATGATCTCAGCAAATGTTGATCATCCGGTTTAGCCAATTCATGGTTGTGTGTTTCTACTGAATTTTTCGCCGTCCATATCCCTTCTTTCACTAACATAAAATCTCACCATAGCAGGACATCCAGTTCTTGTAGTTGATTTTCTAAATTTAACCTTCTGTACATTTTCTGTTTCCTTCTTGAATCCAGATTTTGAACATACAAAAACCTTTGTTTTCAACTTCCTGGTACCAGGCCAGTAAGAAAGATGTTCTTTTCGAACACTGAAGCCATGCTTATGTGCATATTCGCAATATTTACCATATGCTTCCTTCTCAGATTTGTAAACCCCCCTATTAAAAATACATTACATTATTCATTAAAAACAACGGTAAAAATTCGTAATAAATACATGAAAAATCTCGGTACAAGTTCAATACCGAGCTATCAATAACTCGGTATTATTAACATATGATACTTTAAATTCTAATGGTATATAAGTCATAATTAACTGTAATATAACGAAAGTTATCAATACCGAGTTTTAAAAACGAATACCGAGATATTACGAGGTATCAAAAAACTCGTTACAAGTACTACACATAAGTAATAGCAACTAAAACCGGGATATACTTATAAATACCGAGTAATACCGAGTTTTTCATAAAACTCGGTATTTCTTCTTCATAGCTCTAAAAAATAAATGGAAGCAATATAAACAAATATCGAGCAGTACCAACTTATAAAAAATCAAGTTACATTTAACTAACGACCAGTACCGAGTTATGTAAAGGTTAGAGACAACCAAAAATGAGATGACAAGACGACGATGGAGGACAACTTACTTGTAAAAAATAGGAAAAATCGTCATCCAAAGTATAAGTGCTAAATGTTTCGTCGAAATCATCTAACTCTTCCAAAGTAGGAGTTCCCAGAGTTGGTTCCTTCGAATCCATCTCGTGCAAAGCTATTCGAAAGTTTCGATAACCCTAAACACTGTATAACGTTCTGTGTACATTGAAGATAATCGGCCAGGAGTTTATATACCCGCGTCTTTTAAAGTTTTCCCGCCCATTTAAGCGAAAAAAAAACGTCAAAACTCCAAAAAACCGCGGGTTTGGGTCGGGTCGTCGGGCTGCTACGTGGACTGAATTTATTGGTGGCCGAACCTATAAAACCATTCGGTCAAAGGACGTAATAATTGTTCCCAAGAATAGAGCATGTTTATGCTTTGATCAAATATGAGTTAGGTTTTGTTTGGGATAATTTTATTATTTTTTTATAATATTTTTTTTTTAAATAACAAAAAATTAATGATCAAAATTTGATTGAATAAGAAATTTCAAATTTGATTTTATGAAATAAGTCAAATAGTTTAAGAGAAATATACATTTTATGAAAATTATTAAATGTATTCTAAGTTTTTTATTTAAAAATACGAGATAATATATATTTTTTCTAAATTAATACTTAGAAACAGTTGTCTTTGCGGATAATTTTCTTATTATTTTTACTGTAACTTTTTAATATAATTTTTTTTTGAAATTAGTAAAAAATTATTTTTGGATAAAAATTTGATGTTATTGTTATTGCATTAAAAACAATGATAAGAAGTTCTCCCAAATAAAGCCTTAATTTTTATAAAAAAAATATCCATCATAAAATGAAAAAAACTTTAGCAATAGCAAGATAGAATTTCAGCAACTGTATGAAAGCAGTAAATTGTAAAAAAGAGGTATTTATATATTTAATATTTAAATTTTTAATATTTTATGTCTATCACTTAGAGATCAAATATGTGTATAAAAAATAAAATATTAAAATTTATATAGTGATATGAGTGATATAAATGAAATATAAAATTATTATATTTGATATTAAAATTATCTATTAGTAATAGACACGAAATATTAAAATTTCAAAGGGTTAAATATATAAATAATATGACATAAAGAGGTATGTGTGATTCGGCGGTACAGCTCACCTTCGAGTCCTCCAGATGGTAAGCCCAGCTGCGCGCTCGCTCCGTCCCAGTTTCCCGCCTCCCTCGAATGCTTGTCAATCGCGTCTTCGAAGCCCTTCTTTCGCCGTGGCTGTGAAGGGTGGGAAGAGAGGCGAAGATGACTACCATTCAACCCTCAAAGCTCTCAATTCAAGAGGCCGTATCGTCCCTAGAAAATCTCTTGGACAGGCAGGATACCCTCCTCCGTGTCTATTGTTATCTAAATTTTTTTCAAATTAGTGTGGTTTTCTAATGCCGGTTGTTTTCTATCTGTTGTAATTGCAGCATTACATGTTAAATTCTAGCATTAATGACCAGCTCTCGAGCATAGCAGGAGTCGTGGAAGGAGATGTGGTTCTGGAGATAGGGCCTGGAACCGGATCTCTGACGAACGTTTTGATAAATGCTGGCGCCACCGTCATTGCAATCGAGAAGGTTTTTGCTGATTTTTTTCTTTATTAGTTTTTTTTTTTTAATTTGATATGTTTTATTACCTAATTGTTCAGATAGGAAATGCCTTCTGCAGACCTTGAACTTGATGTGTTTTACTGCTTCATGGAAATAGATGTCGTTTGGTTTGATTCGGTTACAATTGAATAGATTCCATGCTAGTTGTGTTGGAATTGGTCTTCATGTTTTAGTTTAGAAGGGTTATTCTACCTAGTAAATCGATTTCACTCTTTACTTTATCATTCCAGGACCCACGTATGGCTTTGATGGTGAAGGAAAGGTTTGGGTGCTCGGATCAACTTACGGTAATATTTGCTTTATTTGTTGTGTTTGAAGAGTTATTAGTTAAGAAACTGGTTAGGCTTAAGGTAACAGGGATAGAATTGAAGTGAGGTCAAGATAAAAGGTTTTATCAATTTGACATGCAAATGGAGCATATCAAATAATGCTTCAAAGATGCATGGATTTTACACACATAATGCTACCGTCTTTCAAAATTCTCTTACGAGTCACAATCATCTATGAAAAAGTTATTAATCTAAAGTGATGTGAGATTATTTTTTTATTTTCGTATGCTGACCCTGATTTTCTAGCAATGCTACTGTCTTTCAAAATTCTCTCACTTCTTTCTCTCTCTTCCCATCCTCCTTCAAACCTTTGTAGCTCCTTTCTCCTCCCTACCTCCCTTTGGGACTTACAGTCTTGCATTCTAATGGGTCGGGAATCTTTCTTTATTCTTAAGTTCTCAATTTAACCTTACTCACTCCTCTCTCTCCTCATTTTCTTCTCCCCAAGAAAAACTAACCAAAGATTTGACGCCTCAAATGTGCATGCGACTAGAGGCTTCTTAGATGTTAATAGGCTTAGGGGAGGTGAATGACATGCTTTTAATGAGAACTTTAGAAGTTCTTAAAAGAAGGGGCAGAATGGTGGATTCATGGATATTTATCTATGGATTTGTGATCACACAAATCTGATAGTCCAAGGAGTGATGCTTTCATCTTTATCTATCTCATTTATCTCTTAGGGACAAGGGTCCCAAGCTATCTTGCACCTCTCCCCATTAAGGTTGGTGATGACAACTTTTGGTTGGCTGCCACCGTCGCGCTCTCCTTACACATTCGAGAATGAGTTTGGGAGGTCATTACTTAATTAGCTCACTAGGCAGCCTTATGTGCTAGGCTTGGATGTGGCATACCTGGTCAAGTCAAATGCATAAAGGGTCTAGCCCAACGACTTTAAAGAAATTGCATTTTTGCAATCATGCCCCTATTCCTTCTGAAAATTTATTTTAGTTCTAAAGCCAATTTAAGCAACTAGTGCTTAATTTTTTGCAATAAAGGACTCTTACTTTTAAGATTTCATGATAGTTGCTCTACTAAATGAATTATTTGCCATTTTCATCCAATTCAAAATTTATATTGGTAGCTAGGGGTTCATATTTCTTATTTTTAATTTATGCACCATTCATTAAAAAGTTATAAACAAAATGCTCATTTTTATTTAATATTTTTAAATATAGGTTACATAAGGTGGTTATGGGAGTGACCTATTAACCACTTAGCAATTAGCAGTGTTACGAGAATGACCAAGGAGAGTGAATGCAAAATCTTATGGGGAAATTTTGAAGAGAAGACTAAAAAAAAAAATAAAAATGATTCTCAAATTTCATCCAAAGATGCATCTACAAGAGCATTTCTTCAAGATCTTTGTCAATGTATTTGAAGAATTGCCCCCTCCCATTTTTGCTCTCACTATGAATTGTTGTTCTTTTTTTGTTGTTTGCCAGAGCTATTCATCTCTAACAATCTTTTACCATACAAGCCAAAGTACTTGTATCCATTTGAAAAAAAATTGTATTGCCAATAGTTCAGTTGGCTAGAGTCGCATCATCATTTTGAATGCTTCGGTGGCAACATTATTAACGCTCATCTAATTGGTTGGAGGGTAAATAGTTTTGTACTGAAGTTTTTTAATTTTTATATGATCAGGCCTTATAGGTTTTGCCCTACAAGATTTTCTAAAATTTTCTTTTTTACTTCGTGTGCACCTGGCATTCTAGATTTAAGATGAGCATAAATGTTTTGCACCTTTTGATTTTTGAATTTTTTCCTGCATGCAAGAATAGTGATATGTAATATAAAAAGGTGGTTTCTACATATATTTAACTTTTTTTTTTTTTCAAATATTATTCTTAATATCCCATCCGTCCCTTGGCGCTTAATCCCACGACCAGGATGAGAATCCATGGGGGGCTCATATGGATCATGTCGATCTCTATTAAATCCCAGCCTTCCCTTGACACTTGATCCCACAGTCAGGATGGGAATCCAAGGGTTACTCACCTGGATCACACCAATCTCCTTCTATATTTGGGTTACTAATTTAGGAAGAATTATATTAAGGCAATTATGCATGATTATGTAATTATTTATTTCTTTATTAAGATATCATATATAAATTTAAAAAGAGCTATAGTTTTGTCTAATAAAATTAAGTATTTTTCCTCACCAATTCTATGAATTTAGCATGGTATCAGAGTAAGGGATTCAATTCTTCTTCAAAAACGAGAGCGTGAGAGAGGAAGAGTTAGTTCTTGCATTCTTTTCCTGCTTACGTGCGTCCAGGGCAGCCGAGCAAGTGAGACGGCTTACCCCTTACGGTCTTCTGTGTGCAACTCCCGTGCGTGCATATCTGAAAGCCGAACCAAGTGAAGAAGAGGATCAAGAGAGGGAGTGAGCAGGAACCAGGTGTGTGTGTGCCTGTGCAGGGAAGATTGGCCCTCGTGCTTGTGCTGGAGCCGAACCGAGCAAGGAACGAGCAGTTGAAGAGCTGTTGTACACACCATCAAATTCTCCACTCGAAGAGCCCATCCTTGCCCCAAATCTCAACCATTTCTGCATGTTCTCTATCTGCTAGCCTCAAATATGGGAGATATATAAGAAGGTCGAAGCCTCCTTTTGGACAACAGAAGAAGTCGACCTCTCCCAAGATCCCCGCCACTGGGATCAATTCTTCAAATCGGACGAACGTCACTTTGTAGGCCACATTATCGCCTTTTTCGCAGCGGCTGACGGAATCGTCATTGAGAACCTTGTCGATCGGATTTGAACTGAAGTTGGTTCACTGGATTCGAAGCTCGCTGATGGAACTATCCTAATATGTGGAGTTGCCCAGATGATGCACGCGGTGGTGAAGATGGCTTTCTTGGTGGTAAGACAGTTCACTGCTACGGTTCAGTGCGCACTTACGATGACTGAAGAGTTGGTGAGCATGCAAATGGTGAAGTACGCTATTCTCTAAGTAGGGAGTTGATCGTGGATATCGAGGGTGAGGCTATAGAGAGATTAGAAGCACTTTATCCTACCTTGAAGGAGGTAGTGCTTGTTGGTTGTCCAGGTTCCCACCACTGACCTTTATTGTTGAAATTCAGAGGAATAGTAGTTCTTCCACCGGCTTTCATTGCCGAAATTTTTAGGAATACATGTACCCACTACCGGCCTTCATTGACAAAATTCTGAGAAATATTAGTCCTTCCACCGTCTTTCATTGCCGAATTTTTGAGGAATACAGGTTCCCACTATCGGCCTTCATTGCTAGAATTATGAGGAATGCAGCTTCCCACCACCGACCTTCATTATTGGAATTATGAGGACCTTCGTGCATCCAAGATCAAGAAGAGATTGAGTGGGAGGCTGCTCTTGCTTGCGACATCTAGAGTTGACCGAGCAGAAGCGAGCACAGGAACTTCTTCTGCGTGTGTCTAGAAAGATCCAAGAGTTTCCTCTCATACGGGGGTACGAACAAGCAAGAGTGCAAGACCTGCACTCCCTCCTATGATCATACCAGAGAGATGAGACCTGTACTGGTTGATCGAACAAGATTCTGTTCAGGAGGAGTTGGATGACCTGGGAAGGAGATCTGCATTTTGAGTGTTGAGCCGGTTGAGACGTGTGTTTCTGCTCCTGTCCTTGAAGCTTGCCACAACCCTAAAAATATTTTTTTTTTTTTTACTTTTTTTTATTGTCATGCCTTCATTGCTGGCCTTCCCTTGAGAATCGAAAAGGAGGTGAACCCAAAAGACAAGTAATCCACTTTCCCTGTTATCCCATCACCGGCCTTTAATAAAGAATTGAAGAATGCTATTCAACGCAGCCTTCATTATTGACCTGCACCTTCTAGGCTTGATTGAGATAGCCTTCATCGCTATCCTTTGCCTCAAAAATATTTGAAGCTAATTCCTCTCAAAGCTTTTACAAAATGAAGGACTCTATAGTGCACCACGGGATTGATAACTCTATTTTTCTGGGGCTAATTACCAAGCTAAGAATGACATATATGTATTCCCCAGCTTGAGAGGAAGTGTTAAAATCCCAACCGTCCCTTGACACTTAATCCCACGGCCAGAATGAGAATCAATGGGAGGCTCACATGGATCACGTCGATCTCTATTAAATCTCAGTCTTCCCTTGACACTTAATCCCACGACCATGATGAGAATCCAAGGGTGACTCACCTCGATCACATTGATCTCCTTGTATATTTGGGTGACTAATTTAGGAAGAATTATATTAAGGCAATTATGCTTAATTATGTAATTATTTGTTTCTTTATTAATGTATCACATATAGATCTATAAGGAGGAATAGTTTTGTCTAATAAAATTATGACTTTTTCCTCTCCAATTCTCTGAATTTAACAATTATTCATTTGTATTAGCTTACCCACTACACCAACACATAGAGTTACGCCATATTATCAATTGGATATATGTCATAAAAGCATTAAATATGAAACGATTTTGTCTATTTTATTACATCTTAACCGATCACTTTTCACTTCTAAAATTTATTTATGTAGATTCTGCAAGAAGACATTACTAGGTGTCACATCCGTTCTCATGTTAGCGCTTTATTGGAAAGAGTTGATACAAAAGGATTAAAGTATGCAAAGGTAAGAAACTTAACAAATTAGCATGCTAAGGTTTCCGTGTTCCTCTTGGACTAACCTTTGTGACAATTTTTTTTTCTTGTGGTACCAAATCACATTTGAATGATCTTTTGCTCAATAAATTTAATTTAAATCAAACTTTTAAATGCCAATTCTATTTGATTGTGTTGCTTGGTATACACCATGAATTTCTGCTTGGCATGGGTAGGGCATGAAACGAGAAAACCAAAACTGCTTGTTTTTTTAGGATGTTGGATAATTAAATGTCCGAGCTGCTGTCATGGTATCTCAAGCGTTAGGCTTGGCATTGTGTACTTGAATCCTCATGAGAGCTAGATAATCACGCATTTTACTGAGAATTTGAGATGTTTCCGCACGTTTTTTGTAGATATTCTTTTCTTTCATGCATTACTACGACTTTGCCCATGCAGAGAATTTTAGAACTGTATTTGCTCCCGTTCATGTCTTGTCATATAGGCTGTTTAAGCTATTAAGAAACTCAGGCCCACGTCTTGATACATGGCTTCGTGATCTGATATTCTCGGGTGATTTTTTTAGGGATATTTACCCTGAAGTCAGAGGAGCTAGTCAGCTAGACCTGGATGTTTTGGTGAAGGTAGAGATTGAGAGTGGAATAGAGTTAGTGATTTTGGAGAGAAAGAAGATTGGGAGAGGAGTAGAGGAAGACAGGTGGGCAACATCACGCCTAGTAGGAAAAAAGAACTTTGAATACTGTCTGGGCCAGTAAGCATATATAGAGAACTAGAGAATTTCTGTTGAACGGGAACATTCTATTTTTCAATAACATTGTTTGTTATGTTATTCGGAGAGTTTTATCAGAAGTTTAGATGTAAACCTCACTTCAGAATATTATGACAAACAAGTAAGGTCTGACATAAACAACACATCTTACTTTTGTTAGGATCATAGCTGTCAATGGCGCAAAATAGCGCGCGCTATGGCGCACGGCGCGGCGCGGCGCGGCGCACCTACGGCGCCATGTTCATGGCGAGGCGCATGTGTTTAAAATAGCGCGCGCTATTTGCGCCACATGTGAGCCATGGCGCATTGCGCACGGCGCAAAATAGCGCGCCATATTGTTTTTAAATTTCTGTATACTTATAAATATTTTTTATATTTAAAAATATATCTATATTTTAAGATAAACGACTATTCATTGCCCTAATTTCACAAAAGATTTTCTGTTTGCTGCATCCGCCGAACACATCCCGCAGTCCCTAAGTCGAGGTCGCTGAATCTATCCCGAAGTCGAAGGTTTTTTGTTTTCTATTTGCTGCATTCGCTACTTCCGCCAAATCTGTCCCGAAGTTGAAGTCGTTGTTTCCGCCGAATCGTCCCGCAGAGCTGTCCTTCTGCCAAATCCGCCCCCTCCTTCGTCTGTTCCAATAAAAAATCTTACCAGCTGACTCTGATTTGCAACCTCCGTCTGTTCCGCACAACTCTGTTGTTTTGCACGGCTATTTCTTACAAGAATTTAGAACTTAACAGGTATGCTCGGTATCGCTAATTAAATGCTCGGTACCGCTATGTATATGCTGGATACCGCTCGGTACCACTAGTTACTTGCTCTGTACTACTCGGTACAGCTCAGTACAACTAGGTACCAGCTCGGTACAAGTAGGTACCAGCTCGGTACAACTAGGTACACGCTCGGTATTGCTAAGTGCATGCATGATACCGCTCGGTACCGCTATGTAAATGCTCGGTACCGCTCGGTACATGCTCGGTACCACTAGTTACATGTTTTGTACCACTCGGTATAGCTCAGTACAACTAGGTACACGCTCGGTATAGCTCGGTACAACTAGGTACACGCTCGGTATAGCTCGGTACCACTAGTTACATGTTTTGTACCACTCGGTATAGCTCGGTACAACTAGGTACACGCTCGGTACTGCTTCCTAATTTCCATACAAACGAACTTCAAAATTCCTCTTACAAATAAATTTTGTTCCCGCCAGGGGGCAGCGCCCCCTTGGACCCCCGGCAGCCCCCATATTATGTTTCTTGGACAATATTATGTTTCTTTTATCTAAATTTGTTTGCTTTTAGGTGATTATAAAATGTCAGATTCAGTTCAATCTTTAAAAAAAGATCCAGCATGGAAATATGCTATACTAACAAATGAATCCGACAACAACTGTGTGACATGCATTTTTTGTGGTAAAATAACAAAAGGAGGAATTACACGCCACAAACAACACCTCGTTGGAGGTTTTAGGAATGCAAGTGAATGGCTAACAGGAAAATTAGATGATGCAAATGAATGGCTAACAGGAAAATTAGATGATGAGTCTGATGAAGAAAATGACTTTATTGCTGGAGATGAAGATTTAACTTGGGCAAGTGTTGCTAAAGCTACTGGTGTTTATGATAAAAGCTATAATATTCGGGAAAGATCTAAAGGGAAAGAGAAAGAATCTTCAATTAGGCATGATGTTGCTATTGAGAATGATGATGAAGAGGGTGATGAAGAGGATTATGAAGTTGGAGACAATGTTGAAGAAGATAATGAGGCTTTTTTAACATTTGCTGATGATGATGATTCCCAAGAAGAGTAGATTAAATTCAAATTTGATCTTTTAAAAAAAGATTGTAATATTTGAATTATGAGATATTTGGATGTTACTTAGTCGAACTTATATATGTTATGGTTGTCTTTTATTATTATGATAGTTTGTCTTTCATTTTTAATAATATTTCATATTCATGCTTATTATTTTATATTTTTTGTATAGCTTGCGCCATGTTCAAAATAGCGCGCGCCGCGCCGTGCGCTATGCGCCATGGCTCCAAATGGACCTTTGCGCCATGGTGCGCCATTCGCCGTTAACAGGTATGGTTAGGATCTCCATAACCAATACAAAAATAATTTGGACTTATGTCAATTTTTGATGTAAACTTGCAATGATTCAGAGCAATTTAGTCACTCCACAACTCTACTAATATTACGCACTCCTCCATTGTGCATATTTTTAGTAACATTAACATATTTTTGACATGTACATTTTTCCTCAATACTCACCAATCAATTATTATGATACTTGATTATATGCCATGATCAGTAAAATTCACGTGAAAATTCTTTAATATTAATTTTATCTACTTTAATTGGTGCATTTCTTACCCTCTGTTACACATGCTTAAACTACCTAAATTGATTTTCATTACTTTAACTTTAATAGATGTAAATCCCACCACTCATAATATAACATTTTTTATCCATAGTTCATATTTTTTCATATATCTAGTTTAATATTTTCGATTCTAACATGTTCAACTCATCCATCAATGATTTATTGATTGCTTAGAACTAAGATCAATAGAACATTACTTGTCGGACTGCAGTTTTATAAATTTCCTGTATGTCTATCTGATATCCTCTCATTATTTAGTACACTTAACACATTTCTTCATTTTTTATAAAAGACCTAGACTCTAGAAGTTAAGTCATTATCTAGTTGATTCATTACATTGTATAGTATATCTAAGGTACTTATATTTAGGTATATCTTTTTCTTCAAAGTAATATTATCTAGTAATAAATAATATCATACCCCTAAAATCACATGTCATATTATAAGTCTTTTTTCTACAACTTAAGCTCTTTTATTTTAAACAATTTTTTTATTGTTATAATTTTCTACTTTTTTTTGTAAAGGTTTTTTCCATTAGAACTATCTTATATTAAAAGAATATGCTAAGGTATCTCACTTTAATATTTAGAATCTCCATAATCTAATACAAAAAGTTTTGGGACTTGATATCAACGCTTGATGTAAACCTACCATAATTGGAGCTGTTTGCTCACTTTACAACTGCTGCTAATACTATTTATTTGAATGCCTTGTTATGTTTTTCTTATATTTTGTTTTGTCTGTATGAATTCTTGCTAGAATATATATCATAAGTAGCTTTTGGACGATTGCCAATTTGCATTTTTTTTTTGGTTTTGCGTGGAGGCTGTGTAATAACTCGTATTTTGACCTAGACAAATAATTTTTTTTAAGAGTCATTATAAACTAAATTTGAAAACCGTCTTCGCCGTAGTATTTATATTGTAGTATTTTAATTACATGATTTTTTTTAATTTTTTGACACTGGTGTAAATTCTTAAGAAATTGATCCATTTTGGTATAAGTGAGGATTTTGGGACCGTCAAATGTCTGTTTTGGAAACCGATTTTACTAGTATTTTCTAAATAAAATGATTTATTTCATGGATATTTTTTTATAATTTTTAAAGCTAAAAAAGAATTTATATAATTTTATGCTGAAATTTTGATTAAATTATATAATTAAATAATATTATATTATTATTATATTATAAATATCCTAATTTATTAACATACTTTTATTAAAGCCTTTTCCTTATTCTTTATTCGGCTAAGCAGCAACAGAAAGGAATTTAGGAATTTTGAGAGAATTTTGAGGAGAGAGAAAATAGAAGTGAGGATTTGAAGGCAGTGAAGCAATTTTGGCCACTCGGTTCTGTTGGGATAGTTGCTCATCTCGCTGTAAGGAACAGTTACCCTATTTCTGATTTCAATAATTTTGTGTTTTTGATATTTTTCTGATCAAATTTGTATTTTTATTATTGAAAAACAAAGATAATTTTGAAATATTCACCACGTAATTTTTTGTATGTGATATATCTCGTTAATATGAATTTTCACTTTTTAAATTGAAAGATATGATTTTTTTGAAGTAAATATATAGTAGATAAATTTGATATATTTTCTTGCATTTTATGATTATTGCATTTCTTATATGTATTGACTTACTTTGCATAGAAAAGATAACGCTTGCATGTAAGCAAAGAAGGCTGGCTATTAACACTATAATAAATATGAGCTAGCTCTTAAACTATAATAATCTGCGCAAGGTGGGTCGACGGACTTTTCTTTAAATAAATTGTTAGTGGTGTAATCATAGTTGTAGCCTCTAACTGATTGACTAAATTACGCTGATGGGTAGAGGGTTTCGCCTCTTAAATGATTATTAAAAGTCACTTATGAAAATTAATAAATTGAGAGATATGACCGATAATAGATGTATAGAAGAAAACACTACATTAAAGCTAAAAGTCATGCCTTATTTTTCATAATTTTACTCATGAGGATATTTATCTAATAGTACATTAAACTGATTGACTAACTTATATCTCATTCTGTTATTGATATTGATATAACATAACATAGCATATTGATATGATTTATTGGATGATAGTCTTTTTTTTTTATTTTTCTTATTGTTTGATAATTGATAGATCTCTTTTGACTTTATTTATCATATTGATTTTATTATTGGTTTTAGAGATTTTTATTGCTCTTATTAAATGATGATGATGGGGACATCGACAAGAGTTTTCGACGCGTTTATCAGAGGCGACACAGGAGATCGATGGCTATGATGGAGAGTCTTTACTTTTGATGCATTTTCTATATTAACATTTTATGTACTAATCATGTTATTTCAGTTTTTCCTTTTTTTGCCCTTATGGGTAGTTGGTCGCTATTGTAGCCCAAGGGGCATTTTAGTCTTTTATTTTCTTTGTCATTTTGAGGCCTATATATATGGCCATTTTCTTATGTAAGAGGGTTGATTATTGATGAATGAAAAGTTATCTTGGCGATCTCTTTGTGAGTTCCAAAACTCCTCTATATCTCTTTGTGAGTTCTTGAAGAGAAAGCTCTTAGATCTCTTTGTGAGTTCTAGTGGAAAGTGTGAGGTTTGTGATTCTTGATTTCTTTTTCTTCTCCACCAATCTCTCCCCCCCCCCCCCCCCCCCCCCCCCCCCCCCCCCCCCTTCACCTCAAGAGAAGACAACCACACCCATTGGCTTGGAAAACCGACCCCCACCTCCTTGCCACTGTCCCTTGGAGCCCAAGCCGCCGGCTGCCATCCTACCACCGGCCAGCCACCTTGCTACCAACCCCCTTCCATCCACCCACCATCCCTCTTTCCTCTAGCCATCATTTTGAAATTCAAATTTCGAATTTCAAATTCTTTCCAAATTGGGAAATCCAAATTAGGAAAGTTCTTTATGTTGAATCCAATTTTAAATTAAATCAAATTGGATTTAATAATTTTTCTTTCCTAGTCATCATTACGCATTTGGAAACCCCCTCCCTTCCTCCCCAATCTCCTCCTCCTTGATTCCATGTGGTTTCCCATTGAATGCTCATTCAATGCCTCTCCTCCTTATTTGAAATCTGAAATTGATCTCAAATAACTTTCCCTCCAATTTCACTTAAAACTGAAATTGGTTTCAATTTTCCTCCACAAACCCCTCTCCCCTCTCCCTCTATGCTGCTGGCCCCCTTATGGCTCCCTCCCATTAATTCACTCCTTCAAAGGAATTAATTACCACCTATTTGGATTCAAATTTTAAGAGTATTTCCCTCCCAATTAACTCAAAATCTGAGAGTAATTTCAGATTTAGAATTAATCCCCTCCACCCCAACCTAACTTAGTTTCCACCAAGAAACCTAGCTTCTCCCCTCCACCTCTCCAAGTCGGCCACCATCTCTCCTTTCTTGGGTTTTCTTATCGTGCTCTCTCATCTCCATGCAAACCATGCATGGAGGAACCCGAATGGAACTTTGGATTTGTGCATGACGATCGAGATCAAGTCGACATCCTCCAATCGCCATTCTTTGACATGGTCTTTGATTTCGACGACACCGTTGAAGAATACATCGACCGTATCCAATACACCTTAGTTGATGTGATCGACGAGCGAAGGTCAAAGGGACGTTGGATCATCATTGGACGACCATCTTCCTCCAACCTTCCCAACAACGACGTTCCTCGGCTTGTCCATCCTAGTGGTTACTTCATTTCTAGCGTGGAAGATCTTTCTCCGCTCAACCTAGATTCGTAGGGAAGAGAATAAATCCTCAAAGGTAAACACCTCATTATTAACTTTTTGATTTGTGTTACAAGCTTTTACATTACTTCACATTGTATTTGATTGAAAGTGTCTTGGTTAATCTTCATGCAATTCTTTGCCTAGGCAATTGGAAGACTGAGAATTCTTGTAACCTACTTTGAATTGACGCATCATTTTATAAAGGTGAAACTTCTATTAAATTCTCTTGATAATCTTGTGTAACTCCAAGCATGTATCACATCATTTGGTATCAAAGCATGGTTGCATGTCATGCATGTGCTAGAAGTTCCTAGGAGTCTAGTTAACCAATTGTGAAACTCGTTTGCATGCATACCATTGCCTACTTGTTTTAAATTCTCTGTTTGCATGCACGTTTTCATCATATTAAGCAATTATATTGCATCGTCTAAGTGCTGTCTTTGTCACTACAACTCCCCCAATTGCTTAGGTCACTTGCCAAACTATAAAACCTGCTGTCCAGAAAATTCCTGCACCCATTACTAGCCTTAAGGTGACTCTAAACAAGTGTGTATTTGCTGTCCACACCCTGGAAACCATCCAAAACACTTAGCCAACTTTATGTCATGCTATAGTTTGCTGTCCACATCGTCTAACTTAGGCACACATCTAGTGAATTGTAGGCTAGTTTCTTAAGCGTTTAAGTGCTGTCCTTAACCTAACAACGTTCCTAAGTGCCTAAGTTACCTAACCCACTAATGTAACTTGCTGTCCGAACAATTTGTGGCACCCTTTAGTGAGTTTAAGTGAGCCTAACCTAGTGTCTAAATGATGTCCCTTACACCCAATCACCTATGAGTGTCACTTGGCGCTTCTCAATGGACCCGATAGGATTTCAAAAGAAGTTAGATGACCTAGTTAATCTTGTGAGCTCTTTTACGAAAACCTCGAAGGAGGAACATGTTCACTCTCCCCACTCTAGATATGCGCCCCATTCGATCAATCATGCTAGTCAGAAGATGCCCCACTATGCTTTTCAACCTAGACATGTGTTTAATCCACAACGACTAGAGTCACATGACCATCTACCCACCTTTGATGATTCATTGTACTCTTATACTTTAGGAAATTGGTTAGACAATTAGAGGACTATTTTGAATTGCATGATATCCCTAAGTCCCGCCAGTTTAGCATTGTTAGGTCACACCTGAGCGGTAGTGCTTGCCAATTTTGGATGAGGTTGGAAGATCATAAAGAGTCTCGTGGCGAATACACTACCTCCGATTGGAAAAACATGAGACGAGAACTTGGATTAAAATACCTTTCCCCTACTTATGGTCACACATCCTTTAGTAACATCAGGGTTACTACCCCACCCTGTAGGTCCTCACTTAACCTTAATGGCCGACCCTTTATTGGGTCTTTTGTTGAATCGGTCCCATACGACTCTCCACTTGGGTTGATTTCTAGCCATCCCAGTCAACCTTGTCTGAACACGCAAACTCTCTGCGTGGTGGATCCCGAGCCACCTCGCCACATGAGTAACTTTACCACCTTTAAAATCAGTAATGATTCTAAGGCTGCCCAATCTTTCGTATCCCCAATATTTGACCATGCGAGTGTAATTGTACCTAAAAGAAGCACGACAAAGAAGAACTTTCTTGAACCTAAGACTGAGTACACCCATTTCGTGGATATTAATGATATGATTGATAATGAGGACTTCTTTGAGGAAGAAACTGAAGTGAGTGAATCAGACTTCCGACAAGACCTAAATCCTGATCTAGGAAAGTTATAACCTTTAAAAGTTGACACCATAGCCCACCCTGATCCTAGTCTCTTCAAGGATATCTTGTTAGAAAAGGTCTACCTGGATGATAGTAATGTGATTTCGAAGGGAGTTGATCTGACTGTGAACACATTCAAATTAACTTCGGAAGGTTCTGATTTAATCGTATCTATTACTAAGAAAGACTCCAAATAATTTTGATTTAATTTCGAATAATTCTGATGGCGACGTGGATAATCGTGAGTTAAAAGTGATTCAATTGAATTTACTACCTGATTTAACTCCCGATTTAATTGACCCTGAATCCATTGATCATAAGGTTACAACTAAACCTGATTCTATTGAGAATAATACTATGAGTTCGGAATATAGTGATTTGAGTCTAAAAGTTTTTTAGCCTAATTTCAACAATGAGCCTCCTTTTGTTTTAGTGGAGTCTGTTTTAGGAGTTGCTCCTCTAAATTTACATTGAGCGAGTGTGTCTTTCTTGACTAGACTTACCTCACCATTCCTTATATCAACTTTAATGTTAGAGAGAGTATTTTCCTGTACTTTCATGTCACCACTCTAACTATTGTGCCCATTTTTGTTATGGTTACCCTAACCAATTTCTTGAGTTTCATATTTGATGGTGACTCTATGGGTTACCCCATTATAACTTTGAATCAAGACCCATCGTCTTATCTTGTTCCTGATTCATTTGTTTGACCCGCAATATTCTTGTCCTTCCCTGTTAAGGACCATCTCTCTCCTAGTTGGATGAATTTACTAGATGACCCCGTTGACCCTAGGAGACTACCTACGACCTTAACTGAAACTTCCTATAGAAGTGCCCTGGTAGCTAAGGATGTCTTCATTGCTCCCCCTACACCAGTTCCCATAGACCTAAACACTTTAGATCCCCTCATTTCGTGACTCTTCCACCTTTATTCTAGCTAGGTGTTCGTGTGAGTTAGTATATTGTGTGTGTGTGTTTTGTAGTCTATTGTCTTCCTAAATTGTCTAGGTTTAAAACTTTTGTGTGAGCTCATGATTCTTGCCATTCATTATGCACACCCAGTCTCTTGCATCCACATTTGCATCTCATCTCCAGGAGTTACATATTGAGATTAAAAAGAAAATTGAACAAAGTAACACCAATTATAAAATTATTGCTGATAAAATCTTTAATGCTCATAAACCTAAAAGGTCGAGTTATTTTTCATCAACATATCTAAAGGGTCGGAATCACATGATCAAAGATTACAACGAATTCATTGTGTGAAAGTCACACAACAAATTCGTTGGGAGGCAATTTGTTGACTATATAAAAAAAAAAGAATACAAAAAGTTTTTTTAAACAACCGACATACTAGCTTCCTCCGGTCCCACCTTGCGCGGTTTGCCCCCAAACGCAGCGACTCTTTGTTCGTAAAAGAGATAACCGCAAATTCATTTTTTAAAAGGATGAAGAGAACGATCAAGAGAAAAACTTACGCTCGCTCACTTCGCTGCTTCGACTGCATCGTTGCTGTTCGACTTCGTTGCTCCGTAGGAGGTGTCTAGGGTTCGCCCTTCATCTCCTCTTTTCGTCGTTGTTGTTCGGCTCCGTTGCTTCACAGGAGGCCGAGAGATTGTACGCGTCGCTTCTTCAACTCCCCGTGGCTGTGCGACTTCGGCTCCCTCGTCACCGTTCGACTTCGTTCCTTCATTGGAGAGGGAAAGGCTGCACGCGTTGCCTCTTCTGCTCCTTCATCGCTGTCTGACTTCCTTGCTTCGCGGGAGGAATAGAGATTGCACGACTTACTTCTTTGGCTCCTTGCTGTTCGGCTCCGTTGCTTTGCTAAAGGTGCAGAGATTGCACCGTCACTTCTTCGGCTCCTCCTCTACCCGATCCCTCTTTCTCTCTATATTATATAATATAAGTTATATTATTATAATATAATATATATAATGTTAAGTTATATATATTATATATATAATATCTTATATATATACATATATATATATATATATATATATATATATATATATATATATATATATATATATATATATATATATATATAATATTATATGATATATTAAATTATATATATAATATTATATACTATTAATAAAATAAGATTTTACATGTAATGAAATAAAAGAAAGAGAGAGAGAGAGATGAGTAAAGAGAAATAAATTGATTTTTCAACAGGTGTCGAAGACCCCGGCCGTCGTACCTTAGGTCCGACCGGGATGGTTGCAAATTAAAGACCTCGTGTCGTCGATCTTAGATCCGGCCGAGATGGTTTTAAAATACAAGACCTCGTACCGTCGATTTCAAATCCGGTCGGGAAGAATTCAAATTGAAGACCTCGTGTCGTCGATCTTAGATCCGACCGAGATGGTTTTAAATTCAAGGCCTCGTGTCGTCGACCTTAGGTCCGACCGGGAAGAAAATATCGGCAAATGCCGTCCCGATTTCTCCCTCGGTGGGGAGGAGACGCCGGGAGGCTGCCGAATTTTTCTTGAAAATTCTGAACTTAGTGAATTTTTGGAAAATGCAGATCTCTAATTTTTTTTGAAATTAGAGAGCGTTTAATCTACCAATTGAATCAATTAAATTGTGTATGTTTAGATTTTTTTTATGACTAAGTAATGTCAATCTGATTTCAAATCTAGGAAAAGATTGAGTTGGAAGGAGAAAACTCTTCCACATTTTGGATAACTTCCTTTCCACAAGTCTCTAAATTTTCATGCATGTCAAAAGTAAAATGACTTGAAAATAGAGCTAAATTTAATACCCAAAGTTGAAAGAGTTGCTCTCTTTGTCTTCTAAGCTAAAGAGTTTAAAATTTTCCACAATGATTAAGTTTGTTGGAAAAACAATTAACACTTTTATGTAAATTTTTCTTTGCAATTTCATCTTCGTAGACATGTTGCAAGAAAAATATTTTCATTAATCTAATGTATGCACAAGCTCTCCAACAACAAATTCAAGCAAACTTTACAAACAACAAACTCTCCAATGATAACTCTACTCAAACAACATAGCTTACAAACTCAACATACTAAGACTCTCCAAACATAATAGCTTTCAAACTTTCCAATTCAAAAGTACTTTGTTCCCCAAATTTTATATAAAGCTCCCTACAACAATAAACTGAAGCTTTCTAAAAGAACAGCAACATCTTTGAGCTCTCCAAAGTCTCTTATGTACGAGCTCCTGCAACAAATAAATTAAATTCATTTAGCATTACAATTAAATCAATATTAAATTTAATGCTAAAGCAGAGAATGCTACAGTAAACTATCAGCACAATAATACAGAAAAAGTAATCTACTAAAATAGTAAGGAAAATTACTGTAGCAAAGGAACAATAGTGTTACAACGACAATTGGCCAAGCTAGTAAGTACAACTACTAGTAAATAACCAATTGAAAATCACGGTGGTCCAGTTTTAAACAACTACCGTCCACCCAAACAATCAAATATAAATCTATGGGCAGCCTCGTTCATAGGAACTAGGTTGTAAGACCCACTACCTGGCGACTTTCATAGGAAAGCCATAAGCCTGACCTTAGGGGAAAGTTTTAGATGGAAATTGACCTAAACCCTAAACCCAATTAAAACCCCCGGCCACTTCTAATAGAAGTCATAAGTCCGACCTCTGAGGCAAATGTTTAGGTGATAATACAACCCTAGACCCCTCACTTGGGCATCCTAGTCTATAGGACTTAGTTGTAAGACCCATAACTCGGGCCACTTAGCTTAAAGTGCTAGGTTGTAAGACCCATCATTAGGCAACTTCTAAGGAAGCACTAAGACCAAATCCAAATCCAATTTAAGTCAAATTTAAACTTATGGGCATCCTAGTCTATAGGACTTAGTTGTAAGACCCATAACTCGGGCCACTTAGCTTAAAGTGCTAGGTCGTAAGACCCATCATTAGGCAACTTCTAAGGAAGCACTAAGACCTAATCCAAATCCAATTTAAGTCAAATTTAAACTTATGGGCATCCTAGTCTATAGGATTAGGTTGTAAGACCCGCTATCAGGCAACTTCTACCTGAAGTCGTAAGCCCCCACATTTTAGGAAAATTGTAAAAAAATAAATAGCAATGTTCCTAAACCTTAAACAAGCAAATTTAAATCTAAGGGCATCTTAGTTTAAACGATTAAGTTGTAAGACCTGCTTTTCAGGCTACTTCCTAAGGGAAGCCATAAGTCCTACCCAAATAATTAAAATTCTCGGGCATCCTAGTCTATATGGTTTGGTTGTAAAACCCACAACTCGGGCCGCTTAGCTTACAGGGCTAGGTCGTAAGACCCACCGTTAGGCAACTTCTAAGGAAGTCATAAGACCTATCCAACCAAAATTCTCCGGGCAACTCCTAATTGGAGCCGTAAGCCCCAAACTAAACAAACTATCCGGGCAACTCCTAATGGAGCTGTAAGCCCCAAACTAAATAAATTAACGGGCAACTTCTAAGGAAGTAATAAGCCCTAACCCAAATTAAATCAAACTAAAATTCACACTTAACTACTTCAGTCTACTCGGGATCCCTGAGAGGAGGCAACCCATGGCTGCTAATCAGATTCCTTGGACACTACGGTCAATGATTGTTAGTGTTGGTAGACTGAAATCTACGGTATACCCGGGACGACGGAACCATGGGATCTTGATCGGGTTTACCTTCATCTTCCCCACAATTGAGACTAAAAATAACTAAAAATTATTTCATCCTTAATCGAGAGTTCTCTCTTATGTAGTAAGAGGGGTAATTAACTATGAGTGCTTGCGCTCATAGGAAGTAAGAACCTCAGATCTATAAACCCTGACACTAACCTCAGGGGAAATCTGGTTAATTTCAATCTGACTTAAGGGGGAAGTGGAATCCTACGGCTGCAAAGCGGGATTGATGCATTCGTGCCATTTTTCTTGAGCCAACAGAGAGCTTCCACAGTACTCACTCGACGGGGTCGAGTTTTCTCCCACCCGGAGAGAATGATGGGGACATCGACAAGAGGTTTCGACGCGTTTATCAGAGGCGACACAGGAGATCGATAACCATGATAGAGAGTCTTTACTTTTGATGCATTTTCTGTATTAGCATTTTATGTACTAATCATGTTATTTCAGTTTTTTTTTGTTTTTGCCCTTATGGGTAGTTGGTCGCTATTGTAGCCCAAGGGGCATTTTAGTCTTTTGTTTATTTTGTCATTTTGAGGCCTATATATATGGTCATTTTCTTATGTAAGAGGGTTGATTATTGATGAATGAAAAGTTATCTTGGTGATCTCTTTGTGAGTTCCAAAACTCCTCTAGATCTTTTTATGAGTTCTTGAGGAGAAAGCTCTTAGATCTTTTTGTGAGTCTAGTGGAAAGTGTGAGGTTTGTGATTCTCGATTTCCTTTTCTTCTCCACCAATTTCTCCCCCCCCCCCCCCCTTCACCTCAAGAGAAGACAACCACATCCATTGGCTTGGAAAATCGACCCCCACCTCCTTGCCACCGTCCCTTGGAGCCCAAGCCGCCAGCTGCCATCTTACCACCGACCGGCCACCTTGCCACCAACCCCCTTCCATCCACCCACCACCCCTCTTTTCCTCTAGCCATCATTTTGAAATTCAAATTTCGAATTTCAAATTCTTTCCAAATTGAGAAATCCAAATTAGGAATTTTCTTTATCTTGAATCCAATTTTAAATTAAATCAAATTGTATTTAATAATTTTTCTTTCCTAATCATCATTACGCATTTGGAAACCCCCTCCCTTCCTCCCCAATCTCCTCCTCCTTGATGCCGCCGGCCCCTTAATGGGGTTTCCCATTGAATGCTCATTCAATGCCCCTCCTCCTTATTTGAAATATGAAATTGATCTCAAATAACTTTCCTTCCAATTTCACTTAAAACTGAAATTGATTTCAGTTTTCCTCCACAAACCCCTCTCCCTCTATGTCGCCGGCCCCCTTATGGCTCCCTCCCATTAATTCTCTCCTTTAAAGGAATTAATTACCACCTATTTGGATTCAAATTTTAAGAGTATTTCCCTCCCAATTAACTCAAAATCTGAGAGTAATTTCAGATTTAGAATTAATCCCCTCCACCCCAACCTAACTTAGTTTCCACCAAGAAACCTAGCCTCTCCCCTCCACCTCTCCAAGCTGGCCACCACCTCTCCTCTCTTGGGTTTTTTTGTCGTGCTCTCTCATCTCCATGCAAATCATGCATGAAGGAACCCGAATGGAACTTTGGATTTGTGCATGATGATCGAGATCAAGTCGACATCCTCCAATCGCCATTCTTTGACGTGGGCTTTGATTTCGACAATACCGTTGAAGAATACATCCACCGTATCCAATACACCTTAGTTGACGTGATCGACGAGCAAAGGTCAAAGAGACGTTGGATCATCATTGGACGTCCATCTTTCTCCACCACTCCGGCTACCTTCCCAACAACGACGTCCTCGGCTCGTCCGTCCTAGTGGTTACTTCATTTCTAGTGTGGAAGATCTTTCTCTGCTCAACCTAGATTCTTAGGGAAGAGAGTAGATCCTCAAAGGCGAACACCTCATTATTAACTTTTGGATTTGTGTTACAAGCTTTTACATTACTTCACCTTGTATTTGATTGAAAGTGTTTTGGTTAATCTTCATGCAATTCTTTGCCTAAGCAAGTGGGAGACTGAGAATTATTGTAACCTACTTTGAATTGACGCACCATTTTATAAAGGTGAAACTTCTATTAAATTCTCTTGATAATCTTGTGTAACTCCAAGCATGTATCTCATCAGATGATTAATATTGATTAGAATTGAACATACATATTGATTCTTTTGCCTTGTATTGAAAGCAATGATTAAAAAAAATGATAGAGTTTTGATTGCTAGCTGGGCTTTTATGCTCATTATGTGGTTTTAAATTATTTTTGGTAAGGAGACTGCAGCTTGAGGTTGTGTACTGATGCTATTATAGTTTTTATGTCAGATTTTGGTTTATATATTTTTGTTGCCACTGTGACTATTTATATATTGTTTGGACTTTGGTGGTTGATTGTAATTATTAACATTAGTAATGTGAATTACATTTTTTGCATTTTATTGGTTTTCCTTAATATAATTAATTAGCTATGGATGTCCATATTGATCTTGTTGATAAATAAATGACTATTGATTTCATATTAAAAAAAAGAATAGAAATGATGTTCTTCCACTTAAATCTTGGGATGTGACAGGTTAGAACTTAAATTTTCTGATGAACTTTCTGATTCTTGTTCTTCAATAAAATAAGAGAGTTTAGCTTTTTCAGGTGTTTTTTTTTCTTCCGTTCTAGTATGAATTACATTTTCTACTCTATAATATTGTGAAATTTGGATGAACTAATACTTTTTATTTATCTTACGAAGCCATGAAGTTACAAAATGAGCTGCGATAAACAATGTACTTGTAATTTTCAGGTAGTGTCCAACATTCCTTTCAATATTAGCACTGATGTCGTGAAGCAACTTCTTCCAATGGGTGACCTGTTTTCTGAAGTTATCATTTTGCTTCAGGTTTGGCTTGCCATCTTTTATCCTATTCAGAAGCTTTTTGTCTGCTTATTCAACCAAATGAATGGTGATGCAATATATAGCTGATTAAGGGCTTCTGCAGAAGTTCCAAACAAGTGATTCAGTAATCAATAATGAAAAATGTCTATTATCGCCTTAGTTAGTTCACAAATCATGCTTGATGTTCTTGCAATATCCTTTCTGCAGCGAGCCAGAGTGTGTTTTGGCATTTTCTTGCATTCAGTTGTTTAGAACAATAAACCATCCACATTACTATTTTGATTCAAATAACAAAACAGTTGGCATCTTGGTGTTAAAAACCATTCACTTCTTTGCTGATGCCAAATTAGAGTACCAGAATAATTAGAGAAAAAATTCCAATTTTCAACTTCTGAGAATATGGGAATAGTATTATATGCATGTAGCAACTGCTTTCTAGCAAGTGATTCTTGTTAAGAGATCTTTTATGTTATTTCTCTAGGATGAGGCAGCTTTGCGGTTGGTAGGATTCCAATTACACTCTTCAGAATATAGGCCTATTAACTTGTTTGTAAACTTCTACTCTGGTATGAATTCTTCTTTATGCATTGTTTTCCAAATTTTTATGTCTTGATGGAGCTTGCTCAGTTTGAACAGTATTATTTTCAACGTAGAAGAAAGTTCTAACCTGTTGACCTACTAATGGTGATTAATCAAGAATAGTCATCAATGATTATTTACTGCAGTTAACCAATATATAGTTATAGGGCGTATAAAGAAGTTTACAACTTCACCACAAAACCCAAAACGATGGAAAGATTATTACTGGAAAGTGCGCTTAAAGCCTTCATAGCAACATCATGACCTAAAAAATGTACTACCCTACATTTACCGATAAAAAATCATGAACACAAGGTTAATGTATAATTTATTAGCCCGCTATTAGCATTTCTTTATTACTTCCCAACTACTATGATGATGCTGCCATTGCTTGCTAAGGCAAATTAAACCTCATTCAAAGCAAGGAGAATGCTATCAAAATAAAAAAAATACAAACATAAAAACTTACTCCGTACTTAAGATGATCTTTTAATAGCCATGAAATGAATTTTTCCACTGAAAACCGGAGACTAATTAAAGAGATAATATAGTATTGAAGCTATAGAAAAGGAAGCAGGTAGTTAGGGGCAATAGTTTTGATGGAGCTAATGGTTAGTGACCCTGCTACTAATATTGCCAATGGTATTGTTTTATTATTCATTTCCAAAGTGGTGATCTAATCATGGTTTCCTTTTATTGCGGTGGGTGGCTTCAACAGGCTGTTTGTGTGCTGGAGGGATACAGCCGAGATTGCCACCTAAGTGCACTTTGACTTTTGGCTAAGGATTGGTGGTGCCCTATGATTGTCACGACCCGGCCCGGTTAGCTCGTAGATACGAGGCGGGAACGAGATCGGACATGAAATAAAATTAACTAGTCATTCTTCTTAACAAATAAAACTATTCATTGAACTCATCAAAGACAAAAAGCGCCTCTAAACCTTTTATATTTTCATTCCAAAAAGTGTTTTCAAAACAAAATATACAAGATGGCTAACTTCAATCTAAACATGCTAGGATAAGCCATCCAAAAATAATAGGAAGTACAACAAGTAAAACTACTAAAAATGAACCTGTCACCCGGTGTACGACGGCTGTAGGTGAACCTTGGGTTTTCAGCCATTTCTTCTACTAGGTTCTCCTGAAATTTCCCAAAACTAGGGAGTGAGCTACGCTCAATAGAAATTCTAATCCTAAACATGCTCAGTTGACATAAAGAAAATATTGATTTACTTGCTTTAAAAAGAAAAGGGAACATGTGTTTAAATGTCTCAATTATGTCCTCATGAAAGATATGTAAATGTCATATGCATATGTTATAACTATACTTTATGCATCTTATTTAACATAATCAACCGTCTCGGAGTACCGTTTTGTACTGATCAGGTACACATCTTTTGGTCATTTCTTTTCCTCAATTGCCACAAGGGCCATCTGTGCCTTTGGCACCGTCTTTGGTACTCCGTATTCAATCATACACATTCCATTCAATATTTCTTTCACATGATCATATAATTTTCCTTGCAATGTTTGACATAAAGCTATACACATGATACTCATGAATTTGAAGCATAAATGAAACAAAATGCTATAAAAGGCTTTACACTATAACATGAGGCTTTAAAACAATATAACATGAAATAAACATGAAACATGAAATAACAATTGAACATGTAAGGATAGGAATTCCTACCTCCAAAAATCTTGAATTCTTCCTCCCTTCCTCTTTAATTAAGCTTCTCCTTCTAGCCACCACCTAAGGAAAAATAGTTTAACTTATACTTTGCCAAAAGTAAAATTTCTAATTCGTCTAGAAGCTTCCTATAAACCTCCTACACCTATGCTTAAGGTATAACATCATCAACATCATCAACCTCTTACTAAACTTAATGTTTTTAATAATAATTTTCGGATTTAAATAAAATTAAATATTGAAAAAATAGTTTTCTCTCCAATTGTAACATTAGAGGCCTCTTGAAGCCCTTAGGAACCCAATTAGGAAACATGCAATCTATAGAAACTAGGTTTGGAAAAGAACCTAAACTTCCCTAATTTTTTCATTCAATTTCACTCAAAGAAAAATCATAATTTTTATATAAAAAGGCTTCCCTTAAACTCTCCTAGTCATTGCTATAAAACATTTCATCAAAGTGAGAAACCCTAACATTCATGAACCCAACATTTAACTTAAATCTCACAATGTCTTTACGTAAAAGCTTTCTCAAGCCATTAGAAATAACATTTGTGAAGACAATTACAAAGAAAATCACTTTTAAGTAAAGCCCTAATTTTCAAAACTCATATTTTTTAAGAAAGAAGATGCACAATAGGTTTTGGAAACATCATTTAATCATTCTCTAAATTTTCTCAAAGAAAAACTAAGTTTTCTCAAAACTCTAGAAACCTTTTCTTCCAAAAATCTTGAGAATAAGAAGGAAAAATCTAGTTCTATTACATACCTTTGCTTTCCCTTAGTCTCCCCTACGATTTTCCCTAAGTTTGGCCGCCGGAAACCGCCGCCGGAGCCGCCGTCCGTCCTTGCCCGTCGCCTCTCCCGTCGCCTCTCTTCCTCTCTCTCTCGGTTTGGCCGAAAATATGAGGGAGAGGGGGTTTCGGTTTGGCCTAATAGAGAGGAAAGAGTTTGCTAAATGACCCCTATGCCCTCACTTAAGTAACCCATGCAAGAATAAGGAGTGGGGGTACTTTGGGTATTTTTGAACTTCCAAAAATTATATCTCTTAATTTAAACGAAATTTGATACAAGTCCTATATACCAAATTGATCGGAATTTTACGCTCAATTTTATAAAATTATTCCCGTCAAAATCCGACAACATTGAAATTTTCACTTAAAACTGGTCGCGACGCTTTGAAAAGCGTGCGAAGCCTAAAACGACGTTTTCGGGTTTTACAATGATAACCTATTTATGGAAAGGAATCAGGTGGATATAGTCAAATGCTTGCAATGTTGGGGAGATGTAACCATCCTTGGGAATTATTTGAAGTTGCAGCAATGGCAAACTTCACCACTTGCTCTGAGGTGGCGCTCGCCTGACGGACAATGGATTGACAACAACCATTGATCAAGATGCCTTTAAGTTCATGGGCTGGTGTGAAGTTGCCCCTGGCTACAAAGTGTAAGAGGCTATTCCCGAATGAGGCCGAGATATACAAATCTCAAAATTTATGCTCATCAGGAATATAGGATATGAGCATTAGCAAATTGACATCATAAATTTTGATTTTATTTTAGCTATTTTCCTAGTTGCTTATGATTCTAGTATAATAAACTTGATTTTTAATTTATTTTTTCCTTTATATTCTCATTTTTTATTTTACTGTCACGTTTTAGCACGGGACCGATTTTATAGAGTATTTAAGTATCTAAGTTTTTTTTTTGGACGATACAAAAAAAATAGAATACCAAACACTACTATACCAAGTTTTCCTTGTGTGGGCTCCGAAAATTCAGCCCCGGCCTCCCCGCCGCGCTTTTCTTTTTATTTCGGCGAGGGAGTTTTAACTGAATAAGTTCCGAGGTAAATTTTGGAAGGCAGATGGGTTTGTAGATAAGACACTACCCAGAGATTTCGCCCTCATTTTGTGAGGACTTTATAATCTGAGTTCTGGTTTCCTATAGGCGCAAGCCCCTATAGTTAATTACCCCTCCCGATCACGAGAGAGAATTTTCGATTAAGGCTAGTCATCAATCAGATACATTATATCCATAGATATATAGTATCAAGCGTATAGTAGCAGCAATGGGTTTGGATTTGGTTGGAGAATTTGAGAATTTGGAAAGTTTGGATGTTTGGAAATTTGATATTTAAAAATAGAAATTTCACCATCGTGTAGTTAAAGCGGATGGTGGGGGAATTGATGATAGACCCGATCAAGATCCCATGGTTCCGTCGTCCCGGGCCATCGTGGTCCCTGGTCTACTTAGTCAGAGAAGGTAGTCGACCCAACCTGACAGAAGGATCCTTGTCGGAAGCCATGGGTTGCTTCGTCCAAGGGGATATTATAGACCGGGGTTGAATGTTTGTCTAATGGGACAAATTTGAATCCACCTTAGCTAACAGAGGGCTTTGTGCCCTATCGATCATATCCTATTGATTCATATCTCAAGGATTTAACGCCATTAAGGAGCGTATTGGCTCTGGCCATAACCGCTATCTGTGGTGCCATTTGGCGGCAAAACCACTCGGTTCAGAGGGCCCCGGGTCATAACCGTTTACCTGCAGTGCCATTTGGCGGCGAAACTGCCGGTTAGAGGACACGTACCATGTCCTTACTGGCAAGAGATTGTTTGAGAATGGATCTTAGTGATATTTTCGACTAGGCATTTTGCTCTTTATGAGCTAGAGTTTATTTGAATTTGTCCACCTTGGCAGACTGTTGCGGAGGGTGGATGGAATTTGCTTTAAGTGTGGATGGTTGGATTTCATATTTTAAATATTTTGGAATTTGAGATTTTTGGAATTTTGGATTTTGTGTGGACTTTTGGGTGGAGCTTTGGATTATTTGAAATAGACTTTGGATATTTGGGAGGCATTTGGAAAACATTTGGGAACCCCTCCGGCAATGTTTAAAATTGCGTATTCGGGTATTGAGGCGTTTTTCATTCGTGAGGCGAGGCGTAAGTCTCAAGGCGTTTTGAGGCGTAAGCCTCAAAATCAAAAAATTGTAATTTTTTAAATACTAATGAAAGAATAATATAAAATATAAAAAAACATAAGATATGAAGTGAAATCAAAATATCTCAATAATAAGACAACATGAAATATAATTCAACTCAAAATTCTATCTTTCCCAAATCCCAATATTCTTTTCATTAACATATAATTCCAATTTCTAAAAATAAATAGCAATGACATATCACATAAGAACTCATAAATCATCAGCACTGTCATCACTAAGGGGTTCTTCATTTGAATCATCATTATGATGAACTGCTCTCTCCTCTTCCTCCTCTCCTATAGAGTCCAATGTCGGGCATTTACTTCAAGATTTATGTAAGTTTTAATATATATATAGCGTGAGGCATAAGCCTCATGCTAGTGAGGTGAGGCGGGCCTTAAGGCGAGCCTCAACCAAGTTGAGGCGCAAGCCTCATAACAAAAACTCGAGGCGTAAGCATCGAGGCGTTTTTTACTGGAATTGCGCAAAGGCGGGCCTCAAGGCGAGCTTCATATTGCGCAATTTTAAACCATGCCCTCCGGTTTAGATATGCATTCAACACGGCCATCAACGGGGTGTTTGGGGAGCATTTCCATTTTCCGGATTGAACCTTGTCGACTCTATCTATTGGTCGATAGAGGATCAGGTTTCATAAGCTTTATGCTCTTATTAGTGAATTCATATTGTTGTAGACCTTGAAAGTCTAATATGAATATTTTAAACAAATATACTGGTCGCCACAACTTTATATTTGCTTAATGGTTCGAACCCTGTCGACTTCTATTGACCCGTATATAAGGATCAGTTTCGAACCTGAATTCACTTGTCAACCCGCGCAGCATCCCTGGACGTCACGTTTGTACCAATAACACGTTCGTCGGGGCCCATGCGGGTTCTATAATTATTTTTACATCTTTTAGTGTACCTATGTGTATACAATTTATAGTGCACGTGTAGGGGTACTTTGAAATAATTGTAGACGACTTCTGTCTGCTTGTACGAATGTTGCAGATCCGGTGGCGTGGCGTTGTAGTTGTTGACGCCTTCTGTCTGCTTGTACGAATGTTGCAGATCCGGTGGCGTTGGATTTTGATGTTGACTCCCCCTTTCTCAATCACCGGGGGATTCTTTCTGAACTTTGGAGTCAATGACTGTTGATTTGGGGAGAACTCCTTTTAGGCTTTTCGGCGTAGTGGACTTGCTATTTCCGGTGTTTGTGGGTACCCGAACTGTTCTCTTCTTAATTATAGAACCAAAAAGAGACTTTGGAACACCATGAAGTTTGATTCTAATTTGTTCAAACATTTCCCCCCTTTCTGCTATGGGGTGTCCTTTTTGTATATAGAGTCGCCCTTGTACTCAACGCACTTGTAGATCTTGATCACCACTGTCGTGGATGATATCCGTACTTATGTCCACAGTGATTCATTGTACTTTCAATACAATATTGTTATCCACAAGTATCCATTTGCAAGGTACCACTGTATCCACTACGACTTCTTAAAAATGTTTGTAGAAGACCCATTGCTTCTGCATCATATCCACCCTCTCACCAATCTCGGGTGGCTCGATTGTACTTGTTTGACCTCGTAGGGATCGTCGTAGGAGATACTTGTACTTGTGCCCACAGTTGTTCGATGGTGCTTACGATATGCCCACTGTTGTTATCCAAAAGTGGCTCATGTTCATTTGTAGGGACCCGTTGTATTTGCTATGACCTCCTAGAAATGTTCGTAGGAGAGCCACTGTTTCTGCATCGAATCCACCTTTCACCAATCTCAGGTGGGTTGATGATTGTATTTGTTTGTAGAGGACAGATCTTTGATTGCTGGTCTCCAGTATTGCCATCTCAATCAACAGGCATTATTGCTTGTGAGTGAACCAACATTTCACTTATATTTGGGATTTTAATGAGCGACCTTCATTCATTCATTGACCTCCGCTTGCATAATCAAACTTAATGATTGATATTCAGGTAATCATGCATTCATTAAATTTGATTATCTAATTATGGTCCAAAACGGATTCACATCCACTATGCTTGATCTAAATCAAGCCCCGATGTCCAAATTCTTCTGAAGTCCAACTCAAGTTTCTTGCTTGAGTCCAAATGTTTGAATCATGTTTGATGTGCGAACCAAATCCAATTTGAGTTCAAAGTGCTATGTCCCCTGCAGTCCTTTGAGTTCAATTGAAAGTTCAAATTACTCAAATTTGGGTTCCAATTTTGATTTTTATTTCATTTGAATTTGGTCTTTATTAGTAGGTCCTCTGCACATTTTTCAATGAAGTTCAAAAGTTCACTGCCCTTTCTCATTTGGTTCAAATCTTTTGTTCTTTTGAGTTCAGCAGGTCCAGGTACGATTTCACCCGAAATTTCGGCAGCCTTCCTGTAATATCAAAATCTGCTCCAGGATCGTCCAGGACGATCTGGGATCGTTCTGGGACGATCAGTGGAAATTTTGCTCCAGAATTTGCCCAGATTTGTTCCAGGTGTTTTCCTGTAGGCATCGTCTAGGCCGATCGAGGCATCGGCCAGGCCGATTTGCACTGTTCAAAATATCGGCCTGAAAATAGTTCTGGGAACCGTCCAGGACGATCGAAATTGGTCTGATCGTCCCGGGACGATCTGGCGATCGGCCGGGCCGATCTGGCGATCGGCCGGGCCGATCTGGCGATCGGCCGGGCCGATCTGAGTATTATAAAGCTGAAATCAGTCGTTTTGAAGAGAGAAAAATCAGAAAATAATAAAAATATCTTTGAGGAGAGAGAAAGTCGAGAGAAATCTTGGAAAAGTGGATTTTCGGACGACGCGGAGCCGTTTTCGTCCGACGAGACTGTTCGAGATATTGCTGTACGCAAGGTAAGGCACATTCCGCCTTTCTCAATTTTCAGAACCATCGTGTTTGGCGGTATTTTCTGTCCGGATTTTGTTTCCGTTAGTAGTTTTCGTCCGTATCTTTCGATTGGTTCAGTTTTTACCGCGTAACTTTCTGTATGTTGTTGACGTGCCGAGTGTGCACATTTTGGTTATTTTCTGAAAATTTTTGTCCGGGTATTTTTGATTCGACGGTGTTTTTAGTCGACTGGATTTTTCTGTGTAATTGAAAATTGTCTGTGCAGTAGAATAAATGTTCTGAAATGTTATTATCTATATTCTGTGCAAATTTGGTATTTTGTGATTTTCAGGAAAAATTGTGTAAATTCCGTATACTGTCGTTGTGCTGCCCGATTTTTGTCTGATTTCCGATTTGTCCGGATTTCTTCTGAATTGATATGCTATCTGTATATACTATAAAAAGGGAGTTATAAGGGGCCTGAATCCTAAGAGATTCAGTTAGTGTCTGGGAAATCTGAAATGAGCTCAATCTGAAATTCTGAAATCAGTTCTGTTCCGGATCCGATGAATTCTGTTCTAGTGCTATAAGCACATCTGTTCTGGTGCCGTGAGCACAAAGGGAGGCATAAGGGGCCAGAATCCGAGAGATTCTGTCAGTGTCTTGGAAGGGAGGTATAAAGGGCCGGAATCCGTAGAGATTCCGTCAGTGTCAGGGCATTTAGCTATGAATTAAATAATATCTGATATCTGATTTGATATGGTTCTGATTTCCTTATCTGTTCTGTAAGCAAATCTGATTCTGATTTCCGTACGATATGAATCTGATTCTGATCTGAATTTTTGATTTCTATACGATTCTGATTCTGTTGATTTAATCTGTTCTGATTTGATCTGATCCGTACGACTCTGATTCTGATTTGATATATGTCCGTATAAGTTCTGATTTAATTCTGTTCTGATTCGATATACGATTCTGTTCCGATTTCTGATTGGATTTCTGTCTGATGTGTTGGTTTTGGATTCTAAGAATTTTGATTGGAGCTTTGTCGCTTTGCTGAGCTGTTGAGCTCACTCTTGTTTTCTGGTGGTTTTCAGGTTCTGGGAAAGGGAAGGAAGTCCAGGAATAGATTTCAGAGTCTGATCCGTAGGTATTGTTTTGTACTTTTGATTTTTGTACAGTCATGACTTTTCTGTTCTGTCTTTCCTTTCTGTCTAAAAGCCATGTTCTGTATTTGTAGATGATTGTTTTGAGGAAAAGAAAAATATAGATGTTTTGTTCCGCTGCATTTGATGATTCATAGTAGCTCTGTGTCTGTGTGTCTGTTTGAGTTGAATTATTTGGAAGATTCAGTTCCGAACCAAATTCCATAACCAGATCCTAGTCAGTAAGTCAGTCTGTTCGTTCCGGTCGCGACCCGGTGCGAGCGCGATCCGTCCCGGATCGGGTCGGGTCGTGACACTTCCGGTGTCTCCCCCGTTTAGGGGAAAACTACGAGAAAACTATGCCTTTCCCACCACGCACAATAAAGGCGTGTATGGTAGGTGTCCTCTGACAAGAACACCGCGGCCGTGATTTTTTGTTCCTCCCACCACGCGCAATAAAGGCGTGTATGGGGTCTTTGACTGTACCTGTTTAAAAGACACAATTTGCTTTCCCCCCGCTCGGGGGTACTTATAAGTGACCCTGCCTCGCCATAGGTGCCGCACCGGGGTCCCATCCCACCACGCGCAATAAAGGAGTGTATAGGCGGTTTTCCTGTGCGCCACGAACGCCGAAGTAGAGTTTAGGCGATTGCTCGCTTCGTCGTAAGCATCAGACCGGCGTCCCATCCCACCACGCGCAATAAAGACGTGCTTAGGAGTTTTTACGGTCTGCTGCAAACAACGACGCGAGAATCTGAGTTTAGAGAGTTCGTACCTTCGCGGGCTTCGATGGTACCTGTTTAAAAATGCACAATTTGCTTTCCCCCCGCTCGATGATACTTATGAGTGACCCCGCCTCGCCGTAGGTGCTGCACCGGGGTCCCTTCCCACCATGTGCAATAAAGACATGTATAGGCGGTTTTCCGGTGCGCCACGAACGCCAAAGTAGAGTTTAGGCGATTCCCGCCTCGTCGTAGGCGACGGACCGGGGTCCCATCCCACCACGCGCAATAAAGGCGTGTATAGGCGGTTTTCCGGTCCGACGCACACAACGGAAGCAAGGATCTGAGTTTAGAAAGTTCGTTCCTTCGCGGGCTTTGACGGTGTTGGCACGTAGATCGAAGCAGGGAGGACAAGCATTTTATGCATGTATATTTAATTAGATTAACATTAGTTAACTATAATTAATAATTATTAACTAAATTAATGATAATTACTAGAAAAAATGAAATAATTAATTATGAATAAATTTAATTATTCATGATTAATTAAAAATCATCAATTTTTCTTTATTAATTATAATTAAAATAATTAAATTATAATTAAATAAATTAATTAAATTTAATTATCATTAATTAATATTAATATAATTAAATATAAATATATATATATATATATATATATATATATATATATTATATTATATATATATATATATATATATTTTTATTTATGGGATTTGACCGAGAAGCACATGAAAGGGAGCAAAGTTACCTTCACAGCCTTTGAGCTCCTGTTGTTGTTTCCACTCAAAATGTTGTAACTTCCGATCGGGCCGGAAGAAATGTCGTGGAAGGAGCGAATTCGGCCAGCAAAGGAGGAGGCATCGGTTTCTCCCTCTCCCTCTCCCTCTCTCTCTCTGTGTGAGGATCGGGATCAAGCCCTCACAGTCGGCGGAGCTCCCGTTGCTTCCTATCAAAACGTCTTCCGATCCGACAACAAGGAAGCGTCGTCGGATGACAGCACAGGAGGCAGCGAGCTCCAACGTCGCTTCCGATCGAAGTGTTGTAGCTTCCCGATCGGACAAGGAAGGAACGCCGTCGAAGGAGTTCTGGCGTCGGGTTAGCTTCAGGCGACGAGAACTCGGGTAGAAGCGGTGGGGGTCTGATGGTTTTGGATCGGGAGGGAGGATCGTGACTTGGAGTCAAGAGAAGGAGGATCGTGGAATGGAATGCTTTGAACGAAGCCTTCATCTTCGTTTTATAGCCGCGAATGGGAGGCGATCGAAGCGGTTCGCAGGATTTAGGCAGGATTTCTGCAGATTTTTCGGAGAAACAACGCAGACGGTGCTGAACGGCAGGATTCGCGGAGGCTTTCGTGGATCCGATAGTCTGCATGTATGATTTACGGGATTTTCACCTTTGTTTCTTCTGGATTTTATACGAAGGTCAACACCTTGATAACTTGCTTTTTTTCTGTTTAATACACCAATGTGGTATTGGAGCTAGAAATGGCACATGGGAGCAAGCGTTCGGAGTCCGGCAACAATCGAAGTCTGGAAGTTGGGCGGCTCAGGCTAGTCTAGGGCATAGGATGGATGACCTCACTATCGAGCTCCTTTGATTTTCTATAGATATGTGACAACAATTGCAAACTATGAAATCTGGTGTTTGCAGCAAACTGACAACCATAGCGGCAGGAATGACACCCATATCATCCCAGTGTGAGTCTTCTGCATTACATCGTGAAGGGCGATGAATGGATCAATGATTATCAGTTACTCGGATAGGATTAGTCGAAATATGAAGAAAGCATTGATCCCTGAAGTCTGTTTGATTTATTCGATTCTAATGCCGATGAAGATGTTCAGCCAAATCAATTCAATCGACGGGAGCTTTATACACAAGATGAACATTGTGTAGATTTTTGGCTAAACTTTGATTCTTCTCTCTTTGATGGCCACCTACATATAGAAGATTGTTTAGATTGAAAACAACCAGTAGAAATTTTCTTTGAATGCATGAAAATTGAAACAAAGAGGCAAGTCAAATATATAGCTTACAAATAGAAAGGTGGAGCCGACACTTGGTGGATTTAGTTGTTGCAATCTACAAGGCGAGAAGGAAAGGGCCCTATATGTTGTTGGTATTAAATGAAACCGCTACTTCATGGACACTTTGAACCCACTGATTTTGAACTAATTTTGTATCTTTGATATCAACATTGTCAATAAGGATAGAAATCAATTGGTCAGTATACATAAGAGTTCTACCTACCATGCATTAAAAAGGAGTTCAATGCACATGCCTTGAGGCACACCTCGATTCAAGGGCAGACCCATGGCACATCAAGGCGTAAGCCTCACCCGAACGGGTGAGGCATACGGTTTTTTTAAATGGGGTGTACGCAATGAGGCGAAGCACCTCGTTCAATTTTTTTTTTCTTTTTTTACAATTGCACGCGTATAATAAGTTTTAGGGCGCCTGTTTCGACATCGGCTGTGAGTATGAAGTATCGTTTTGAAAGAGAAGCTCTATGCCTCTTCCTTCGGAAACAATCGTCGAATCAGTAAGGTGCTAACAAAGAACGTAACGATCTTTCATCGATTTGAGCTCCTGCTTCGGCTTCGCTTCCTTTATATAAAGTAGAGTTTTGAACGGGTCGATCTCCCGTCGCAGCAAAGGTGATCAAATTTCTTCCATTTCGAGCTCTGTTTAGGCTTTGTTTGCTTTGTGTGAAGTATAGCTATGAACGAGTTGATCTTAGCAGTCAGGGACTAAGGTGACAAACTCTATTTTCTTTCAAGCACTATGCGCCTGCATTGGCTGAAGTGGAGTTTTATTATTCAAACGATAGAAGGTAGTGATCCATGGACTTTGAATTTAAATCCTAATTTTATTATTTTTTTTGTTATGGCTTTTGAAATCCTAATTTTTGAATGTTATGACTTCTTAATTTTATGGTCGTTGATAATTGATATTAGATTTTTTTTTTATTTCTTTGCTCTTATTTTCATTATTTTATTTTTTACACTATTTTAATTAAATGTCTGACCTTTCAATTTAAATCAATTTTTTTATGATTGAGGGCAGAAAATAGCGTTCGCCTACTAGTTTTTAGATTTGGCTTATCCGCCTATGTTTGATCCGTGGATTGCACGAGTATAATAAGTTTTACTTTACATGTTTGTTTTTATTGTTAGCTAGCTGGAAACAGTTGAAAAAAAAATGTCACAAACAAGTGTTAGGTAAACAAAAGTCCTCATGTTTCTCTAGCCTAAACAATCCATTGAATGGGCTGATCAATTTTCTATTCAAAACCTTTTGAAATTAATATAATGATTTCTATTTGATATGCAAAATAAATGAAAATGATTTCTTCAAATTTTAACTATGTTTTTTATTTATTAAAATATAATTTACTAAGCCACAAAGTGACCTTGTTCTAGTAGCTCCAGTGACAGATTCGAGAGAGTCAACTTAGATAGTTTTGTCACATAGAACATTGACCTTCCATTGACCCAATTTGGAAAGTAGATGTATTAGATTTGGTCTATGCTAAAAAAGATAGAGGTACGATCAAGAGCAGACCTAAAAACTTGATTAGAAAATATTAGAAATGATCTTTTTTTAATTTAGATTTAAATGAGAATTTGACTCTTAACATGACACAATGGAGAAAAAAGATTCATGTAGCCGACCTCACGTAGTGGGATAAAGGCTTGATATTATTGTTGTTGTTGATGCTGTTGCTTTTAAGGATATTAAAAAGAGGCTTACATGCACACGTGCTTAAACCATCTCATTTTAATAAGGTGTTTGAAGTTTCTTGTGATACGATCAGGAGCAGGTACTTAGAGGAACATCCACTTGTTTTCTTTATTGTGAAATTGATGATGCAAAGCAAAATATTCAAATTATGTTAGATAATTTTATGTAGTTATGCGAGTACTTTGATTTTGGATACTAGTTGCCCAAGGAGTTTGTCATCTATTCAGATCATTGAGCTTTGTAGTATTTGATTTCGCATAAAAAAAGGTACCCAAACATGTTAAATTGGTTGAATTTCTATTAGCATATAGTTTTGTATCAAATATTGTTTTGGGATTGAAAATATGCCTGTTGATAATGTAGGATTTTTGTTATATTTCACACAATAGAAGTTAGAAGTAATTGATTTTGATCACATTTAAGAAAATATGATCTTGCAAAGACTTTAATGAAATGTATTAAGACTTAAATAGTGAATCATCTGAACTTAACAAACATTTTATGATTAAGGAATATAATCCTTTTCTCCTTTATTGTTTGTTTTTGCAATTACATATTAGATGTTCTGAGTGTAACAAGTTTTTTGTGCTTCCTGGAACTCTACTAGAGGATCTTGTCACTGAAGATCTCATTTTCTTAATTTTTAGTTGCTTCAATAATTCGTAACCTAATTCTCAAGCAATGAACTAAATAAAATCTTAGTTACCTTAGAAGATCACCAGAAAAAGATATATGATAAGCTTGCTCTGTTGTTTGCCCTTAATACATTTTTGAGCGTTGGTTTATCCATGTACTTTCTTAACATGATGCATTTACAGTTCTTATGTTCTATGAGGTTTTGAATATCATTAATAAATGCGCAGATGCTGAATACATATGCAAAGTTGAAAGAACAAATTTTTTCCCTCAGCCAAATGTAAGAATAGTCCCTAGTTGAAGTTTCTTAATTTAACTCGTGTCAACATTTATATCATGCATGTTTCTCTTGATGATTACCACGAAGAGCCATCATAAATGCATTGTTTATTTTATTGCATAATTGAATTTGCACAAAAACAACTTGTACTTTGTTACAGAACAGACATTGGTTCACGTTCAATAAGAGTACGCAAAGGTGTTACCTATGTGTTTTGTATTCACTTTAAACTTTTGTATCTTGTCACTTTAAGAGTTGAAGCTGCACCTTGGAAAGATAAGCGTATTTATCATATGAACTCTTTGATCAAATTGCACTTAGTTTCGTGAGTGTTATATTTAAACGAATTTAGCCAAAACAAATAAAAATTCTTTGATTTATCATTCATTTATTGCAGAAGCCATTTATTAGATAGGCATAACCACTACGAATGTTGGACTGGAAACTTGTGTCATCTTCTTAAAATGACTCGTTCAATATGCCCGTATATGTGGATATAATACTGTTGGTTATAGGGGTTGACTAGACAAATTGAGAACTTCAAGAATATCAACTTGGCGAATGAATAAAGCTTTTATCATGAGGAAGAAACAATGCTAAAGTTTCATTTAAGTTGTCTTATATTCCAGTCTCAAGCCTTATTAGAAAGCTCAACTTCTTGACAATTTGATGACTATGAGGATTTCCTTAAATTCTCAGTTAACTGTTTAGAAAGTTTAGCCATCAACATTATTAGACTTATGACTTTGATTCAATTTTATGAATCCTCATTTTCTGTCTTTGCTGCATCCTTTAATATAACTATACATGCCTCTCACTTGTATTTTCAAAACTAATGGTTCTTGTCAATGAACTTTCTAGGTTGATGCTGCAATTGTAAAGTTTAAGTTGAAGCGGAAGTCAGAATATCCACAAGTCATGTCTAAAAATGGTTTTTTTTCTATGGTAATGCGGTATTTTTCTTCTTCATAAAGTTCAATTTTGAAACCACAAAGAGTATACATTTAAGTTTTTTCCACCAATAGGTTATTGAACCAATCATTTAATGCAAATTTAAGCTTGTATTTCATGGATGTTAATGTCGAAGATTGTTTTTATTAATTATTGGTTTTCTGGTCTTTGCGTCCGTATTTTTCCGTGGATACTAATAGATTCAAAAGCAAATGTAAAAATAATGTTGGAATAGAACTAGTTCTTGGTCAAAATGGAAACCTTGATGGATCGACAGTCCTGTTTCAACTGCCTCATATAGATCATTTAGAGTTTCAAGATTTTGTCAAATGAAAGCCTTTGTGCTTAGTTTAGTTTGGGTTTGATTGCTCAAGAAAAGTGAAGCCGTGCTTCAAGTCTTCTTGATTTGATGTGATCACTTGGGAGTAGCATTTCCTTAGGTAGATTATATATATTTTAATCAAAATTTCCAAACACCAGATGTTTGATTGGGGTTTATTCAGTTATGTGGTTGAGACTTCCTATGAGTACAATCATAATTAATTATCAATCATGCTCACAAAGAACACTCTTGATTATTTGGGATCAAATGTTTGGCTCAAGTTCAATATTTAGGTTTGATGTGAATTTAACTAAGTAGGAATGTTTAGGATGATAGAGATATATCCGATCAAGTTCTTATATTTCATCATCCCAAATATATTAATGGACCCAGCCTACTAAATTTAGAGTTCTTTAAACCATAATGTTCAGGGTTAAATAGGTTCCCCACACCAGCTATATTGAATAATTCAATGCACAAAGCATGATCGTGTGTTTCTCAGAGGTATTAAACATGACCGATGAGCTCAGAGGCATCACATGATCCATGAGTTTTAGTTTGCTACAAAGAAGAACGATTAAGAAATGTGAATTTTTGTATGTGGGATTGGTTTTGATTAATGGATTTGTTAGCATGGAAGTTGACTAAAGCTTAGTTTGGATTGTTTCTTACATCAATTGAAGCCCAAGCATTAAGCATGATTTGATGGGTTCATTTGCTTTGTGCTAGCCAGGATTAATTGGGTTTTTAGATTTATATCAATTAGAAGGCTCCATGGAAACTATGATGTAAGGATGCTCCTAAATAGCTTGTGTGTATGTGTGGGCCACAAACAAGGCTTTGACATGCCTTGACATGTGTCGGAAACTTAAAAAATTGTGTAGATTTTTTTTTGTGGGTGAAATTAGATTTTGACACTTATCGTACATAGCGAGACACAAGAGGGAGGGGACACGGCGGAACCTAAAATGTGGAACTCAAAACTGTGTTGAGGCTATTCATTAGCTTATTTGCTTGGTCGGAGTTAATATTGTATATTTGAGTTGAGGCTCTTGGGTATTATGATGATATGAACGTTGAAAGAGCATTTTTGTCAAATCACAATTTGTTTCGAGTCGAATAAAGTTGTTGCCCTATTGCTCCAACAATTATGTACCATCTTCCTCTCAACTGCAAGTTAAGAGATCTGTCCTCAGAAACTTTTTAGCATCAAATACTCTCACCAAGCAATGGATTTTTTAAGTCATAGGATTTTCTTGGAGATGAATGCCATATATAAGCAACAACAACAACATCAAGCCTTTATCCCACTATGTGGGGTCGGCTACATGAATCCTTTTTCTCCATTGTGTCCTATTAAAAATCAAATTCTCGTTTAAATCTAATAAAGAAAGGTCATTCCTAATATTTTCTAACCAAGTCTTTTTAGGTCTACCCCTACCTTTCTTAACATAAGCAATCAATTAAAATTGATATTGCGCGTATCTCAAAACAAATTTAGTGGACTTGAACCCTATTTTGATCCCAATTAGTTTTCATTCTTTTTTTTTTTAAACTAAGGCTTCATTTGAGACAGCTTTCTTCATGCTTTATAAAGCAGCTTTTTTGTACAAAATTTTTGTACTAAAAAGCCACTTTAGAAAATAGTAATGAAGCTGTTCCAAACGAAGCCTAAATCTATTTGAAACACTCTTAACTCTTGATGGAAGCTAGTCATACATTTTAACCCAAATCAATCTTTTAATTGCATTTCACGCTATAGCAGTGATAAGATTATTTTTGCACATCTTCCTTATTTATTTCCTAATATTTTCATTATGTTACAAAGCTTTTATGAACTGAAAGGGCCATTGCTTTCTTGGTTCTAGGTGAACTCTGCCTTCAATGGAAAGCGTAAAATGCTTAGAAAATCACTTCAGCGTATCTGCTCGGCTCCTAAGATTGAAGATGCTCTTAGGGCTGTTGGCCTTCAAGAAACAGTAAGTGTTTTGACCATACAGTTATTTCACTATTCTTACGGGCTTTCTGGCACACTCTATTTTAGGGAGGATTTAAGAAAAACTAAAACTTGGCTTAAGGCTTCGTTTGGGACAACTTTTTCATTGCTTTCTAAAATAAATTTTTAGTACAAAAATTTTTAATTCAATAAAATTTTTAACTAAAAAATTGTTTGTAGAAAGCATTAAGAAAGCTATCTCAAACAAGGTTTAAATCTTTCCCAATAGATTTTTGGTGACTTGGTACACTCTATTTTCAATCAACTACATTCTCTCTGCTTTTTAAAAATTGTCATGGTGAGAAATAACTTTTTATAGTCAGGTATGATAATTATAAGAAAATTGTTGTTCTACTTTTTCAAAATAAAAGGTCTGTAACATCTGCAATAGCTTTCAAAGTATTTATTCCCCCCCCCCCCCCCCAATAATTCTACAATTAATTTTATAAAAAACTGCAGCAAACTAAAATAGGCTTTAAAGATATGCCTGGAGAGATTGCAGTTTTTTGTAAAATGTTTGTAAATTGTTATGGGAAAAATCATTTTATTAAGTTATTGTGGGTGTTATAAATATCTACAAATTTTTATGTTAGATTATAGCTTTTTTATAATTATCATACATTAGTAGATCGGATTGTAAAGGATAGTAAACCCACCCCTCACATAAGTTTATGGGAAGTAGAAGAAAACAATAGTCAAATAAAACTGTATAGTCTAAAAAGTAAATTGGTGAGAAAGTTGTCCCAAATAAATATGAAGTCCCCTACTATTTCATTAAATCGATTTTAGTCTCATTGTTGACTTGGGCTTCGTTTGGGACAGCTTTCTTACTGCTTCTTAAAGCAAGCAACTTTTTAGTAAAAAATTAAAAGTTGCTTTAAAAGTAGTAAAAAATCGTCCCAAACGAAGCCTTAAAATTCATGATATGTTAAATCTTACCATTCATGGAATCTACTAGATTTATTATTTTTTCAACAAAACTAAATTTTTAAATGAAATAGTCAAATAGTTTATCAAATTGTTGCAAGATTCAACAGTTGCCATATAAAAATTTCTCAAATTTTAATTCCCCTAAAATTTACTAAATCCCAATTGAGTTGTTCCTAATTGTTGCCCATCAGCCCCTTATTCAGTATATTTTTCTCCTTACAACATTATCTTTGAGCATGTGTACTGTGCACAGGCCAGACCGCAAGAGCTTACATTGGAGGACTTTGTAAGGCTGTACAATTTGCTATCGAAAACGGATCAATCAATCCCTCAATCTGTGATTCAAACCCAATGAGAGGATGGAAGTTCAAATGGTTCCCTGCCACAAGGTCAGTTTATGTACAGTTTCTTAATCGTCATTAACAGTAGTTATAGATGGTATATAATTATAATATGCATAAGCAAGAGGTTATTAGGCTGCTAGTTTTCTTCACAATTAATCTTGTCTAATAAGCTATGGAGAGGAGAAATTCAATGTGCCTTGTTCACTCTCTCTCTCTCTCTCTCTCTCTCTCTCTCTCTCTCTCTCTCTTATTTTTAAGGTTTGAAAGATCTATTTTTATTTTGATTGTTAGGATTTCAATTATCTAATCACATACCTATTATTTAAAAATGTTGTAATCTCATACAAATTTAATGGCATAACTGAGCAAATTCCCTCAAAAATGATAGGACAGAATGTTAATTTGTGTAGTGATTTTATTAGAGATTTCTTATTTGTTCATTTAGTTTCTTTTATATATATATATATAGAATTATTATTTTTGAAACATTTAGGCCAATTAAGGCAAATTCACACACACATCACATACGAAACGTTGTATTGCTCAGTATTTGCTTGGTATTTATCGTTTTGTGCCTACGATCTTAGTGCCAGCCGAATGTAGCTCTACGTACGTTCACCGGACCAAATAAAAGTTCCCGTTATGGGGAGTTTTTCAATATTTCTTTTTTGTCTTATATAAATGGTATGGATATTAAATGCACTCTCATTTCAGCATAAAATTAATAAGATATATTATAACAATCACGCATATACATCACACGTGCAATTATATTATATATATTTCACATAAAATATTAACCATTTTTATAAACAAATAATTGTTTTCAAAAAAATATACTGAATCAACAACAATATGGGATCGATTACATGAATACTTTTTCGTCTTTGTGTTTTGTTTAAAATCAAATTCTCATTTAAATCTAATAAAGAAATATCATTTTTAATATTTTCTAACCTAAATCTATCTCGAGCTAAAATAGTATCGACCTAAGTTAGAATGGACCAAACTTAGACCCCAGGAAAACCTTTAATTTTCATTTTTGAGTTGAAGCTTTCTCCTACAAAAATCTACTTGATAGTCTCTATCTCTACTGATCTAACTTTTTCTCGGTTTTTGTTCATATTTGTTGATGCCACCAAAATATTAGGAACCCTAAACCCTAAACTAGAATTAACTAATCTGTGGCAATGAAATAACAACTATGCTTTCACTTGCAACCAAAATAGTTCAAATTGTTAGAGGAACTTTTATTACGTCCTCTAACCGGACGTAGATTTACGTTCGGTCAAAGGATTTTTACTCTATTTTTGCTCGGTATTTGGTTGGTATTGTTAGGTATTGTTTGATAATAACGAGGAATATCACTCTGGGAAGACCAATACCGAGTATAACAAAAAAATACCTAGTTTTTTTCTAGAAAAACTCGGTATTGTTCGGTATTACTCGGTATTTTATCTTCACATAATGATATATCTCGTTATTATTGTTATTGCTCGGGATTTCTCGTTTTGTGCCTACGATCTTAGTGTTGGCCGAACGTAGCTCTACGTACGTTCATCGGACCAAATAAAAGTTCTCGTTAGAGATGGCAACAGAAACCTTTTAAGAAAGAGCAAGTAAAAAGCATAGCGCAGATTGCAGAAATGTTTTGCTTGCTACTTTTTAAAGTAATTTTTTTATCAATTGTACTTAAAAGCTGTTTAAAATGCAATAAAAAAAATCATCTCAAATAAAGTCAAAATGGAGACTTGAGCTACATACAAAGAGGAGCACTCAAAATTCAGTTTCTTGAGACTTGACAGCAAGTCCTCTGACAATATGCCTGCATTGATACCTACAATAAGAAGAAACTATATGTGTGATCATCTATCATATAACAAAAGAACTTCTTTAGAAAATGAATAGAATTTTGTGAATGATAACTATTCTATCAGTTTCAAACAAGCATAGGAATAAAGCGAAAGTGCTAAAGATTAGGAGTGTCAATAATGACCCGATCCGTTACTTCGATCCGAATATTTTGACTATAGTTAACCCATTAATAAAAAGGCCAGATTAGGATTGGGTTTTCAATCCTTTTATAGGTTGGATTCAGGTCACTAGCAGGTTAATTTCGGATTTGGATTTGGATAGACTAAATTTTGGATCCGAGCCAAAGCCAACCCATCAACACCCCTACACAAAATGCATTTTCTATAAAAAAGTTGCCATTCAGAAAGGAAAGTTTTATTTTCTTTTGAATGGCAAATCATCTCCACTGTGTAAGGGTGTAAGTGGCTAGAGCACGACTCATTTATGGGCTCGCAAGCCGAGTTTATCAAGCTCGACTTCAAGCTCGTTTAATAAACGAGCTCAAGTTCAAACTTCAGCCGGCTCAACTCGTGAGCTCACGAGCCGGCTCGAATAAAAAATAATATTTTTAAATTAATTTATTTATTTATTAAATTTAAATATTAAAAATTTAATAAAAACTACCTAATTTTTATTTAAATGTTAAATAGTTCATCTTTTTTTTTTCTCTAAATTTTGATTAAGTTTTAAAAATTATGACTACATTTTAAAATTTCCACCCATAGCTAGCGAGCGGGCTCAAGCTCATTTACAGTGAGACGAGCTCGACTCAAGCATGAGCTCAAGTTTGAGCTCGGCTTTCGAGCTCGACTCAAGCTCGCTTTCCAACTGACGAGCCGAGCTCGATAAAAACCTAAACTCGACTCGACTTGACTCGTTTACACCCCTAACACTGTATCAGACATCTACAACTATCAGAATTTAATAAAAAAATAAATAAAAGTGTCATTCGAATAACAAATTACCATATCATATCACTCACAGCCGTATCAGCTGATTTACTGGGATTAGTTTGGTCTGGGTTGCAATGCAAATTATTCACGTTTTGATCTCCAAACTTATACTTAATATGCAACTTGATTGGCAGCACCTGTAAAAAATTTAAAGCACAGAGAGCAAATACATAAGCATGAAACAGTTCCAGTCACAACAAACCTTGTCTCAATGTTGAAACCTGATACCTTTTTGTTGTATCTGAAATCACGCTTGGGCAAGAAATGCAATGGCGATTTGAAGGAACAGGGAGATTTAATCATCAGAAACAGCTTAGTTGGACCTACAAAACAACTTAGTTTAGCGCCCAGCTTCGAGAGATTATTCTGTGCAAACACCGGACGGAGAGAACCATCTAGTTTTTCTCTCTGTCTACAGCAAAGGCGCAGTCAAAATGCAGTTATTGTAGCAGCTGTGCTGTAACTGCGCTTTTACTGTAGAAAAAAAAAAACGGACGGTTCTCTTCGTCCGATGTCCGCAGACAATAAAAAGTCCCCAGCTTCAGTTACACTTTTGTAGGAAACCATGACTAATTTTAGCAAAAAAAAAAACCTGAGAAAGAAGAACTTCCTGCACCATTGGAAAGCAATGCTCGAACAGCCTGTTAAGGAAAAACAAGTCATCAATATAAAAATAAGCTCCAAGTTAGGAGAAATTATTAGATGCAGACAATGTAGGTAGCACATCATACCAATAATGCGAATGATCGTACTACAATTTTTTTAGGTCAAAACAAGTAAAAAACTATAAACTATAATACAATGTCCGCACCCAATAATTTCTCACCACTTAAAAATGACGAATATGAATGAGAGAACCTTTCTTGAAAGAATTTCTGCTACTTTACTTTTAGCATTGTGATTTTCACTGTCAGAAATAATCTTGAAATGAGAAAAGAAAATCTCGTAAACATGGTGGGGGCGTGCAAGGCTTCCTCCAAGAAGGAATGTAACGCCATGAAAACCAGGAATTCCATCAATTGCTTCTTGAAGAGCAGAAGATAAAGTAGATATGCTATTAATCAACTTTGCTAGCTTTTTAATGGCTGATTTCACTTCAGTTTTTCTCATATTAGTCTTTCTAGAAACCTTCCTCTCCTTCCTCTCTAATTGAGCACTGTATGACACCTCCTATAAACCGAAAAAATATAAAAAAAGTTAGATTTTGTAGCCCACAAGGCAGGATTATATTGACTGAGGAGCATACCAAATGTTTATAATCTTCCTTCAAGCCATCAAATTCGTGTTCAAGATTCTGCAAAACGCTGAAAGAATGGCATCAATAATACCATTAGCCTTTTTATGATAGCCAAAACATCTCGTATAAATTTATCTAAAGGTTTGATCTAGGGCTGCAAGAGAACCAAGCATTCGATGAGCTACTTGATTCTCGGTTCGATTAAAGCTCGTTTGTGATCGTTTAACTAACTAAACAAACAAGCTTGAACAACATTTTAAATACTCGATCCTTAAATAAACAAGCTTGAACACTAATGTGTTCGGTTCATTTATGTTCACGAACAACATCATTTAAAGTTTGTGAACAAGCTCGACATTGTGGGCTCCAAAAATTCGGCCCCAGCCTCCGCCCGCTTTTTTTTTTTTTTGGCGAGGGAGTTTTAACGGATAAGTTCCGAGGTAAATTTTGGAAGGCAGATGGGTTTGTAGATAAGACACTACCCAGAGATTTCGCCCTCATTTTGTGAGGACTTTATGATCTGAGTTCTGGTTTCCTATAGGCGCAAGCCCCTATAGTTAATTACCCCTACTGATAACGAGAGAGAACTTTCGATTTAGGCTAGTCGTCAATCAGATACGTATGGAGAATACGTGTTATCTGGCATATAGTAGCAGCAATGGGTATGGAATTTAGAAATTGGAATTTGAATGCTTGAGATTGGGATATTTGATGGTTTTGGAAGGTTTAATATTTAAAAAATAGAAATTTCACCATCTTGCACTTAAAGCGGATGGTGGGGGAATGAATGATAGACCCGATCAAGATCCCACGGTTCCGTCGTCCCAGGCCATCGTGGTCCCTGGTCTACTTAGTCAGAGGAGGTAGTCGACCCAACCTGACAGAAGGATCCTTGTCGGCAGGCATGGGTTGCTTCGTCCAAGGAGACCTTGTAGACCGGGGTTGAATGTTTGTCTAAGGGGACAAATTTAAATCCACCTTAGCTGACAGAGAGCTTTGTGCCCTATCGATCATATCCTATTGATTCATATCTCAAGGATTTAACACCATTAAGGAGCGTATTGGTTCTAGCCATAACTGCTATCTGTGGTGCCATTTGGCGGCAAAACCACTCGTTTCAGAGGGCCCCGGGTCATAACCGTTTACCTGCAGTGCCATTTGGCGGCGAAATTGTCGGTTAGAGGACACGTACCACGTCCTTACTGGCAAGAGATTGTTATCATAGTGATATTTTCGACTAGGCATTTGGCTCTTTATGAACTAGAGTTTATTTGAATTTGTCCACCCCGACAGACTGTTGCGGAGAGTGGATGGATTTTGCTTTAAGTGCCAGAATGGATTTATTTCATTTTAAATATTTTTGAGATTTTGAGTATTTTTGGGATTTTGGGATTTTTGTGGAGCTTTTGAGTATTTGGGTGGAATTTGAAAGCGTTTGGAATGGACCCCTCCAGTTGAGATTTTCATTCAACACGGGCATCATCGGGGTGTTTGGGTGGTCATTTCTTTTTATGGATTGAACCTTGTCAACTCTGTCGGGCTGTCGACAGAGGATCGGGTTTTGTAGGCTTTGAGCCTTCGTTAGTGAATTCATATTGCTGTAGGCCTTGAAGGCCTAATATGAATGTATTAAGACAAATACAACGGTCGCCACAACCGTATATATTTGTTTGTTGGTTCGAACCCTGTCGACTTCTATTGAACCGTATAGAAGGATCGATTTTGAACTTGAATTCACTTGTCAACCCGCGCCGCATCGCTAAACGTCACGTGTGTACCAATAACACGCTCGCCGGGGCCCATGCGGGTGATTTTTATATATACCCCTTTAGTGTACCTATGTGTATACAATTTATAGTGTACGTGCAGGGGTATTTAAAAATATTTGTAGACGCCTTCTGTCCGCTAGTACGGAGGTTGCAGATCCGGTGGCGGTGAGTTGTAGATCGTAGACGCCTTCTGTCTGCTTGTATATGTGTTGCAGATTCGGTGGCGGTGAGTTGTAGATTGTAGACTCCTTCTGTCTGCTTGCATGGATATTGCGGGTCCGGTGGCGTTGCATTGTAGGGGACCACTGTATCCACTATAAGCTACTAGAAAATATTTGCAGGAGATTCATTCTTTCTGCATCATATTCACCCTTTCACCAATCTCGGGTGGTTTGATTGTACTTATTTGACCTCGTAGGGATCATCGTAGAAGATGTACTTGTGTCCACAGTGGTTCGATGGTGCTTACGACATACACACTGTTGTTATCCACGAGTATTCGTTTGCTGGAGATCAGTTGTATCCGCTACGACCTCCTAATAGTATTCGTAGAAGAGCCCTTGCTTTTGCATTGAAACCACCTTTCACCAATCTCAGGTGGTTTATTGATTGTTTTTGTTTGTAGAGGACGGGTCTTTGATTGCCGGTCTCCAGTATTGCCTTCTCAATCCACAGGCATAGTTGCTAGTGTTGGAGAGTGGTTTCGGGTGCATGTAGGAGGGACACCAATGCATCTCATTCTTGCAGGTACGGTGCTCCTGATTTCGTAGAGACTGTTGTAAGAATCCGATACATTATTTACTTGCATGCATTGAGATCTTGTGTGTTGTTCTTGGAAGTTCAAGTCTTTTGAAACCTTGTTCAATTCATGTTAGAGTTTACTTGAGCTTGAGTTCTATGTTCGGGGTCCCCTGATGTCCAAGTCCTCAAGTTCAAGTACATGTTCGAGTTCTTGTTCAGAGTCTTCTGAAGTTCTTTGCAAGTTCATTTGAATGTCCAAGTTGACTTGAGTTTGGTTCAAGTATGATTTCAGTTCAAATTAAGCCCCTTGCACATTTTTTTATTTGGGTTCAATTTCTTATTAAGCCACTTAGATTTTGTTCAAGAGTCCAAGTACAAGTCATCCGTCGTTCTCTTGAATTCAATTAAGTCCAGGTACGATTTCACCCGAAATTTCGGCAACCTCCCGGCGTCTCCCCCGTTTAGGGGAAAACTACGAGAAAACTGGGTCTTTCCCACCACGCGCAATAAAGGCGTGAATGATAGGTGTCCTCTGACGAGGACACCGCGGTCGTGATTTTTTGTTCCTCCCACCACGCGTAATAAAGACGTATATGGGGTCTTTGACGGTACCTATTTAAATGACATAATTTGCTTTCCCCCTCGCTCAGGGGTACTTATGAGTGACCCCGCCTCGTCGTAGGTGCCGCACCGGGGTCCCATCCCACCACGCTCAATAAAGGCGTGTATAGGCGGTTTTCCGGTGCGCCACGAGCGCCGAAGTAGAGTTTAGGCGATTGCTCGCTTCGTCGTAAGCATCAGACCGGCGTCCCATCCTACCACGTGCAATAAAGGCGTGCATAGGAGTTTTTCCGGTCTGCTGCAAACAACGACGCAAGAATCTGAGTTTAGAGAGTTCGTACCTTCGCGGGCTTTGATGGTGGCGATTTAAAGATGCACAGTTTGCTTTCCCCCCGCTCGGGGGTACTTATGAATGACCCCGCCTCGCCGTAGGTGCCGCACCGGGGTCCCTTCCCACCACGCGCAATAAAGGCGTGTATAGGCGGTTTTCCGGTGCACCACGAACACCGAAGTAGAGTTTAGGCGATTCCCGCCTCTTCGTAGGCGTCGAACCGGGGTCCCATCCCACCACGCGCAATAAAGGCGTGTATAGGCGATTTTCCGCTCCGCCACATACAACGAAACGACAATCTAAGTTTAGAAAGTCCGTACCTTCGCGGGGTTGGCGGTGTCGGCCTGAGGATCGGGGGAGAGGGATGTATCAAATTACAACTAATATCAATTAATTATAATTAATTAACAAATTATTTTTTAATTAATCATTATAATTATAATTAATTAAGATAATTAATTAAATCTTATTAAAATTAATTAAAATCATAAATCATAATTAATTTTAACTCATTAATATTAATTAATTTTATTAAATTATAATTAATCAATAATAATTAATAATAATTATTATATTTTTATAAATTATAATAAATTAAAATTAGTTTTAATCAAATGTAATTATAATTAATCAAATTAATTATAATTATTTTGATTAAAATCAATTAGTAATTGATTATATATTAAAAAAAAACATGATTAATTAAAAATAATAATTATAACTAATTATAATTAAAATGAAATAATTATAATATACATATATGTATATTTTTATTTACATCCCTCAGTTCGACGGATTTATGGGATTTACTGGATTTTGGTCGAAGAAGCGTGAATGGTAGAAAGTTACCTTCACTGCAGCGAGCTCTCGTGGTAACTTCCGATCAAAATGCCGCAACTACCGAACCGACAGGTAGTGAACGTCGGAGGAGGAGGTAGAGTGGTCGGGATCGGCAAGGCAGTGGAGAGGAGGCGTCGGGTTGGGATTCGGTCGGCCAGGAGTTAGGACAAGGCTCGGGATCCGACGGGTAAGGTGGATTCGACGTCGGGCTTCAGGTAAGGTGGAACTCTCTCTATCTCCCTCTCTCTCTCTCTGCTCTGGATCGGGAGGAGCAAGGGCGTCGGGATGGAGATCGGAGAGGCTTTGATCGGAGGAGCTTTGTGTGTGTGGAAGAAGCCGGGAGATCGGGAGGAAGAGCTGCAGCGATCGTGGATGTCGAAGCCTTCAGTTGGTGCGGTATTTAACGACCTCAATGGGTAACGATCGAGGTGATATGTGGGATTCGTGGGAGGCGACACGAACGGCTCCGCGTCTACAGTGTTTCAGCGGGATTCACGGATTCATCGAGTCCGAGGTTTGCGGGATATCCGGGATTCAACAGAGCAGAGGTATCATTTCGTTTTTGTTTCCTTTGGATATTATACGAAGGTCAACAGACATTAAGCTCGGTAAAAAGCTCGATAAAAGCTCGAATGGAGAGAAATGCAACAGGTAAACTTCATTTAAGAATATATTCATATAGATTAATCTTATTTTCATTTTAAATAGACAATTGTTTTTATTATAAATTTAATTTTCTGAACAAAAGACATTTCATATTTGTCCATGTTTGCTAGATTGTTTGTTTAAGATGTTCATGAACAAATTTAATATTTGTTTCTTCAATAGATTTTTTTGTTAAATATGTTCACAAACATAGTTCGTTAGGCTTGTTTGTTTAAAGCTAGATAAACATTAAACGAAACCGAACATGAACATCCTTAAATTAAAAGAACCAAACATGAACACAAATAATAAAGCTCAAATCAAACACAAACCAAACTTGAACAAGTTAATGATAAACGAACTCAAACATGAACACTCACATACTCGACTCGGCTCGGTTCGTTTGCAGCCCTAGTTTGATCTGGATAAAATTAACCATCTTATGAAGAAATATTCAAAAGAAATTACGGGGTAAAAAAAAACATGAGTCAGGACTCCATTCTAAAATGTAACCAAGCAATAAGGTTGAATCTTAACTAGAAAAATGTTGAATTCCTGGCAAATCACTTAGAAGAGTCAACCACTAGCTTCCAAGCTTAAGCTTTAGAAGCAAAAAAAGAATAATAACAATACATCCTGGGTTTCACTTAATGGTTATCCTCTCATGAGTATTCTAAGTGGGCGAGGACCATGTCACTCCCTCTTTAGCTGGCTTCACCGCTTACTCCTATAGTATTGTCACTTATTTTTCAAGCAACTTCTATACATGCTGATGTAGGACTAAAATGCTTGCAATTATTTTGATAAGAACTTGCACAACTTATTGATTAGAGTAACAACAAGTAGAACTATTAGCAAATAAAATGATAAATCAAAACATAAGAGTGGTCACTTTCGTTTAGGCTAAGTTGCACATCAAGAGATTTGAATCATCAAAATAACATAGGAAACCAATATCATGCAAATGTAACAGCTTTCAACAAAAATCCATAATCTAACAATTACATTAGAAACAAATGAAGTGCACTCAATTCCCTACGTTTACTAAGCTTGGCAGAATTAGGCAAACGCGATCTTCATGACTAAAATCAAATCACAAGGAAGGGATTAGACTTTAAGAGATACAAGAAGAGGGAGATTAGAAAACCTTCGTAAAGATCGGTTGTAATCCTCCACTCGACGGTTCCAAGTTGCTCTTCAATAGCCTCGACCAAGGTATCCAAGATGCACTCTACGTACTCTTCTACGGTGTGGTCGATGCGAGGGTTGATGTCGAAGAAGGTCGAATGTAAGATGCAAACAAACCCTTGCTCGTCGTAGGAGAGGCCATAGTCAAGTTCCGAATCGGCCATGCATTTGCTTTGTTGTATGTGGTGGTATCGACAAGGTCCTTCAAAGCTCCTAAACCTCTTGAGAGAAGGGGATCCTCACAAGAAATAAGAGGTAAGGAGAGAAGAGGATTCGGCCAAAGAGGGGAGCCACACGTGGGTTAGGATTAGGTTAGAGGAGATCTTTAAATTCAGAACTCTGAAATAAATTTTAAATTTTGAAATTAAGAGGAAAGAAATTAGGAGGGGAATTAATGAGAGAGAGAGAGGGAGTGGAGAGAGAGGGGGCGGTTAGGCTAGGGGGGCCGGCGGCATGATAAGAGAGGGAGGGTTTAGGGAATTAATTAGTGGGTTTCCTAATCAAGGGAGTCTTAAATTAGGCAAGGGATTAAATCAAATTCAAGTAGAATTTGATTTGGAATTGTTTATGGAAAATTTCCTAAAATAGATTAGCTAAAATTAGGAAAGAATTTGAATTTCAAATTCAATTGATTTGAATTTCAAATTGATCCTAAATGAACTCCAACTAAATTAGGAAACTCAAATAATAGAGGAAGATGAGTGGGACCGACGACTAAGAGAGCTAGGCCGGCGGCTTTATGGGGATGGGGGAAAAAATTAAGGAGTCGTTAATGCTTCCTTAATTTAGATGACTAGATTTGGATTAAAATAATTCATTCCAAAATAATTTAAAATCCGATAGGGGGATTTGGAAAACTTTTTTAAAATAGATTTTATAATTTATGAAAGATTTTGAATTTCAAATTGGGTGAATTTGAATTCAAAAATCTATCTAAATTATGGCAATCAAAATTAGGAAGTAAATCTAAGAGTGGGGCCAGCGGCTTGGATGGGGGGGCTTGGGTAAGGGAACCGGCGGCTAGGTGGAGGGGGTTTGGAGAATTCGATGGGGATAAAGTTTGGACAAGGTGAGGGAAGGATGGTACGGCCAGTGGTGATATAGGGAGGAAGAGAGAAAGAGATAGAATGTAGAACCATGAACCCGACTCGTCTAGGTTGGTGGGTGTTGCACAAGTCTCCCTCTCCTAGGAATTTCACTCCAATCTCTCAAGCTCTCATGAGAATTCAAACAAGAGAAACAAAGTTTTCAATTAATCATTCAATGATTTCAAAAGAAGAATACTAGGACTATAAATAGCCTCGTATAAAGACTCACAAAAATAAAAGGGCAACAATGCCCCTAGGGCTTACATACAACCTCCCTTAATAAAAGGGTACAACGGGAAACTAATAAAGCAAATACAATATGACATCATAAATAAGAAAAAACATAAAACAACTCAGAAATACAATGACTCAATCGTGGCCGTAGATCGACGGCCACGTCTCTGCTAAACTCTCCACGATTTGATGTCCCCATCACATGCCTAGGAAGTAGCTATGCTTTATAGAGATTCTGACCAAACCATGACTCCATGAAAATCTTCCTCATATATGAGGCATTCAAAAAAAGGATTATTAGCAAATGATCAAAAATAAAAAAAGGCCAAGAAAGGGTGCAATTGTAAGGAAACCAATCAGCTTTGTAGCTTCAAATGAACATAACAAATCCTTGTTTTTGGTCTCGATTTATTCAATTAGAGTAAGATTGAAGTCATTGAAGAAATGCCAGGGACAGTAGCTCTTAAACAATTTAATCTATCCTTAGTCAACTCTACCCACTCTTTCTTAAACAAGACTATGGTCGCATAGGGAAAGTCCTTAAGTCAAGCAGGGCCTCTTGACCATTGAGCGTCCTTCCAATTCCATGGCCCAAAGAAGCATGGCTACGATTGTCCGAAAGATCTCTGATCTCATGAGTTTTCATAATTAACCATATTAGTTTTCATTTATGGGGATTCATAACGAATCTCAAGGTAGATACCTCAACCCCAATCCAGTTCAAGCTCTTGAAGAGTCATTGATGTGTTACCTTTGAGCATATCATGTGCACAAATGCTTCTGAGATATAAACAGCTAAGCACTGCAAGTCTTTCCCAGTAAATGGAGTTCCCGAATATGCAACATACATGCTAAGGAGAACTAAATCACATACAATCTATTACTAAAGGGTCTATACCATTATATAAGATTCCTGAATAGTACATTAAAATAACATGTTAGAATTTGTTTGTTTACTCATATCATTTTTTTTCTTATATAATTTTATTTGGCCGCTCATGCATGACTCTAATCCCACCGTTCCTGCACCTACAAGTTATGATAAAAAAAAACAAATGAGCAAAAAACTAAGGGGCTGTTTCGTAGCAGGATTTAGGTCGGATTTGAGGCGGATTTGAGCAAAATCCAGCCAAACTGTCTAAAATGCAAAACCAAATCTTACGGCAAATGAAAGCCGTCGAAGATGGAAAATTCCACCTTCTAGTGCTAAATCTCATATTTCCAAAATTCTGTTTTTTGCCGGATTTATAAAATTCGTTGGCTCGAGAGTAAGAGTACGCTCGTTAAATCCGTTCTACAGCTAAATAGTCACACGTGGTTTAATAGGATTTATCATGAAGGTTACCAAACAATTTTCAGGATTTAGGCCCCTCAAGATTTCCAAAATCCGGATTTAGCGGATTTATGAAATCCTACTTAAATCAAATCATGGGTGCTACCAAACAGCCCCTCAAAGATCCATATTGAGATAACGCCCAAAATGTAAAGATAAAAGTAAGTTCATCCCTATTAACAATGCAAAAGAGATGGAAAATATGAAAAGAATGGAAACTCAATTCAGTAGACACACCTAAAAACACAGTTATAGTCATATTATGCTTTCATTAGCGAAATATAGCAATATAATAAACATTCACGAAACTGAAGGAATAGTTCTTAGCAATCACGACCAATACAGAATCAGAAGTGAAACTTTGACAACATAATAGCAGAGATGGACGAAGATGAGGATCAGGTGTTTAAGTTATCGGGGAGAGAAGAAAGGACCGTCCGATTACCTGGGTATCTGCTCGTGCATATAGAGGATGAACCCTAGCACCTCCTTCACAACATGGAAGATATCAGATCTGCGAAGGCTCTCCGCTGCAATCTCGATCTTCGTAAACCCTGAACTTTCGCCGGCAGATTCTAGGGATCCCATATCGCCTGAGAATCCACACTTACGAAAGCACGAATTTGAATTCTGACTCTGAAGCGGCAATCGATGATCACCAGAGCTATTTATAATTTTATATATAGCTGATTTACCCTATCGGACCATCATCTGAAATACTGTCGGCCTATCGGGTGAGATATTATATCCGAATCCGATAAATTTTTTTATAATATTTAGACCAATTAAGATAAAATTTTTAAACATATTATATATTACAAGACTCGAACCAAATATATTTTATTAATAGTCAAAGCTCCCTAAACCCCTAAACTATGATAAGTTGCGTACTAAATGGATTTGGCTTTTAGTGGACTCTGATTGATTGATTATATTCACGTCAGATCATTTTTTTGCTGGATTTAATATGCACTGATAAGTGAGTCAAGTCAATTCGTGAGTCATCTCGAACTCGACTTGATAGATGCTCGTTAGTCTAACTCGATGAGCTAATGAGTTGAACTTCACTCAACCGTAACTTGACTTAAAATATTGTTATAAATTACACTTAAAATATATTAATATTTAATAGTTCAAGCATAAAATTATTCAAAATTTTAAAAAATTATCTCACATTTTTATGTTAGTTGATTTTTATTATTTTTCTTCTAAATTCTTTTTTATAATTTTACTATAATAATTGGTTAAAACATATTTATTTTCTCTCTTTTGTTATAAATGAGTCTGATCATGAGTTGACTCGAACTTGTAGTATTAAGCTCACGCTAGAGTTCAAACTCGATTAAGAAGTGACTTGAGCTCAATTGGACTCATTTATACCCTTAAGCCCCAAGGGCGGAGGGAGGGGGGGGCAAGGGGGGGCACGTGCCCCCCCTAAAATGCTATGATCCACAGTGCCCACTTAGCACAATTTATGTAGAAGAAGGGAAAAAAAAAGGCAGTCATCACATTCCTGACCTCTCCTAAGTCCTCCTGTAGCTTTCCCATCTAGACACCGCCCAAATAAGACCTTTCTCTGATTGGAATTTTATAAGAAAAACATTAAAAATCTGTTGATATATTTATCAGAAAACATATTTTGACCCTAGACATTATTCAGAAAATATATTTTGATATTGAAATATATTGAATAGAGAAAAATAATGTTAAAAATCTATTGGAATTGCTTTGAAAATTTTATAACTTATGAAAAATTTATGATGCGCTCATCTCAAAATGAATCTAATAGCTTCAAAATTAAAATTGTGTTGAAATATCTTATCCATTGAGTATGTATAATTAATCCATTTTATAGGCTTCGATTCTTAGCACCATACTATCTAATTTCTATTCTACTCTAGGGTTGCAAACGAGTCAAGCCGACTCGCGAGCTGGCTTTAGACTCATCTCGGTAGCAGGCTCGACGAGTCGATCTTATCGAGCTCGCGAGTCGAGCTCGAACACGACAGTTATGCACTCGACGGCAAACGAGCTCATGATGGCGACAACGGATCACACAACTATGACAGACAAGCACTCGACGGTAGACGAACTCAGGACAATGATGGTGGACACGACTACAACTCGGGACAACGACGACGGAGCTCGACCGCGGACGTGACTACGAGCTCGACAGCGGAGCTTGACGAGCCGCTTGACATGAAGACGAGTCGAGCTCAAGCTCGAATTTTGAGCTTGACTCAAGTTCGAGCTAGACATTTGGTAGTCGAGCTCGATTCAAACATCTCCTGGCTCGAGCTCTAATCTGCTCATTTGCATCCTGTTCTACTCCATGGTTTCTGTTTGAATAGTATTTTATAGAATTTGTGCATTCAAAATGATATATATATATATATATATATATATATATATATATATATATATACTTCTCAATCTCTTAAATGAATTAGATAATAAATGTGTGCCCCCTCTATAAGAAATTTCTGGCTCCGCCACTGTTAAGCCCTACACATGAATTTATATTTCAAGGACATGTAGCATATGCACAATGCTTCTAATCATAAAGAAATTATTGATCATATTTCATATCATTTAGGTTACTACAATAAAATATGAGAGAGGAGATGGTTTACAAGAACAAAATATGAGAGAGGAGATGAAGGAGAGACCATTACACATTCACAAATTAAAAAAAATAATAATAATGATATAATCTAATATTCAATTCACTTCTTCGCTCAAGCGTGCTAAACTCTACAAATCATATACTCATAAGTTTTACTTAACTTTCTCATGTCTTAATTTATTTTAAATAATAGATGTAAAAGTAAAGTTCAGCTAAAAAAACAAAATCCTTACAATAACAAATGTATCAATCTCAGATCAGACAAAAGCTTCATTTCAACAGCTTTTTCATTACTTTTTAATACAAAAATTTCTAACTCATAAAATTTGCTTTAAAAAAATCATCCTAAATGCCAAAGATTTCGGGTTCGTTTGGGACGGCTTTTTATTGCTTTTTAAAACGAATTTTTAGTACAAATTTTTTTATTTTTGTACTAAAACTCCATTTTAAAAAATAGTAAAAAGCCGTCCCAAACGAAACCTTCATCTGAGAGAACTTTCTTATTATTTTTTAAAGCGATTTTTAGTACGTAACTTTTTAGTTAAAGAAATTATTGTACTAAAAAATTATTTTTGAAAGCAGTAAAAAAATTATTCCAAAAAATACCCTAAATATAATAAAGTTAATTACTGTTCATATTTGTCTCAATTTTTAACTTTTTTTTTAACTCATTTAAACAAAATCATCAAAAAACAAGTCAAACACAAATGATTGCAAAGCCAAAAGAGACTTGTTCCCGATCACTGAACATAATAGAGCATTTAATCCAAGGGATTGCGTTCAAGTAAATTAAAAACACTAAAAACACTTGCATCATTAAACACTAATATTTTTTTTCTAATAATTCAAATCAGCTTTCAGGACTCTCATGCTTCAGGTTCCTTTCCCAATAAAAGACTAACTATTCCTCCCTGAAAATCGCAAGGAAATACTTTGTCAATAGGCAAAAAGAATCGCGTGTTACTTAAAAGCAAATATGGCAAATCTTTCATGAAAGAAGTTTAGGCTTCATTTGGGACGGCTTTCTTACTACTTTTTAAAGCAACTTTTTAGTAAAAAAATATTATACTAAAAAGTTGTTTTAAGAAACAATAAGAAAATCATCCCAAACGAAATCTTAGAGTTCATTTGAGACGGCTTTCTTACTGTTTTCTAAAGCAACTTTTTAGTACAAAAAATTTTAATTTTTATACTAAAAAGCTGCTTTAAGAATAAGCAAAAAAAGCCGTTCCAAACCAAGCCTTAGTTACCTGTGGCTGAAGAAGTTCCGGTCTGACCTCTTGCGTCCTGCTGCTGCTGAGTAATTTTTAAAGCCTTGAGCTTAGACGCAGAAGTCTTGATGGAATGAATAAGGGGCTGCTGCTCTTCTTCATCGTCATCGTCCTGACTATTCTGCTCTGTAATGCTGATAGAATCTTCTCCACTGGAACCCTCACCATGAAAGAGTTTCTTTCCCTCTATGTTCCTTACTTTCCTCGGCCGTCCTCGCCGTCTTACGGCAGTCCCATCTCCCTCATCTGCATACATATTATGACACAATTTTCATTTGCATATCCTTTAATTTCCTAATTGTTCTAAGTATGAAACAATATTCAGTCTCATTGGCTTTGAATTTCCAAGAGCTTTCAAGCAAGGTCCTTGATATTAATCCTTCAAATGAAAATTAAATTGTTTTAAAAGAAACAAAGATTGTGTAATGTGTAGCATAGATTAAATGTATTAAAATATATGCAAACATTTCTAGAAATGCATAAGTTGCTTTATTTCCAACATATCAAAAGGAGCATGATGGGAACTAGAAAGGTTTAAGCCTGATGGAGAACACAAAAGAAAGTAGGACATGACTCAATCCAAATCTTAGAATGCAAAATCACATAAACATGAAACAAACTGAAATGATTTTTTTAAAAGAAAGAAAACTAAAAGAAAATACCCTTAGAACAACCAACTAGTGGTCACCTCACACCTAACGATAAATTAGGTAAATAGAATGCTCAAGGACATGCAAACCAGTGGTCCACCATAGCAACTTTGATCCAACGTCCGCTACAACTCCTCCGGCAAATACCAACAAAAACCGACCAACCAACACCACTCTCACTTTTAGAAGGATACAATGGGGTGGAAACTTGTGGAGAGAAGAAAGGGTTAGGAGACTTGGAAGAAGAAACAAGTAGGGAAGAAGTAGCTCTCAAGCTAAAGAAAAATATGATGTAGAACTACGTATGAATGCAATGAGTTTTGTTAAGAATTTGCATAAATTTGGAATAGGACAATAATGAAGAAAGCTACTAGAAATTAAAACAACAAATTAAAACGAAAAAGGGGTCCCACCCGCTTAGTCTAAGTCACATAACAAGAGATTTGAAACTTTCAAAATAAATTAGTAAACAACGCATGCCAAAGTAGTAGTTTCAATAAAAATCCCTAGCCTAACAATGAGAATTAGTAGACAAAGAAGTACACTCAAAACACTATGTTTACTAAGCTTAGCAGAAACAGGTAGAAGCGTCCGTCGTGACTACAATCAATTCACAAGCAAAGTTAGGCTAAAGAAATACTAGAGGAGGCGGGGTAGAGAACCTTCGTCAAGGATTGGCGGCGATCCTTCACTCAACGATCTCTAGTTGTTCTTCAATGGCCTCCACCAAAATATCCAGGATGCGCACGATGTAATCTTCCACGGAATGGTCGATCCTTGGGTTGACGTCGAAGAAGGTTGAATGTAAGATGCACACAAACCCGTGCTGGTCGTAGGAGAGGCCGTATTCAATTTCTGGATCCGTCATTCATCGACGCTAGATGAACTCGTCTTCCAAAGGTTGCTAGCGCTCTTGAATATTGTTGGAGAGAAAAAAGTTTCTCTCCAACTAAAGTCAGGAGGGGGGCAGCCAATGGAGGAGAGCTTCTAAGGGTTTTACTTTAGACTTGAGAGGGAGAAAGAATAAAACCTGAAATAATTTCAGATTTTGGAGAGGAGGGGAATTGGAATTTGAAATAATTCCAAAGGAAAGGAGAGGGAGGAGGGCGGCGGCAAGATGGGAAATTAGGGATTTAACTTTCCAAATATCAAATTTAGATTTTGGAAAGAAATAAGGAGGTGTGAGGTTATGAGGTTCGACCAAGGAGGGATGAGAGGAATTTGAAATTATTTCCAATAAGCAAAGACTTTGGTTTTAGGAAAGAAATAAATAGAAATTAATGGGATGGGGGGGGGGGGGGGGGGCGGAATGCATGAGGAGCGATTAGTGAAATTAATTAAGGTTTCATAATTTAGGTTTTGGAATTAGGAAAGTTTTATTTTAAATCCAAATGAATTTAAAATTCAAAATAGATCTAAAGTAAATACTTTCCTAAAATAGAGTAGTTAAATTAGGAAAGATTCTGAATTCAAATTCAAATGATTTGAATTTCAAAATTATCCTAAATTAATCCTCAACCCAATTAGGAAACACAAGGGAGAAAGGGAGTGGAGAGGCCGGCGGGTTGGGAGCTAGGGCCGGTGATTTGGAAGGGATTTTAGGCAAGGTCGCCGGCGGCTTATGAGGGGAAAATTTGTGGAGCTTGTTTAGGAGGATACGATCGATTGGGATTGGAGATGAAGTTGATGTAGTGATGTCCGGTAGTGGTGGTGGAAAGAGAAGGGAAGAAAGATAAGGAAGAAAACCACGAGCCCGATCGTCTCCAAGGTTGGTGGGTGATACGATCTCCTTCTCCTAGGAATTTCTCTCCAACCAAACTCTCAAGCCCTCACAAGAACTCATGCAAGGAAGAAATTTTTCATTCAATCATTTATTGCCCCAAAAAAAATAAAACAAGGGCTATAAATAGCCTAGTACATGAGACTCAAGAAATAAAAGACGAAAATGCCCTCGAGGCTTACATATGACATCCCTCACTAAAAGGGTACAACTGGAAATCTCATAAAACAAATACATGACACTGAAAAATAATAAAATACATAAATAAGAAAATAACATGACAACATAAATGAACAAAAATACAATGACTCGATCGTGGCCGTAGATCGGCGGCCACGCCTTTGATAAACCTTCCATGCTCTGATATCCCCATCAAAAACCCCCAGATTTTAGACTTTTTTTCTCTTCCAAAAAATTGCTCACAACAGCCCAAAACTCCACTATAAATAGGAAAGAAAAGGAGGCCAACAGCCAACCACAGCCGCCCCCCACAACCAACCAAAAAGGGGAAGAAAAAGGCAGCATTAAAAGCACGGGAAAAGCCCACCCGAACAGCCAGATAATAGGGAAAGCCAAGGGACAGAAAAGGAATTGAATAGCCAAAGCCAGGGCAATCGAGAAAGCCAGGGAGCATCAGCTAGAACCAAACAGCCAAGGCCAGGGTAACCGGGAAAGCCAATGAGCACAAGCAGGAACCAAACAACCAAGCCAGGAACTCAGCAGCTTAGCCGCCCCCACCAAACCAAAGCACCCAAAGAGGCTAGCACACCAAAGGAAAAACATGCCAAAAAGCACCTAAATCACACATGATCATCAGTTGCCTTCCATCATTTAGTTAAAAAAAACTATTAAAAAAAAAAACATGAGCATGAAAAATTGAATGCATCAGAGCATAATTAGTTAAAACTCAATAAAGTTACAGGTATTTTAAATACTACTATTAAAACATATCTATGGCTCTAGTACAATATTCATGCAATTTAAATAAAAGAAGTTCCTAATTATGAGGAAGCAACGAATGTTTAGATATACACCATTTGTACATAATTGTACCTTGATGGATAGCATACAATAGTAATAGGCTGTAAGATCATCAAGCATGTCAAAACAACACCGCTTTCAGTTCATTCCATTACAAACAAACACCAACTGAATTCACAGTAATGGAGTTCAAGCAAAAGACAAAAAATCACTAGAAATGTTTTCCATGAAATTCACCTAAAAGACTGATTTCAGTCATTTTCAAATGTTTACGTCCAAAAAAACTAGCCTACAACAAAAACAAGCCAGATCAACATTTAAATGGAAAAAAAAAGTTGGAGGCTGGAAATGCCAGTTTTGGGGAAAGTTACCTAACTGGATCACTTGCCTAAATGTCAACATGAATGAAATTCAACTCAAATTTTAACAACATGATTCAAAGGCAAAGGCAAGCTTAAATACTCAAAATGTTGATAACACCAAAACTTATCCTACAATTTCATATAAATGACAAATTCTTCCAATCAAAATCGTGTTTCCCAAAGGAATATGTGCATTAGATATGAATATCATGCAACTCAAATCTTCTTAAACCTTAAATTGTTAGTCTATGTAAAATATGATTGTATTGATCAATCGGATTGTATTGTTGTCTCGGACCTCAAAATTTGTCATGCTCGCTGGGGGTGTGGGGATTCCCGAAAAATTCGCTCTTTTTCGTACAACGCCCTGGCGCTATGCACCCGAGCTCCCCAACATTGTGCACCATTGTGTACCCGAGCTCCCAGCGCTGTGTACCCGAGCGCCCTAACGTTGTGTACCCAAGCGCCCTAGCGCTGGAATGACGAAGAGTGGGAGCACTGCAACGCTCTAGATTCGACGTCACAGCACTGTGTAGTGCCACAGTTTTACGGTTTGAACACCGTAGCGATGGAGAATAGAGGTGAGTGCCACAACGTTGTGAGGCAGACTAGACAGTTTTCTTTCTCGTTTTTCTTAAGGGTTGCGCCCTTTATGTTAATAACTGGTCTTTCCCTTTGTTTTGTGAATGAGAACGGTGCATGTGAGAAGAGAAGCAATGAGAGAGTGAGAGAGAATAGAGATATATATTTATTCCCCCAATTTTCATAGTGGATTCCTTTGTGTGGTGTGGCTCCGTGGTTTTTTCCTTGCTTTGAATTTTTCCATGTTAAATCCTGGTGTCATTTACTTTCCACTGCTTTTATTTTCTTGTTTGTTTATCTGTGATGTTTAATTCCACCCCCAACATAAATATGTAACCAAAATTTGAATAATTTACCTACTGCATTATGGCCAACACCAAATGGGAATACAAGAATCCAATTCTCAAGAAAGATATGATATATCAATTTTTACAGGAGATCAATGTTTTGTACACTAAATGAATGAAATTTTAGAAGAAGAAAACAATATAATGAAAACGTGGCGAACCTTATGAGGTAAATAAAATCTAAGAAATTAGTTTAATAGTAAGCTCAGCCTGGAAAGCAGATACCTTGCATAGCCTCATTTTTGGCATATCTTTCATGTAAATGCTCAATAAATGTATGATATGGGCGCCAACCACTAGGATTTTCATACGAGTTCACATTCTCTGCTCTTCTCTTCACATCTTTCAAGCTAGATAGGGAGAAGACATTAGTAAAAGTGTTAACAGTATTGCACATACAGTCATTATTTAGGCACATTTATATAGATCAACTTACATGTCCAGGATATCCGATGCAGCAAGTTTAGATACGAATGGGATAACAGCTGCCTCCAAAAAAGACAATTGCTTTGGAGCATCCACAAAAGCATAAGAGATTCCATCCTTGACGATCTTTAAAATGTCCAATCTAAATTTGCTACGAGCAACACCAGAAAATGTTCCTGAAAGCCTCTTAGCCAATTCCACACAATCTGTAAAAGACTTTCCAGTGACGGTTACATAATTGCTCTTCAATTGTTCCTCCATATGACGTTGGTAAGCCTAGTTTCATGATAACCAATAATAAATGGGCAGAGAAAACTTAGACTCACAAATTCAAATCACAATCATTACAAAACAAGGCATGACCGCATTCTAGATAAAAGAATAGAAACAAACATAAAGTAAAGCTCAAATGTGATCCTTGTGGCACAAGAACTAATCTATTGCCATAAAAATACTTATGGAGTCAAGAGTGGCAATTTCAAGCAATACCCAACTGAGCTTACACAACAATTCCATACTGAAGGTTAAGGATTCACATGAACATGGGGCTGAGCCAATTTAGAGTTTATGTTTTACATATCTACCCATGGGAACATAATTTTGCTTTTATGTCCTCATTATGTGAGTGGTAACAAATAAAAAAATCTTAAGAGCCCATCCTCATCAACCTTGTTTAAACTTGCCCTGGACTTGAAGTGAGATCGGAGCAGCAACAAGACCAGCATCATATATTTGAATGGGTTTTTTAAAAGTAAACCAACCATTTATAATCAGGTTGGTACAAGTCAGTACATGTTTAAAATTGGATTGTTTGGTAGCAAGCTAGTATGCCAGCCAGCCTTATATCCAACAAATTAGTTCAAACGTTATTTGATCCTAAAGCCCCAATAACATTCTCTTTAAATTCAAACTCCAAAACAATTCTTAACAGGCAGTATTTTAATCTCTTCAAATTAAAATCAAATCAAAATTTCATCTTAACCATAGGTCCATAATTACCACAAAAAATTAAATTATATCTAAAAACTTACTACATAATAAACCTTGTGAAATAATGAAATAATCCAAATTTTCAATGCATAAAATTCTTCATCAAACAATTGAACATACGTATGGCATCAGAGAAAGCCCTACTTTAAATCATTTGCATAAATGATTTACCAAGATACAACTCAAACCAGTTACTCCATGACAATACTTCAAAAAGATTTCTCAATGAAATAAATAAAGGAAGCATAATTTGGAGACTTACCCTTTTCATTGCCTCAAGAAACATTTGAGGAATGTCATTGGAAGTTTTCTTTAGAACTGTAATGAGATGCTTAATGATTTCAGAAGTGCTCGTCCCATGCATCACAAAATGTGAAATGATTTCTGGGCCAAGATAATCCTACAGTTATTCAAAAAGTTGTAATATTCTGGTAAACTATACGACCCAGGGGTCTGAAATGAGACTTGCAATCAATGTCAGAATACTGACTATAATACAATATTAGATATTCCAATGCATATGAGAATGAGAATGAGAATGTGAACACAAAATAGATCAACACAACAAATTCATAATAATCACCCTTTGCCTATGAATGATAACAGCATAAGAATTAAGCTCTGCATCATCAAAATAAAAATAAAAAATAAATAAATAAAAAAACTTTACATGATGGCATGAAATTAAGATTCTTAAATTAAATATATTATTATGTCACTATACAGCAATGTTGTGTACTTTTGGAATTGATTCAAATACCATGATAATGCAAGAGCAACATATATCTTGCAAGAGCAGCATATAACAGGATATGCAAAATCACATGCATTCATGCACATCTATGTATGTACAAACAGCATGACGTCCATAGAAGAATTTATTAACATCTTACTCTACAACTCAAGTATCATAAAGCCAAAAAGATTACTACATTCATTTGTATCATCTTCATATTCATACATTCTCTAAAGAACATATATGGCATCTAATCCCACATGCATACATATACACTTTTGTATCAATGCAATTACTGTTGTATCAATGCATACATATACCCAAGCATGCATGTATATACATATGAAAATATAAATTTATGGTAAGTTTTAAAGTATTTATCCAGATATCAAACATGTATAGAAGCACATATACAGTTGTATGGAACAAGCGCTAATGCAGATGCTAATGGGTGTGTCTGAATATAATTGTGATAGATGTATCAACCAATAACAGCTAAAGAAACTTACCCTGGAAACAGTATTGTTGATCACCAACTTAGAAGCAGCAAGTAATACTGCATCTTTATTAGTTTCTTCAATATATTCTTCATTCGCATATTCCTCTTCAGTCTCATCTGTCAATTTAGATAAGTGGTGTAATGCTTATTGCATCTATAAATAATACAGAAAATATGAAGCTTCTATCCATATTTTCATGGCAATAACAGATCAATCCCCTAATAATATTACTAAAGGACTGTAAAGAACCTGAAATGTTAAGTATTTGTTGACAAAGTTTCCAAAACTTCTCAACAGTGGAAGAATCTGGGTAATATCCAAGACTCTCGAGTGTTGTAGATGCATACTTTGACTTCCTGAACAAGTTCCACATTTCTGCAAGTATGATGGAAACCTAAAGAAGTATTTAATCAAAATTTAATGGATCATCTAATAACATCAAATGTTCAATTCTTAAAATCCACAAGAACTTTAGATTTCAATTTGCAAGAACAAAATGAGAACAGACTCTGAATGGAAGAACAGTTCGACGCCTTTCCTCATGGACTACAACCAAAGAGCACATGATGTTTTCTAGCTGTTCAAAGAGATTTGTTCTCTTGGACAACAACACTGTTAAAGATACTTCAGAAGGATTTTCACTATCAATTGAGCACAACGACCAGGCTACTTGCAAATACATATTGAGAAGTACAAAACCAAGCACCTGAAAACAGGGAAGCCTTGTGAGATAATGCTCAAGCAGAAAAAAAAAACTCCTACGATTTAAAACATGCCTCATCATCCAATCCTTTTACATCTCTAAGAATGCCAGCCAGATCATCATATAAGTCTTCATTAACAACATTTTTCTTCAGTTGAAGCTCATACAACCGTTTCAAATTAACCAAAAGAGAATATTCATCATCGCCAACCTGCAATGTCAAAGTCACAATTCATTAAAAATTTGGGGGTTTACATGCATAACACATAATTCTTATGCATTTACATATCTAAAACCTGAGGTCTAATATCTACTTGTATAACAATTTAGTACTCCATCACATTAAAAAGTATGAATGACGATGTGTAAATTACTTTTAAAAAGTTAAAATTAGTACTTTTTATGTGATTTAAAAACTTGGGTGAGTAATTAATATATATATGCACCCACCTTTACAGCCTTTATGGCTGCCTTCAGCTTGTCTAGTAACTCATTCTCAATGTCTTTGAGCTTATTTTGAGCATAATCCCGCAAGTCAGCTTGACTCTCGGTGGAACAAAAGGAGATAGCCTTAATGCAGGATTTCAAAGCATCCTCTTCTCCATGTTTAAAGAATGCTTCGGCAATAAGATCCAAAACAGATTTAAAACTCTGAATAGGTGGCAAAAAGAAACAGCCTTGTTTAGTCAAACATCATAGGCAAAAAAAAAATTAAATAAATTTTGCAGAGAGCAAATCAACTAACCTGCTCCCGTCTTTTTAGAGAGTAAAGCTCTAGGTTCAAAAGTAAGAGAATTTCAACTAATGACGGTAACTTTGCTTTATCAGCAATATATTTTTGCAGCAGTTTGTGGATAGCTCTTCATTAAGGCAGCAGTTATTTCTCGCCTGTTATTATCTATGGCCTCCTGTGAAAACGAACAGTATATAAAACATAAAACTTTGTCCAATGGCAGTCTACATGCTCATTAACTTTAGCTTCAGGAAGAGTCGTTATGATGATTATTAAATTTAAAAAAATTGATCCAATGTTATTATAAAATTTAATTAAATGTCTTACTTTATTTCAGGACTCAGAATGATCCTGAAGATTAAGTAGAAAGAATTGTACTGAGTATTTCTGTCAATATTCATGTGTTGGCCCAAATGATGATAGCAATTAGTCAATTAATAAAGGATTCGAGATCTCGACCTTAAAGAAGTAATAACAGTAACATCTATCTTAGCATTCTATCTTCTAAATATCTTTTCCACTATTCTAATTTTGCAGATATTTCAATAAATGTCTAGCCCATTAGAATTATGTCATCAATGAAAAATATAACCAAGATACCTCGCTATGAATATTATTAGTATGCACTCCATAGCTAGTACAAAAAAATCCTTTGTTATCCTTGATGTAATTGTACTATAATTAAAAAAAAAATTTATCTCTTCACAACTATTTCTAATGATAGTTGATGCCCCATCATACAAATTTTAAATAAAATTTCCAATATGCTTTAGAGACAAAATCATTCTTAATTCGCACCAAATCAATTCTCATGATACCCTATATATCTTTTAAACATCAATAAAACCATATGAAGATCTTTACTCAGCTCCCTTTATTTTCCATAAATCGCCATAATTCAAAAGTCACTTCTAAAATTAATGCTTTAGGCATGAAATCAAATTGATTATCTCAAATACCGTAATTTCTCTAGGCTTATGTTCTCCAATAATGTCCCGCAACTTCATTGCAAGACTCATGATTTCAAATGATGCATTATTAATCTTTATATAAAGCCAAAAACAGAAGAAACACAATATAGTCATAATAAGTATCCCTGGACAAAGAAATGTCACAACCGAAGGCCCCTCATGGACATAAGCACAAAAGAGGGGATCAACTCTTTCAATGCTCCCACATAGCAAGACATCTAAGTGGCCAAGAAAAACTACAATTCATACATACATATATACATTTATGTATCTGCAAAGATGCATTGAATTTATTGTATATAACAAAATACATCCTCTAGTCCACCGGGTTTCCACAAAACATAATTATAAAAAGACAAGAATAAAAATAACTAATCATTGATTTAGAACCTTTCTAGCATTTTCAGAACAAGAGATTATAACAACTGCTCATAACTTAAGGATCTAGCATAATCCAGCCCGTATAATGATGCTTAAAAGGAAAATATAGCATCCAGTACCTTTTGGGCTTTTGTATAATGCGGCTTACGGTTGTCAGTGGATGGAACAATCTTCTCTCCAACCGCCTTCTTGGCGGAAGCATTAAGCAGACGAACCAGATTTGTAGCATCCACATCAGTAACTTCAATTGTTGGAGTTTCATCAAGAAGCATGGAAATCATACACTTCCAATCCTGTCAAAACAGTAACAAAGTTATCATATATACATAGATTGAAGATACCATTAATGCTCTATATTTTACAGCATATCATAGATAAATTTTAATTTCGACGTGTAACAGAGGGTCGTGGATAAATTACTATACCTTCATGGACTTCATATCATCCCAGACATCATCAATAACATATGCACTCAGGATTGGATCATCAGGAAATTCTCGAAGTATTTGCAACATTCTTCCCAAGTGAACTTCAGAAGTTTTATCATCTTCCCCTGAGAATATGTTTGGCTTAACAAATAAAATAGATTAAACATAATGATGGAAGTATAGATTGTTCAATAAATAATAGAAGATCGTACCTTTGGAATTTGTTGATGAACCCTTCACATTCTGTGCAATCAAGTGATCATAAACTAATTCACCTATAGCACGCCTAATCATGGGAGGTTCATCAACGAGCAAGTCATATAAAGGGCCCAATTCCTCATCTGTTAGGAGCTGATGTCTGTGAAACCACACAGAAAATGATCTTTTAACAAAACCATTCTTTTTTTCCTTTTCTGTTCTAGGGAAAGGTAAGCATGTTTACCTCAGAAGAAGCTTAAGAAGCCCTATGGCAGAAAGGGCAACAGGAATATCAATATCATCAGCAAGTTCAATCATTCTGTTGCAAAATCTTTCAGTAAAAAGGCCAAGAGATGGCACATTATCATCCACTTCATAAAGGTTTTGCAAGGACAGGACAGAAGTCTTCCTGACAGCAGCAATCTTCCGATGCAAACAGAAGAATAATGGACTTAAGATACATAGGAAGAAGAATACTCACAGTTCAAGTACGAGAAAATCAATATTTTTGAAAAAATGGCTTACTTTGTCATTTAAAGTCCAACCTAGATATTTTAAATATAAATCCTGCAAGAATAGTGATGGGTAAGACAAGATCCAAATGCCAAGTGATCTAATACAAGAAACTCGAATGTCAGAATCAACATCTCGGTATCGGTGCATAAATAACCTGTTGAGGAAAGATGTAATGAGAAAAAAGAACATTCCCATTGAGCAAGAAATCATTTTATTGCAAGAAAAGTAATAAAAATTATATAGGAATCCCAGAGAAATCACCCTTGGAATAGTTTCCTCATCATCTCTTCTATGACACTTATCATTTTGTGGGTCTGAGTTAATCTTTTGTTCAATGACTCCACACGAGGTCCATCACTCCGTTTCTTCTTTTCAGCATTCAACTGTCTTTGAGTAGTCTCACGCTGGCCTGCTAGTATCTTGGCAACTGCTATAAGGGAAGTGACAAGCTGAAGGCCCACAAGTGTAGCCACATAGCGATAAATTCTAGGAGGTGTACTGGAAACAACATAGCAGATACGTCAATTTTTTTATGCATATCAGTGCATAAGAGTTTAATATACGACTTACCATGACAATGCAATGACATAGTCCATACATTTCTCAAATAAGATATTATCAAATAATGGCCCATTTTGACACTCAAGTACTAAAGTGTCCCAAAATGAAGCAAGGTTTTCCTTGAAGTTCTTAAGCTCCTTCCGCTTGGAGGTATATAGATCTTCAACTTCGCCCTTGTAACCATATAAGTTAAGTCTAAAACACTGGTGTACGTAGAGCAACTTTCACAAACATGTAAAAAATTGGAAGGAAAAAATAAAATAAAAAAAAAAAACATGTTCTAGCTTGCCATGCAATTTTGAATTTCAGGATACAGCATTAGCAAGCTCTACAAGTTTGACTACCACATTATCCACGTCGGTAGATTCAATGGTATCCACATGAAACTGATATTTAGCACCACATGCCTGCTAATTCAGAATAAAAAGAGTTACAGCGATGAATGAGAAAAAAACAGAACAATATTAGCAGAAGACTAGCTTAATAAGTGACCTCAAAGAGCAGCATCAGAATATCCACCATTGCAGATTTAGGGTCTGCTTCATACTGCTCAACCAATCTCTTAACAGCATATGGGATAATCTTGCTATTATACTTGATAATCTCTGCCAAATTATGTGCAACGGCAATGTTGCAATAAAATTAAAACCAGATAAAATATTTGTTATATATTTAAGAATTAAACTGGTGGAAAGATAGTAGATTTTGTTAACCATGTCATTGAGCAAGAATCACATACTTCAAGATGGACATCTTCAGAAAAACTGCATTAAGATGATCTCAACGCATCTCACCTCAGAAAATACTTGAATGATGCTTATTAAAATGTTTTAGGCTTCATTTGTGACAGCTTTCTAAAACAGTTTTTTTAGTACAAAACAATTTTGAACTAAGAACTTTGGTAGTAGAAAGTTGCTTTAAAAAAAAAAAGAAAGCTGTCCTAAGCTAATCCACTACATAATCATGTGATTTGGTGGATTCCTTAATAATATTATTACAACAGTGAAGGTTTAGCGTTCTTCACCAAAATTATTCTAAAAAATGCATTTAATGAAGCTTATAAACCAATAGTGTAATGTACAAAATCTAATATTAAGGAACATGCAAAATGAATTTACATTTTTTTTCAAACAGCCAACTGGACAAATGTTAAATAAAATAACATATAAATGTTGTGCAAGGTGTATATGTTATGATCCAACCCAAAAAAAAAAAAAATAGATAATTTTGCACATTTAAGCACATGTAAACCTACATCAACATGATAGGTTTGTGTAGTCCACCACGAACTAATGTTAGCAAATGCCATGCATACGTATATGCATTGCCTTCTATAGACAATACATTGCAAACCCACAAATCGTTAAACATTTGAGGAATAAATAACTTGAAGAAAAATTATACATGTATGTGCACATATTACATGACAACTATGTAAAAACCCGAAATACGTCATTTGAGTACGTCGCACGCATCTCGATGCGCCGCGACGAACTTAAGTGAAATTTCGACGTCGTCGGAATTCGACGAAATAAATTTCGTTAGATTCGTCTCGAAATTTCGAGCAAAATGGTATAAAGAACTTATACCAAATTTCGCTCAGTTTGGAAGATATAAATTGTCGAAGAAGGTTTAAGTAAACTTTAACCTTTCTACCCATTTTGCCCTCTTAAGTCTTAAAGAAAAGGTTAGAGTTAAGGGCACATGCGTCAATTGGCACCTAAATCCTTTTCTAAAATCCTCACATGCTTAAGGGACCGATTCATTCGGTCCCTTGTCGTTTTTTTTTCGGCCGAGCGTGAGAGGAAGCGGACGGGAGAGAGGGGGAGGGCGACGGAAACGCACGAAGGCCGGCCGGCTGCCGGCGGGTTTTTCCGGCAAGCTCCTTTTTGAAAAAAAAAAAAAACGTCGGGGAGGCCTAGGAAAGAAGAGAGGTAAGTGTATATTGCAAGAAACTTCCCTCTTTTATGAGATTTTCTTGGAGAATTTTTTTAGGGTTTTATATTTTTTGTTGGGTTTTCTTAGGAAAATGATAGGACTTAGTTAGGAACATGTTTCTAAGTCATAATCAAGAAGTTTTCTTAAGAATAAACTTAAGTTTCAAATTTAGGGTTTTGATTTTTGATGGGGCTTTCTTAGAGAATTATTAGAGAATGTTTGTGTGCACACTCTTGTGTAAGAAAATAAAATTTTTATGAAGAAAATTGTAGGTTTAAAAATCTAGGGTTTTGTGGAAAATTTCTTTTGTTCTAGAATTGATGTTATGAGGGATTTAGAAACATTTGTAGTTGAAATCCAAAGTTTTTTTAGAGATTTTGGTAATTTCACTTTAGGGCTTTTCCAAAAAAAATAATAAATGTAAGCTTAGAGTTAACCCCAAATTAATTCTATGAGATATGGGAAGTCTCTAAGGAAGAGAAAAAAAGAGAAAATTGAAAGAAAAGAATTTTTCTTAATTTTTTATATAATATAATTCCGAAAAATAACAATTTATTTTAAATAAAATAAATGCTTTTGGAGAACTTAATGCATGTGATAAAATTTGGAAATTTCTTTTCCCTTAGGTTTGAATAAAGGACATTGGTAAAGAGTACGAAGAAGAATAGCAAAGAATAGCAAAGAAAGATTTAAGTGTAAGTGACATCTTGCCTTTTAAAATTCATAGAATTTCTTTATGAATTGCCTATGGTTATGAGCTTTCATTAAAGTCTCTAATATTGTTTAACTTTGGATGTTAGTATAAATTTCATGTATTGTTATGAACTTCATTCATGTGTATCCTTATATTGCATATGATACTTCATGTATTGTTCATGGGATTACAATTTTACTTACATGCCCACTACAAGCATACACATACATATGGCACATCATTTGATGTAAAGAATCTTATTACTATGATTATGAAATACAAGTTTGTGTATGTTGAATTGCGGAGTACCAATTATGGTGCCTTGGCACAATATGGTTCTTGAGAACAATAAGGCTCTTGGAGCAATATGAGGATAAATGGTCAAATATGAAAATTGTACCTGATCAGTACAATAGAGGTACTCCGGTACGGGTGTATTATAGTAAATAGTAATAGTTGGTATTTTGCTATGTAAGAAGGAACAAGTAATATGGCATTATTTACAATTGACATAACTTCTACATATGACATCCTTACATCAAAGCATCAACCTTACATATAACAAAACTTTTACCTTACATTGACTTACATTGGTATCTTGCATAGTACATTTCCCCATTCTATGAATTTTAGATTGAAATTTGTCACATACTGAGCGTAGCTCACTCCCTAGTTTTGGGAATTTTCAGGAGAACCTAGTAGAAGAGATGGCTGATAACCCAAGGTTCACTTACAGCCGTCGTATACCGGGTGACAGGTTTCCACTTGTCTCTTTTGTTGTTTTGATTAGTTTTGATTGTTTTGGGTGGCTAATTCTTGTTGGTTAGATTTTTGTTTTGCCACTTTTGTACATATGTTGTATGAATTGCTAGATCTGTTTATCTGGAGATTAGTGGCGCTTGTTTCCTACGTGTTTGAAGTTCTTAAAATTTTACTTTATGTCACAAGTTTTAGAAGTTATGGCTTATATTACATGTCCGATCTCGTTCCCGCCTCGTATCTACGAGCTAACCGGGCCGGGTCGTGACAAACTAAGTTTAGACATCTATTAGCCTATTGCCCGGACCATTCAACTAGGAAATAGTTATAACCAAACAGGCATGTGCATGAACGTAACTTCAAATAATTACATGGTGTTGTGAGCCCCCTAGTACATGCAAACAACTGTGCAAACTAGAAGACAGTAAAATGTTAATGTCCGCAATGAACTATAAAAGATTTCAATAAGCACATCGAATACATAAAGTTAAGGCTGAAAGCGTGTGAATAAAAGTTTCATTTGGTGCTATTGTGCTCTTACTATGATGTGTTGTTTGAAGCAATAAATAAGTCGGTATTATTCGTATGGAAAGGAGCAAGTTGTTCTAATAGTGAAATGCAAAGATTGTAAGTTCATGGAGGTTATGCACGTCAAAGAATATATCAATTTTTAGCACATGTTTCTTGCACAACTCAAATTTGTGATGGATAAGAATTAACAGCAAAAAGCAATATACAGGCATTACAGGAAGATACTTCTGAACTAAAACATCATTATATTTTCCCTATTGCTATTAAGCATTAATTAAAAAAATGCAAATTAACAACTACAGGAACTATAAATTAGTATTCAGATGCACATAAATGTATGCAATTCAGGAAATACCCAAAAGCAATTCCACATTTCCGAAATGATTTCACACATATTCTTCCAATATGTAATCTATAATTTGAACCCAGCAGTCTGATAAAGTCGGCAGATAGGCATTACAAGCGAATAACATATTCTTCTGTAATCTAAACTTTCAAAAACGTCTTCATGAAAATAACTTTTTTTGTATTTTATCTTTTTTATTGCATGTTTCATGAATAATTCCACAAAATGTGTTTTATGATTTTATGCTATTGCGTTATTACAATAATTTCACTCATTCAATAACTTATTACTAGTGCATATGTATGAATTTTGTTATTCATTCATATGCACTAGTAATATGAATAAAAATTATATAAGAAACTTTACTACATGAAATATGCCTTTTTAAGGGCAGATTTTACATTCTAACTAATCAGGATGAGTCATAGCTCTAGAATTTTGTGCTGAATATATTGTCAATATTTTCAAGTAAATAAAAAAACTCCCATTAAGGTACATTTACATATCTTTTCGTAGGTTACTGTCTATCAAATGAAAAATGGAATTCTATCAAGCGAAAAAGGGAAGTCTGGCGATTTTTTAGCTTTGAAATTGATGTGAAACAATGTGATGAAACAAGAATTGCATATATGAAATTGATAAATTATGAAGGGTGTTCTCGGCTCCGAATCCGGGGTCAAAGAAGGGTGACCGGATGACGTCGACCTTCCCGTGAGAATTGAGAATAAGTGCGTGATCAACTTCCGGATCCGCCATTCATGATCAAGAACGGAATTGTTATGTAGTGAGGGAGTAAAGGCGAAGGAGCCGCCACTTAGGAGAGTTGGCCAAGAGGAGGAGGGGGTTGGATGAGATCTCGGGTGGGAGGAGGTGGAGAGGGGAGGGGCAGCTAGGTTTAGGTTGGATTAGGTAGGATTATTAGAAATCTGAAATTAATTTTCAGATTAAGGGGAATTGGAGGGAAGATTTCGAATTTGAATTCAAATTCAAATTGAAAGGGATAAAGTGGAAGAGAGGAATTGTGGGAGATAATTAGGGAGTCTTAATTGAGAGCAATTAATGAAAATTGGAGAGAGAGAGAGAGAGAGAGAGAGAGAGAGAGAGAGAGAGAGGGGCCGGCCATATAGAGAGTTAAGAGAGAGGGGATTATTTAATTATGTGGGCCCACAAGGGAATAAACAAATATTAAATCAAATCTGAATTTAACTTCATATTTCATCTAATTAGTAAGTTTCCTAAATGGTTTCTAGCAATAGGAAAGATTTCGAATTCAATTCAATTAATTGAATTATCAATAAGGAAACTTTCATAATTGCTAGGAGGAAATTTAGGAGAGGAAATCAAGGCAATTGAATTTGAATTTTCAAATTATGTGAGCAAGAGGGAGGTCGGCGGGTGGCTTGGGTATGGTGGGGCTAGGTGGAGTCCGACCGGTGGCTTGGTGGTTGGCCGGCGGGTGGGGCGGCCAAGGAGGTCGGGCGGGTCTTGGTGGTGGTGTGAATGTAAGGAGGGGAGGTGGTGGTGGGCCGTTGGGTAAGGAGGAAGGAGGGGAGCTCAGGTGGTGGAAATTGGGGGGGGGGGGGAGGGGAGGAGGAGGAAGAAGAAAACTAAGAGCTCACCCGCAGAGGCTGTTGGGTACTTCAATTGAGCCTCTCCAAGGCTTCACCACTCTCTCTAGAACTCACACAAAGATCCAAAACAAAAGCTGATATTTCATATCAATATTCATTAACTATTACAATGCAAGAGGAACTATTACAATGCAAGAGGCCTCCTATAAATAGGTCAAAATGAAGAAACCAGAAAGACACAAATGCCCTCAGGGCTACAATAACAACTCAATACCCACAGGGGTCAACTAGGAAAAATAGAAAATGCAAGAACAAATAACATACAAAATATATCAAAAGTAAAGACTCTGGATCGTAGCTGTCGATCTACGACTCCGACGACGGTACACATGTCGAAATCTCTGACTGATGTCCTCATCAGAAACCTTACGCCCCAATACTAAAAAAAAAAAAAAATTAAATTAAAAAAAAACTGAATGTTCGTAGAATCCTTGTCACACATGGACATTGTCTCACTCAATCCTACAGTAGCAATAACTTACATGCATGACAAGAACTGTTAGAAATGCCAGCAAAAACTTCAAATTTTAGCTATATGTAAATTAACATTCTATGTCCTTATATGTAAACTTAGGAAAAGCCTATTTTAATTTTCCCATTGCTTATTAGAAATTAAAATAATGAAGATACAAAATGTGATGATGCGTATAGCATTAAATCGATGCAACTCATAAACAGTTGTCTCATCTCATTAACAAGAAAGGGGTTCCAATTTTGGGTTTCCGGTCACTTATAAGAAAATAAATAATGCAAATTCAAGAAGAATCAAGAAGTGATAACGCTTATAGCAACAAAGTTCATAAGCAGTTGTTTCACCTAATCAACAACCAAACGAAAAAGGGCAAATCAAAGAAAGAATGGGGTGCCATTTTCTGTATATCATAATACAGCTCTATAAACTAAACAAAAAACATTATTCTTATTTAATGCGGACTAGAAGCCAGAAACCTGAAGCAAAAGCAATCTTGAATTTATTACTTTGAAACACCAGCGATAAACTCTATAAGCCGGCTCTATAAGCTCCTACCCAAATCTCTACATCTCTCCTCACCACTGGCAAAGCTTCCAAGGAATGTCCTAAAATCCCAAGACATTAATTCTAAGGCTCTTCTATTCTCTCAGTTAGAAAAGGAAATCCGCCTATTATCTCTCAATTCCTCTATAGAAACTCCAAATCTTGCTCCCAAGATTATAGCTCCACCATATGTCATAAAATGCCAATTCCTATTGATTCCAAAAAAAAAAAAAATTGCACCTTGATTCCTGATCAATTTCAACTTGTGAGCCAAAGTTTCAACCAATATTAAAATTTTCATTGTTAGATCAAAATTGTGAAGGATACCTTTGGTTATACAATGGATCTGGAGATATACAATAATGAGGAGAGATTGCAGACAACTGAAGAGTCTCATTTCAGCTTGAAGGAACAAATGGCCAAGCAAATCATTGATTATGTAGCCACAATGATAGATGCCTTTGAAGCTCTTGATATTAAGGAGGCAACACCATCATTTGCCCCACCACCGATTGTCCAAACATAAGAAGATCCATCCACTAGGAGACAACAACTTATAGGGAAAATCCACTAAATAGAGAAGTTAAGAAGATCCAAAAAATAATAAATGATGAAAACCTACCCTTCAAGGTTAAAAAAATGTTTGAATTCATCATACATCTATTGAACTATCCAAACTAAGGTAATTAACAATTTTTTTAGATTCTAGAAACTCATTTCGTGATTTATGATTATTTTATTAGAAAGAATTTTATATTTGCTCGTTCAAAGTTTCCCTCAAACACTTTGGGTTGGTGGAAATCCGAATTCATGATCTAAAAATTAGGACTTATCAAACATGGAATGATTAAAGTTTAAAAGATCGTTAAAAGCTTAATCCATCCCATCAGAATAAAAAGTGAATTTAAACAAAATGTAAGGGTTAGCAAGACAAACATTAGAGTAATACATGTTAATTTGAAAGGCACACAACTGCATAAAAAATTTTGTTGGTCATGAAATCAGTATTCATAGCATATATTTCATAAAAGCATCTGCAAATAAGTAAAGATTATTTCAATTATTGTTTTCATTGAAGCTACCATAAAAGCTCTTGCCCTTAAGAAAAAAAATAGATCTATTTCCATTGGATAAAAGGTTCATCACGCTACTGTAATGAAGAAGAATAAGAGATTGAAAGTTCAAGTATAGAGGAGCAAGACAAAAAACCACAATGCTATTATTACAGACAGCCAGTGCTTGAATTTATATCAAAAGAATAAACCAAAATGGGAGGGTAAAAAAAAGACCCTTGCTAACACTTCAGTCGAAGTCTTAAAATAGGAGAGATTACAAAAACAGATCTTCAACTAGCCTTGATGTTCCATGCACATGTGAGAGAGGACGCTAGGGAGGAACATTTAAACCTAAAGTTTCAAGTAACATCAGCCAATCATCGACACTATTTTGAGCCTAGATAGTGAAAAGAACATTATCTTTGAAGCCTGAGTTGAGAACCTTAATGAGCTAGTACCTAATATACAAAACATATTCTATGAATTGGTTTAGAAAAGTAATGTTTGTCAAATATCCAGGCAATGCAATTATAAATTTGTTTTCTCTAAATATTTCAATGATCAGATAGTCAACAAAGTTGCAAACTTACACCATTAGATGTATGCCATGTGATATTAGGTAATCCATATATGTGGGATAAGAACGCTATTTTTAAAAAGACAACAAAAGTTTGCAGATGTAAATGTATAGAGGCAACCAATCTACTCTTCCACCATCATGGGATATAATGCAGGCCATTAGACAGGAAGATCAGAACAAGTCAAGTATCATCTTCTTCATGAAAAGTACAAGAAGCGCCATCTCTGCATCAAACGAGGGAGATTGATCCATTTGAACCTTCACATAAATCACTGGCTAACCAAAGGAAAAAATGGAAGAACTATTCTAGGAGACTAAACAAGAGGACTTCTCATCCTCTTAAAAACCAATTTGCAATAGCAAAAAGCTTTAAAAAAAAAACTTGATTCAAAAAGCTCTAAAAAATTTGCAAAATTATTACTAGAATGGTTAGAAGTGCGATAATTAAAAGAAGAGGGACTAAATAGCAATTAGCCATTTAAACTTCAAAGATGAAGGGGCAATCAAGGATAGAGGAGAGATTAAATTCATGCGACAAAAGAATCAGAAAATCTTCTAAAATGCTTTCCAAATATTCCTCCTACTTTTTAGAAGAGGCCCAGCCAACTAAGCAAGTAATTTAAGAAATATTCCATTAATTCTACTATTCTTATATTAAATTTGAATTTTGATAAGCATTAACATAAAAAGAGTGTCTTCTTCAAAAGCATATAAATATCTAGGCATTTTCTTATCAAGGAAGGCCACAAATAGAAGTCAAGAAAAAACCTTAGAAATAAAAAATAAATAAAAAATAAAAAAATGGAATGATTGAAGCTTATATGAAGATATAAGTTTCCTCATCCAATATCACTCTCTCCCTCCCATTCATTATCTCCATCCATAGATGCCCTCCTTCCTTTCCCCCCTCCCTCCCTCCCTCCCATACATTATCTCTCAGACTCTCCATAGAAACTTTAATAAATCTTTCTCCCAAGGTTATAACTCCATCATAAAGTTATAAAACTCAAATTCTGCTGATTCCAAAAAGTCATTTGCACCTCAATTCCCAATCACAAAAAATATATCCAGCAAAATTCCGTCACATGAAACTTCTCTAATAGTGTAACTGATGTCAAGTTTCTCAAAACGAAAGTATGCAGATAAAAAATGCGCTGGCTGGGAAAGAAATGGAAAGGCATCGTGCTCACCAATAAGCCGCCAGTCCTCCATGGCCCCTACAGCCTTGGCCGAGGGACCGCGCTTCCTCCTCGCCTTGGGCGAACGATTTCCAGCCCCATCAAAGAGCCAGTCACCATCACCATCATCACCGGACAACTGCTCGCCATCAGCGGGGATACGGTCGTTCTTCTCCGGGTTCGACCCACTCGATTTGGACGGCCCGCCGTCCGAGTGTTCCAAAACCCTAGCCTTCTTCTGCTGATCGAGAGATGCAGCACGCGAGTGTTAGGAATTAGACAGAAATGAAAATAGGAGGAAATTCATTTGAAGATAAGCTCACCGGGCGGCGGACGGAGGCCTCCGAGGTTACTCCGGCGTTCTCCATATCCGGATTCCAGATGAATCACTAAAATGGCAGAATGATCGGAGTGACGAGACTGAGAGCTAAGTGAAGTAGAAAACCCTAGAAATTCGAAGGAAATCAAGTACTTGGAGCTTTAGAACCTGCAATCAAACTACAGAAAGCATCTAGGCTCGACGGAATGCTGTGGCGACCACTCCCGCCTATTTTGAGCGCCAGCAGATAGAAAGTCCCAGTTGAGCGGCAAATTATTGGGCGAGGTGATGGAAGTCGTCTCTCCGTTCGGTCCCCAATAAAAATGCGTCATCTGTTAGGATTTTTTTTAATTTAATATTAACGCTTTATGTCTTTTCAGAGTTAGCGACCCGACCCGATAACGCTTTTCATTTGAATTTCGGCAAATAAAGAATGGAAACGCCGCGCGACATCTTCACTATTACTCCAGCTCCAGCTCTGGTAAGCGCTCTCGGATTCCTCCATTTCCTTCGGTTCTGCATTAGCTTATTCCTGCCGGAGGTAGACGACGAACCTGTAGAAGATCATAAATCAGGAAGAGGTATGGTTGCGCCTAACTTGCGCTTTACTTGCGCTTTCGTTGCGTTTAAGCTATATGTTAAATTTTAGGGTTTAGGGTTTGGTTATAATTTTTTCATTATTTGTTTAATGTAATGTTCAAATGTTTATTTTCTGGTATTTCACGCTTCTTCTCTTCGTAAATGAATGAAGCAAATGATACGAAAGGTTTACGCTATTTTCTAACTTTTTTGGTTTAGTAATAGTTGTATAACTAGCATATATGTTTAATGAGGTAATAAATTTTTGTTTTTTTTCGGAATTTGAAACTTCTTGAAGCTAAATAATTACGAAATGTATGGTTGCGCTATGGTTGCGCTATGGTTGCGCTATCGTTGCGCTATCGTTGCGCTATCGTTGCGCTATTGTTGCACTATGGTTCTGATTTTTCTTGTTTTTATAGATGAGGACTCCATATCAAAGGCCAGTAACATCTAGATGTTATGTTACTTCTTTTCGGAAACATTGTGATGCTTATGTCGAGATCATTGATGATGAAGTGGAACAAACATTAAAGGATCTGAACATTCATCAATTTTTGAAGTTCCCAGCTTTCCAGCAGTTCATACCACTTCTTTTTGAGGTTCTTAAATTCTGGAGTCCTGCTGATGAAGGCTTCATCGTACTGGGTCATGTTTTGAAATTCACTTCTGACGAGGTTGCTTTGTTGATAGGTAATATTTTGAATATGGAATTTTTATTGATATATGTTTTTTTAACTTTAACGACTGAAATTTTCTGACAGGTATGCCAAACAGAGGCATTGATATAAAATGGAGGATTGATCCTCTAAATGGACCTCTGTCAACTGAAGTTAAAACAGATATTGCAAATTTAGACAGATTAGCTGATAATGCAACAAAAATTAAGACATTTATTATGTTTTTGTTATCTAACATTTTCTTTCCCCTAAATAGTCATAAAACCCCTAGAAGGCTCACAACTGTTGCAAATAATTTGAGTGAGTTCGCTTCAATTAATTGGGCTTCAAGCTTAAGGAACTTCATGGTTGAGGAGTTCAACACAATTTTAGAGAAGTATAAACTCCAAAGACCATTGGGTTACATTAATGGTTTTTTTCCTCTTCTAATGGTACGTTTCCACTCCTACTGGTTATTCTACATGTTTAATGTTTTTTAATGTTAAATTTAAAATTTTTATGTTTGGAATTATACAGATTTGATTTTTGGAACATTTTTCTTTGAATAAACCAACAGATTCAGAATTAAGACCCCGTTTTCTGAGATGGCAGGGGTATACAGAATTATATTTTACTCAAGAGAATGCAGCAAAAATATTTAAATTTTTAAAGACAAGTGAGGTAATTTTTTAGCTTACATGATGCAAATTGCGCTATAGTTGCGCTATAGTTGCGCTATAGTTGCGCTATAGTTGCGCTACAGTTGCGCTATGGTTGCGCTATAGTTGCGCTATGGTTGCGCTATAGTTGCGCTATTGTTGCGCTATGGTTGCGCTATAGTTGCGCTATGGTTGCGCTATAGTTGCGCTATTGTTGCGCTTTAACAAATTTTTATGTTTTTTTTGCAGATTTTTGCTTGTCTTGAAAATGTTAGCAATGAAGAGGCCGAAAAATACGGGGCTGATATTATTGCCATACAGAACTCTGAAACCCGTTCAGGCCATGAACCACTGAAATTGCAGTCACCCCCAAAAAATAAAGGCTTCCGCAAGCAAAAAAAACTTGCCACCACCCCACCTCCCTCCCCACCTCCCTCTCTCCCCTCTCTCCCCTGATTCTCCACATATTGAACCACCAGAAACTCAAACTCTGCCGCCGCCAACTCAACCGTCTACTCGTCCACCACCTCAAAAAATTTTTCATTAGTCAACCTTCTGCTGAACAGCCCACCTATTACAAGGGCAGATTTAGAGGCTGTTCAGAATAAATGTTTTGAAATATTTGAGAAAATGTTGTTGAATAAAATTCAAGAAAATGTGGGAGCTAGATTGGATCGGCTTGAAGATATTGTGGAGAAACTGCAGGCAGATCAAGACTCCATGAAGTACAAATTTATTGAATTTCAAATGCAGTGTGATCACAATCAAGAGAAGCCGCATATATCCAGTTCTGCCTCCAGCTTCCAATCAGTGAATAATACGGCTTTGCATCCTTCAGCACAAGCACCAATACAAGTTGTTCCTCCACCTCCACCAATGGTCAAAGAAATTCCTCCACCTCCACCAATACAAGTTGTTCCTCCACCTCCACCAATGGTCCAAGAAATTCCTCCACCTCCACCAATACAAGTTGTTCCTCCACCTCCACCAATACAAGTTGTGCCACCACCAAAAGCTAGTTCATCACCGAAAAGAAAAAGAGAAGATGGTGAAAAAGAGGAGAGTTCATCAAAAAAAGTCGTTCCATACGTAAAGAAGAAGACCAAAGAGGTTATCTCTGTAGATAATATAATAGTTGAATCACATCCTGCATTGGAAATAATGGACTATCCAGGGAAACCTTTTCTAGCAGAACAAAAACAACAATTTATGAATGAATGTTTCAAAAAATTTAATACAAAGTAAGTTTAGTTCTTTTTTAGTTGCGCTATGGTTGCGCTATGGTTGCGCTACGGTTGCGCTATGGTTGCGCTACGGTTGCGCTACGGTTGCGCTACGGTTGCGCTACGGTTGCGCTACGGTTGCGCTATGGTTGCGCTATAGTTGCGCTATAGTTGCGCTATAGTTGCGCTATGGTTGCGCTACGGTTGCGCTATTGTTGCGCTACGGTTGCGCTATTGTTGCGCTACGGTTGCGCTATGGTTGCCCTATGGTTGCGCTCTAACATTATTATTATTTTTTTTTTGTAGGGAGCACAAAATATTTGTATCTGGAAACATTGAAATAAAAAGATCAGATATTGACTTTCTGCTCACAAATGATTGGTTAGGTGATAACCATGTTGATGCATTTGCTTACTTTTTACTTGAGCAGAGTAGGTTAATGGCAGAGAAATTTCAACATTATTTGTATATTTCTCCATTGTACAGGGTAAGTATAAATAATATTTTAATATTTTTATTTCACGTTTCTTTTTCCTTATGGAACTGAATTACTGCAGGTATACAAGGCATTAAATCTGGATTATCAAATTTTTATCGAACACATTAATCCAGTTTCAGTTCAAGAAAGCAAACTTATTGTTCAACCCATAATTTACGAGAAGCACTGGGTTCTTCTTGTTGGAAAATTGAAGGAGAAAGTCTGGAAACTGTATGACTCATTACCTAATCCTGAACACAAGCATATTTGTCATAAAGTTGTAAGTGCAATTTAAATTTTAAGTTGAATCCAGATTACTATGTTTATATACATAATAAATGTTTAAAATGTTTTATTCGTACAGATAAATTATTTGCACGAGGACACCGTGGGATGCTTTTCTAGCGATATAACAAAATGGAACGTCCAGGCGGTTCGTGGAATTCCAACACAAACAAACAGCTACGATTGTGGAATGTTCGTTTGTAAATATATGGAAAAGGCAGTCCTACGAAAGAAAACAGACTGGATTGCTCTTAAGGATTGGCAAAATCACATGCCAAAATTTAGGGCAGAGCTAGCTTATTTTCTTTTTCTTCAAACAAAGAAGTAAACAATCTGTAACTTATTGTAAAATATTGTCCATAACTTATAAATGTACATTTTATCATGTAATTATATAGTTTTTGTTTGTTAAATAACATGTGCATATTCTGTAACTTCTGCTCCCAAATTCTGTAACTTTAATATTTTCTTCTTCAAAAAAAATGAAGTAATCCGTGTGACAAAAATAGCGCAACCATAGCGCAACTATAGCGCAACTATAGCGCAACAATAGCGCAACCATAGCGCAACCATAGCGCAACTATAGCGCAACAATAGCGCAACCATAGCGCAACCATAGCGCAACCATAGAGCAACCATAGCGCAAAAATAGCGCAACCATAGCGCAACCATAGCGCAACCATAGAGCAACCATAGCGAAACAATAGCGCAACCATAGCGCAACCATAGCGCAACTATAGCGCAACTATAGCGCAACTATAGCGCAACTATAACGCAACTATAGCGCAACAATAGCGCAACTATAGCGCAACCATAGCGCAACTATAGAGCAACTATAGCGCAACTGTAGCGCAACCTTAGCAATAAGTCAACTTAAGTCCAAATAAATATTACATTCCAAATTTAAACTTTATCGCAATTTTATTATAATCAATAAATGAAATCATTCAGTCCAAATAAATATTATTATATTACATTGCATATTCATTAAATTACAACTCCGAAGAAAGAAAATCCATCATCAACTTGGTGTATTCAGCTCCAGGTTGGCTTGATGGTATGCCGGTTATATATTCCTCACTGAAACATTCAGGCATGCTTGAAAAGTTCATCTGTGTTGAACTAGGATGTGTTGAAGAAGGTTCATCCATTGGGTTATCCCCCACCAAAGGCTTCTTATCTGTAAGAAACTAGAGTTTTAGTCTTAGGATTTGGAATTAAATAATTAACAAGTCATTAAAAGCTTACTCTTAGGTCGTTTCTTCTTTTCCCAATGGCTTTTCAGTCTTGCATTTGATATGCCTTTAGGTCTACGCTTTAGAGGATCTTTCAAATTAGCAGTTCCACATTGGGAACCCACAACATCCTTCTCATTTCTTTTTTTGCCACCAAGAATTAGGTATAATTTTTTATACATGTCTTGCAATGAGGAAAGAATAAACTCCTCTGCCTCCTCATTCCCTTGAGCTTCCGTGCTCATTTGATATGCAAACCTGCTCACCTGATTTCTGAATATGAATCCCCTACCACTTTGGAAATTATTACTTCTTTGAGAATTAAGAAAGTAACCTGAATAAAAAACTTGTCGAGCCCTTGCTGACCAACGAAGTAATAAGTACTTCTCAGGAAATTTAGCCATATCCAACTATTTAAAAACCCTCAAACAATGAGAACACAGCAATCTCATGGTTTCATACTTCTTACAGCTGCATTGAATGTTACCTTCTGTTGCATCAAACTGAACAACCCAAGCATGGTTTTGATTCTTTTTCTCTATGTAGTTGACTTGAAACTTTGAAGAATCAGTCGCGACAAAATCTATACTCATTTCTCCCACAGCCTTTATAAATTCTTCTTCAAAAATTGAATATATTCTTCTTGAGTAAAATCTAGCAGCTTGTTTTAATATTGAGCTGTTCTTTATCACGAGAACAATTTCAGATTGACTACATTTGTAATCCTCATCTTGCTCATTTCGCCGCCAATTCATCAGTACCTTCTCCAAGCCAAGAAAACAGCCAGTTAATGAACTTGTTGGCTTCGAAATGCCATGACACACATTATTAGTACATTCACTACGCTGCGTTGATAAAATGCCCATGCAAAAGGAATCCTTGTTGAAAGCAGTTGACCACTTTCTCCTAATCTTATAAAGATCCTGCAACCATTCATGGTTATGAAGATTCCCTTCCTTGATCATTTCATCCCACGCTTCCTCAAACACTTCCTCAGAATCACACCACCTCATACACTTATGGAAGAGTCCTCTAACTTTATTATTGCTATTGTAGATGGAAACTTTTGATGGAACCTTTTTAAAGATGTGCCATTGGCATAATCTATGACGTGTATGAGGTAATGCAACTTCTATGGCCCTGGCCATAGCTTGGTCCTGATCAGTGAATATTGTTGTTGGATATTTATTACCCATTATTCGTACAAATGTTTTAAACAACCATGTAAAACTTTCAATTGTCTCTTCTGACAAAAAAGCAAGCCCAAACAAAATATTCTGCCAATGATTGTTAACACCAACAAATGGCGCACACAAACAAAATTATACTTGTTCAGCCTGTAACTAGTATCAAAAATCAACACATCCCCAAAACATTCATAATCTATCCTGCTTCTGCCATCAACCCAGAAAAAATTTAACAATCTATCCTCATCATCATATTGAACATCCCATGCGAACATGTGGTCCTCCACTTGTCGATCTTTAAATAATTGAATCAAAGAATTAGTGTCACCAATTTCAATCCTTGCTCTTTTCTCCTTTTGAATCAAATTATATGCATCCCTCTTAGAGAATCCGACATTCTCACATCCACCAACTTCATCTGCAAGGTAGGCATATGCATCAACGGTTCTAATCCCTGCATCTGTCATCGATTTCAGGACGGCAGCTTTTTCCTCAATAATATTCCTACATGATCTTAAAAGGTGTCGGTCAGCTGGGCTAGCTAATTCATGGTTGTGAGATTCAATAAATCTTTTGACATGCCAGTAACCATCTTCATCTGTGACAAACCTCACCATGGCTGGACAACCAGTTCTGACAACTGATCTAGTGAATCTCTTTCTCTTTCCTGAAGTATGATCATCACTTTTCTTGAAACCAGCTTTTGAACAAACAAAGTCCTTCGATTTTATCTTTCTAGAATTTGGCCAAAAACTGTGATGATCCTTTCGGACACTAAATTCATTATCGTGAGCATAAGTGCAGAAACATTCATATGCTTCTGTCTCATCTTTATAAACAGCCTGAAAGAAACAGTAAAGCGCAACCATAGCGCAACCATAGCGACAAGTTCAGTTTTTTTATTTATCATCTTCAACCCTAAATCAATAATGAAAGCTAAGAAACAACAACATTATATTTTCTTTTTTTTTTTACTTTTTCGACAAAAGAAATTTATTAAAAATCGCAAAATCAAAGATCCTAAGACTAATGAACTGAAACCTACGTCTTCTTTCTGCGGCGATAATATTAAAACTGACTGTTTAGAACTTTCTAACTTACCGAAATGTTGAAACTAGAGGAATTTCCGGCTACGTTAGGTTCCGATTCCGATTCATGCATTACCCCTTGCGATTCATGCATCCTTTCCGATTCATGCATCCTATACGATTCATGCACTCCCTCTTCCATTCCCTCTTCGACCTCCCTCTTCGCTGAGCAGTCCATTTCTTCTCTGCAATTTTCTGGATCATTTTTTCTTCTACAGCAGTCTTTATTTGAGTCTTTCGCGGCTTTCAAAATGAAAAAATAGGGCGGCAAATGCTTAAAAGTTCAAATGAAAAGCGTTATCGGGTCGGGTCGCTAACTCTGAAAAGACATAAAGCGTTAATATTAAATTAAAAAAAATCCTAACAGATGGCGCATTTTTATTGGCGACCGAACGGAGAGATGGCTTCGGTCACCTGACCCAATAATTTGCCCAGTTGAGCCTGGCTTGTAATGGAAGGAGACTCGGAGACTGTTAATTTAACTGGCTTCCGGTTGAAGAATGCAAGCAAAAATGGGCAAAATGGGAAATCCGTAATTAAGCTAAAAGATGGCTTGTCTAATACAGTGCAGTGCTTTTTTAAAAAAATAAAGTTATTTTTTTATGATTTTACTTTTTTTTTTAAGTTTTACATAAAATAGTTCTAGGTTTTTTTAATATTAATAATTGTGCTGATCTAAAGAATAATATTACATCTATGGTTTTAAGATTTTTTTCTAAAAAAGTTTTACTAATTTCAATGATGATTGAAGGATAATATAGTAGATAGGAAAGTTAAAATAGATTTTCGAGTTAGAGTCTAGTCAAATTCAAAATTGATCAACTCTTAACATGTTCGACTCGACCAACCTATTTGTTCAAATGGGCTAAAAATTTAAACATGAACCCAGCATACTCCACTAATCTGCTTGAGTGCGACAGGCGAGTGCAAGTGGGTGAGCGGGCAAGCGAGAGTGAGGCGAGCGTGTGAGCAGGCAAGGCAACGAGGGCGATCGCGTGGAGCGACGTGAGATGCGATCGAGTGAGGGTGGGTCAAATGGGTTGTGTTCAACTTCATAAGTTAACATGAACCCGATCTTATATGCTAATCGGGTCCAAAATAAATAAATAAACTTGAACCCAACTAATTAATTTGACGGGTCGATCCGAACCCATAATTTTGTGGGTTGGATTTTTAGGTCAAATCATATGTTGACACCCCTTGTAGTCGATGGATGGTGATCATAGTCATATGATCATAATTGGAAAAAGATGGCATGTGAGCCTTAATCAAGTAACATTGGTTGGAGGATTAAAGTCGGCCGATGGTAGTTGATGAATCGTAGTCAAGTAATGGTATTTAGAGAATCGTAGTATGGCAACTGTTGTTGGTAAATCATAATTAGGTGATAATAGTCAAAGACTCAAAGGATCAAAGTTCGGTGATAGTGGTTATGGGACATAATCAGGTGATGGCAGTTGAAGGGCTATAATTAAGTGACATCAAATGGAATACTATAATCTTGCAATGATAGTTGAAGGACAACAGTTGAGAGATGGTATTTGGAGGACCATAGTGATGTGAGGTAGTCAGAGGATCATAATTGAGCTATGGTAACCAGGGGGTCATAATTGTGCCATTGTGATTAAAGAGGTTGTGGCCAGATAATAATGGTTAGTAGATTGAAGTAGGACGATCACGGTTGTAGGATAACAATTAAGCAATAATAATTAAATGATCATTATTGGGTAATGGTGGTCAAGAGGTTGTTGTTATGCAATGGTGATTTGCATATCATAATTACATGATGGTGGTTCAAGAATTGAAGTCCACTAACAATGGATGATGATTATTGGTAGATTATAATCATGCGACTATAGTTGGAGATTCGTAGTTAGGCATGCTTGCCGGAATATCATTATTAGGTGATGGTGGTTATGTGATGCCCCATTATCTAATTTAGAAGAATTATTCATTTATCTTTTAAATAAACAATAACAGAGCTATCTAATATCATCTATTAATAATAAGCAACAAAATAGATTCTATAATTTAAACTATCAATATATGCATCTATATTCAATCCACAAAATCATATATACATTACTCATGATATATATAATAATATCATAATTATTCTCTCCTTAGTATAAAAGAATAACTATAACAAAAGGAATCATAACCTGAAAATTTTGACCATCCTCACACTCCTGCTCTCATGCCCTGACCTGAAATCATTTAATCATATATAATGAGCTTAAAAAATCCAACATGTCACCAAAACTTATAATTAAAATCAAAGCACGACAAAGGAGCAATATGCATATCAACAAACAAATCATAACAGTTGCATCCATATGATCATTGAATCAATATAAAAATAATAAAATTTATATGTAGTAGTAGTAAAATCTATAATCATTAAAATAGTACAGTACGAAAGCTAGTAAAGTAGTAAACTAGTACGAGTATCAAATCTATAAAATAATTTTCATATATGTAATACTAATCAGTATAGAAATCGTATAAAGTATCAAATCAAAACATCAATAAAGACTATTGAAATCAAATTATTGTAGTAAATCATATAGGAATGTACATATATTATCCAATAATTCTATATCAGTATCAAATCAGTATTTTGCATATTTAATATATCATGTGCTTATTATACAGTGAATCGGTAATATGAAATAATATCAGTATCTATATTAATAACAATAACAATCTAGTGGCAAGAGCAGTAAAATAATCCAATAATACTAAATTCATGCATTAATGATAAATTCTTATAATAATATGAATAATGCTTCAAAAATATACATTTTAGTAGTCATACTAAGCAAGTAAGAAGTTCTAACTACCACGGTGTATTTTAGTATTGTATCAGTATCAGTAAATAATTGGCTCAGTAAATATAGTCATTACTCTTTGTCCGTCAACACAGTAATCATCTCCTTATAACTCTCAATCAATATTATGTGAATCAATAAATGATAACATCAAATCATAGTATTTAAAAGAAAGTCCGCGACCCATAATCCTATACAGATCGATCAGTCTTCAATCAAATGGTCAACTAGTTTTTAATTGTCATTTACACACATAATATTATCATAATACTATAACACTAATTTTAATAATATATCCATATTTATTTTTAATGCATTGTAACAAATAAAATATAACAGAGCTTAATTTAGAAATTGTTCAAAATGTCATAACGGTAGACAACAAAGAATCCTATTAGGTAAAAATACACATTTTTAAAAATTTATCAAAATACCAACAATTGTATAAAATGATGTTTTAAAAGTTTTATTATACTACACTACTATTTTTACACAATAAAATAATTTTTTTGGTACACAAAAATTACTGTATTTTAAAAATCACACCGTGAAAATTTCAAACAAATACTCAAAATACTCATAATCATGATCTCTATAACATACAAAAATTTATGCTGTGAAAGTTTTGTCAAAACAAAATTATTCACGTTTTTTGATAACGAAAATATAAATTTGATCAGAAAAATATCAAAAATTCAAAATCTTTGAAATTATAAATAGGCTAAAGGTTCCTTATAGTGATATGAGCAAATTTTCTAACAGACTCGACGGACGAAAATTGTACAGCAACCTCTAAATCAGAGCTTTTAGTTGCTACATCCTCTCAATCTCTCTTAAATTCACTTTAGGCTTCTTTGTTAACCGTTGGCTTAAAAAGAAATAAATGGAATTAATTGATTCATATTTTATTTTTTTTTTAATTTTTACAACATGAATTTTGAAAATTGTGAGATTTTTATTGAATAAAATTTATCTTCATGCTAAAAAATAATATTTTAGTATAATTATAGTCATAAAATAGTATTTTGCATGGTATATGATAATTTTGTTATTTGTTAAAAATGTATAAATTTGCTTAGTAAATTTTTTGTTGCCTGCTATTATATAAAACTGTATAATTATGACATATGCTCAATTATGCTTTAATTGTTATAATGTGATGAAATATGTACGTATGTGATTAAATCATATATGCTATGATATATAAGGGGGCATGATCTTTTGAGATTTTACTCTTTGTCATAGAACATTATGATGTTTATAAGGCATATTCAGATTATTATAAAGTCAAATTCTTGTGGCTACAAGTTATGCTCTTACAGGTTTGTTATGATGATATAAGCACAAAATATAATCACAATGAGCGAAAATCCTTTTAGATTTTGTTTGTGTCAAAAAAAAAAAAAAAAACAAAGAAAAACTAATATGAAATTAATATGAACTATTATGTGATATGAAATTAAATTTATTTAAATGCTCAATTTTATTCTTTAAATATTTTGATAACTGCTTAGCTTTTATCATTGAATATTTATTCATTACCATGCATTTAACTGCTTTTAAATATTCAACAAAATATTTAATAAAAGAATGTGACATTTAGATCGATGTTTGTAGCCTGCTGAGATGTTGTAGCTCACTATGATTTGCTTATTTTTTTTCAGGATATGAGAAAGAGGTGTTTCTTGATTACACAACTAAAGATCTAATAGGAGTCGAGATATATATATATATATATATATATATATATATATATATATATATATATATATATAGTTGATTATGTTTATATATAAATTTATTTTTAGTACTTGGATGTTTTAACAACTTTATAGTTTATTATTTATCTACAATGAATATTGAAAAAGAACTTGAAATTTCCTAAAATTAGATTTTATGATTAGTCTGTCACACCTCAATACGATATGACATGTCCTAATCTAGCTGAGTTACGAAAAGCTTAAGTGGTATCATGATAATATTTTTAGAATGAATCATAGAACAAAACTATAGGATTTTATCTATAAGTCAGGTGGGGCAGTTTCGAGTATGTCTGGGTGTTCATTATTATTTGTTTCACATGCATGTATGTTTAGTTATATATTTTATGTGATTATGTATCCACCAAACCTGAATATGTTATACATGTAGAGTGGCAGTAAGACAGCTCTTGTATATAGTATGGCTCCGATTGTGAGTTTTGATAATATTTCTCAATTTGTTAGTCTGATAGCTTAGATAATGGGTGAGACATAGCAGGGTTCATGCTATTAGATTTGATGAGGTAAATAGACATTTACATATATTTTTTAAATTGAAACCTATCAGATTTGAATGAGCTGTTGAGCCTAAAGCAACAAAGGATTGATTGAGGAGGTTGAATAAGACATTCGACGATATGCAATATCCTTTTAAGAGGAATGTACCATTAATAATCTTTCTATTATATGATGAGGCTGAGCACTAGGGGATGGGCCAGCAAGAGAACAAAATTTAAGGGAAAGTGAATTCTCTGAATAATTGGCAAAAGTTCTCAAATGTGTTTAGAGCTTGGTTTATACCACCTTTTGTATGCAATAGAGGCATGAGACTTTTTAGAGACTATTTCATAGGAGCAGGACAGTGATATCGTATGAGGCAGAGGTCACTACTTTAGCTATATATGCTTCACAATTGATTAGCACTCCAATGAATAAGTGCTACATGTTTCTAAGAGGACTCCAATATAGTTTAAGTCTTTAAGATAGCCACTAGTATCATTTCACATTTTTTATTTCTTTGAGGCTGTAGAGAGAGCTCATTTGATATAAATGATCTGATGACTAGTCAATATCAATTGATTATTAGTAGGAAGAGGTTCAGTGGTAAGACTTTTGGTGGTGACTTTTCTGGGAAGAATAACATATTTGTACCTAAAGAGTCCAGGAAATATTGATATTTTGTACCAATGGCAGCTTTGAATAGGGGAAGTGTTGCTAGCTATGGGAATTTTATGAGTGGGGCACATGTGCATTAGAGTTAAGATAGGCGTCACTTTGGGTAGTGCTATCAGATGCCTGACCAATGTTTTAGATGAGAACAAGCAGGACACTGGATGGTAGAGTACGTATCCACAAGCAAGATTTGACTTGCAATTTAAGCATAGATCTGAGAGTTTTGTTAGACTGACAAGACAATTCTATTTCATATATTTATTTAGAGTTTTATTGCAGAGGCAATTGATATGGTTTTATGGCAGGGAGGTCATCTGACAATGGTTAGAGAGAGTCTGGTAGTAATGTTGCTCCAGCTCCAATTCAGCCACGTATATATAATTTGACTCAACAGGAGGCTTATGATGCTCCATATGTTGTAACAGGTATAACTTATATTCCTTCTCAACTATATCATATTTTATTTAATTATAAAACTAGTCATATGTTTCTTTTCGAGTATTTCTTATTTATTTATTATACTTGCCTCAATTTTACTATATGCATCTTCATTTGTTACTTTATCGACTGGAGATTATATGACAATCAATAAAGTTTATTTTTATAAGAACCAAAATTTTGTCAAAATGTAAGTATATATATGATGCAGACAAAGGGGGGGGGGGGAGGGGGGGGGGGGGGGGGGGGGGGGGGGTCAACCCATGTCCAAAATAATATGAATTTTGGCTTCCCTTGAGTCTTCTAGCTCAATCAAAATTGAGTTGAAATTTTAGCTCATTTATGAGCTGGTCTTTAGTTCACTTATTGAACTAAGGATTAACTCTTTGTTAGCTATGATTTTAGCTCATAGTTATCTTATATTAAATGTTCTTTTTATGCTTTTTATGTTAGTAATCATGTTTTGTCTCTTGGAATTCCAATCCGGTTTTTGGAATTCCAAGATTTGCTTTTTCCCATGCGTGGCTCCTTGGCTTCCACCATGGCTTTTTGTATTTTGTGCTTTTGCCCCCTTGGATTCCGGCCGGCTGTTAGTTTCCCATGCCTGGGCTCCCTCCCGTGACCGTGGCCCCTTGGTTCCCGTGCGGCCTCCTTGGCTCCCGCGGCTACCACTTCGGTTCTTGGGTTTGGGATGTTTTTCCGTGCAAAGCATTTGGGATTAATGCTTGTGATGTTTAGGTTCTTGTGATAAATTATGTTATGTTTCTTTTGATCTTCCCCTTTCATACCTTTATATATGGGGGTATTGTATTGTTTTTAAAAAGTTGAATGAAATGTTATTTTTGGAAAAGTTTTAACCTGCGAGTTTGCTTTGGAAATCCTGCGGGCTCTTTCCACCCTTCTTTCTCATCCCTTCCGGAAATCCTGCAGGCTCTTTCCAACATTTCTTCTCGGGCTTCCAATATCTTTCGTCTCTCCGCAAGTGCCACTCCACATGTATCCTTCTTCTCTAAGTGCAGCAACTTTAGGGTGTCTTTGAGATCGAGTCGAGTTTGTGTTTTTTTAATTTCTTTTATTTCTTTAATTTGAAATGTAAGAGTTTCCTTTTTCTCATCCTTAGTCATTTTCTTCGGTAGAAGTCCGTATGTCTCTTCTGTGATCGAAAAGTATAGGGTCCCCTATATTTTTTGATCGCACCAATATATATATATAATTCCCTAAAAGTTACCCCATTTATCATTCCTCCCTAACACATCGAAGTTAAAGTTATTATTATTTAAACCCTACGTATTTTATCTTGAGCATTTTGATATATATAATAAATAACATTTAGATATACACATCAATTCATTTAACTAATATTCTTGAAGTTTAATTAAATCGCTTTATTGAAATATTTAATTAAATGTTAATTAATATTGTAGCAGTTCCACTACCATTCCATTAACATAAGCATGTAGTGGTTGATTTCTAACCCTACGGCTGGTTGAGAATAATAGAACCTTAGTGGAGTTGTAGTGTCCTTTGGTCATCCTATGCAGGAACTGGGAGCTAAGGGATGGCCGGTTGATCTGGACCAACTCGTGCGGGAATCTGGAGCTGCAAGTGTCATTTAGTGATGCTATTGTTGTTACATACTTACAGTTATTCGTCATTTATTAGATTAGTGATGGTCAATCATTTCCAAAATTTTTATAAAAAATGTTTCTTAAATTTAAACAAATTATAAGAAATTCAAAAGAATTGTTTTGGAAATATTTAGGTGCTTTGATTAGTTTAATATGAAAAAAAAAAATTAGAATAAAAATAATAAGTTTCAATGAAAACAATAAGAGTCATGGGACGTTAAATAACAAGAGAGGTGAAATTAATATTATTAATATTTTAATAATATTATTATCCAGTCCAAATTTCCGAACCTTGTCTACAGCAGTAGGAACGAACCTTTTAACCGAACCATCGAGAAGGCAAACCCACCGCCTCAAATATATTGCGGTTGAAAATTCCTCGCAGCAGTGGAGATTTTTGCACGAGTTCTTCTTCGTCGCTGTTCGACTTCGCCCTTTCGACGGCGTTCCCTTCCTGTTGGAGCAGAAGTTACGGCATTTTTTGATCGGAAGCAACAACGGGAGCTCGCTTGATGTGAAGGTAACTTTATCCCTTTCGCGGGCTTCTTCGACCAAATCGCGTAAATCCGCCGAACCAAAGGATTTCGTAAATACGGGATTTACCACGCAAATACGGAATTTTCGGTCAACCGCGGCTTTGATTTACCTTGAGATTTGGTTTTGCATTTTTGGCCGTTTGGCTGGATTTAGCTCAAATCCGCTTCAAATCCGGCCTAAATCCTGCATCCAAACAGACCCTAAATTGAACATTGTTTTGAAAACCGGACCGGACCGGCCGGTTCAACCGTGAACCGGTCTTATGACCGGTTCGGTCCTCCCTCAAAACCGGGCTAGCAACAAACCGGCCAAAACCGGTTTGAACCGGCGGTCGAACCGGCCGATCGTTGAACCGGACCGTTTTTAAAAACCGGCCGGTTCAACTAATAATATATTTAAATATTTTATTTTTATATAAAATGTTTAATTAAATATTAAATTAATTTAAAAATCATATATATTTTTTAGTAATATGATTCAAAAGTTTTATTATATTATATATTAAATTAAGTATAAATAATCTAGCTTACATGATGCCATAATACCATGAAAGCTCTTAAGCCATGGGTACAAGAAAAGATATATAAACAACACAACTTAAAACTCCTAAGTGATGTGGGACTAAACAACTAATTGCTTTTTGTTTCAACATTCAACAATGCATGCATTAGACTTGTTTGAATGAGAATTTGTTGGAAATTTTTTTTGTTGAATATTCAAATAAAAAATCATCATAATAATTTTTAAAGTTCTTAAATTTATTATTAATTATATATTTATAATTATTCAAATAAAAATAATTATTTATCATATTTAAAGTTCTAAAATATTTTCTAAATGCAAAATTAAATGATAGAAAAATAAAAATCTTAAAAAATAATATTGTATGACTTTATAAATATAGTTTTATAATGTAAAATTTATATATTTTTTATATATGTAAATTATGCTTAAATATATAACATTAAGCAATTATTTATATCAAATATATATATTTATATATAAACTAAATTTTTATTAAATATAAATTAAAATTGAAAATTGAAGATGTTATATTTAAATTTAAAATTAATAATTATTTATATTTAAATATATAACATAAATATAATAATTATTTATATTTAATTTTAAAATTATGTAATATATTATATATGTATGAATTTTATTTATGTTTTAGTCTAAAATTTTTTAAAACTATAAAATTTTTATGAATAAATTGTCATTATTATTATGTTAATTTTATTATTTTTAATTATATTATTATTTATTACGTCATCCGGTTCGACCCCGGTTCGACCGGTCGAACCGGTCGAACCATGAACCTCTCATTCTTCCGGTTAGTTGTCCGGTCCGGTTTTCAAAACCTTGAAATTGAACAAAAATTGAGACCTTATTCAGTCTACACTAAAACACTCGGCTTCATTTTTCCTTCGATTTCCCTTTTAATTTGAAGAAACTTATTCCCTTTTCTCCTACGTGGTTGCATAGGCAACAGGAGTCTTTTAGATCGAAATGATCTACACTGCAATCGATAACTTCTACCTCACTGATGAAGAGCTGAAGAATTCCCCTTCGAGGAAAGATGGCATCGACGAGGACACGGAGACCATGTTGCGGATCTATGGGTGCGATCTCATTCAGGAGAGCGGTATTCTTCTCAGATTGTATCCTTTTTTCTCTTATTTAATATCTTCCCGTTTAATCTATGCTTGTGGTTGATTCTACTGTTGATTTATGATTACAAATTTGCTTATAAATTCTTGACTCTGGTAGACCCCAAGCAGTCATGGCGTGTAGTTTCTTAACGGTTCCTTGTGGGAACCGTTCCGGACGGATCCGCGCCATCATAGAGTCACCCACTTTAAAAGTTTTAAATCGTCGTTTTAAATCAGCATATAACTTGTAATCTTTGTTGCTCTTTTCAATATTTTGTGCAATTTCCTTATGCAGTTCATGCAGATGGGATGCAAATGCAGACGCTGACTCAAAAATCCTATACCTAGAACTCACAGGAATCAAATCTAATGGTTGTCTAGGCTTAAACCTGTATACAATCTCAGAAGGATTGGTCAACCAAGCGTAGACCCTTTTGATCCAGAAAACGTTTTGTTTTGAAAGATAGAAAGACGATGAAGATAAATAAGGATGGGAGAAGAGACTTCTCACATGTACTGCTACTTTATTTGCCAAAGAATGAAAGTTCCCGAGAGCTGTCCACTAGATGTGGAGCTTAAATACTCGACCTACTCTTCCTGGAAGTCCATTTATGCCAACTCCAAAGCGTAAGAGTACGTGTCATTGGTGACGCCAAGGACACCCTCTGAAACTCAGGATCACTCCTTCGGACAGCGACCTCTTAGAAAGTGTCCGCCCTAATCCCTAATAACCGCAGTTCCCTAGACCTGTGGTTCGGTTGACAGAATTATTGTATGCAAACTCAGCAGTGGGTAGGATAGTGTCCTAGTCTCTAATATGATCCCCTACCAAAGAACGCAGTAAGTTTCCCAAACTTCTGTTAACTACTTATGTCTGACCATCCGTTTGTGGGTGAAAGGAAGTGGAAAATTGTAGCTTAGTACCCATTTTCATCCACAGGATTTTCCAGAAGTAACCAGTGAACTTAACTTCTCGATCCGATACAATGGTTTTGGGTAAACCATGCAAGAGGACGACCTCATTAAAGTATAGCTTGGCGATGTGAGAGGAATCAGATGTTTTGGAACATGGGGGGAAATGAGCCATTTTGAAAAATCGATCAACAACCACGCATATGGCATCATTCCTTCGTAGTGTCTTTGGAAGGCCTAAAATAAAATCCATACTGACATCCTGCCAAGGACAACTAGGCACAGGTAATGGAGTGTAAAGCCCAGTGTTCTGTTTACGTTGCTTGGCTAATTGACATGTGTGACACCTAGCAACCATTCTACCAACATCTTTCTTAAGGCTCAACCAAAAGAAACAGTACTCAACGGCCTCGATTTTCTTATCTCTCCCAAAGTGTCCAACGAGGCCCCCAGCGTGTAGCTCCCACACAAGAAATTCCCTAAGGGAGGTGTGAGGTATACAAAGCTTTTGAGCTTTGAAAAGGTAACCATCATCCAAAAGGAAATCGTCCACAAGGCGGGTGCTGCCTGTGGACAGGGAAGAGTAAATTTCCTTGAAGTCTGGGCACTCAAGATAATCCATCTTCATCTGATCAAAACCCACGACTTCCGCTCTCAACTCAAGAGTAGTCATCATTCGTCGGTTGAGAGCGTCAGCAGCCTAATTCTCGACCCCTTCCTTGTGCCTAAGAGTGTACGTGTACTCCTGAAGAAATTCTACCCAGCGGCCATGTCGGGCATTAAGTTTCTTTTGAGAATTAATGTATCTCAAAGCCTTGTGATCCGAAAAGATGACGAACTCTTGCGGGAGCAAGTAGTGCCGCCAGTAGCGAAGGGATTGGATCATGGCGTAGAATTCCTTATCATAAGTGGAGTAACGCTGCCTAATATCATTCAGCTTCTCACTGAAATATGCTACAGGGTGACCCTCCTGGGAGAGGACTCCTCCAATTCCGACCTCCGAAGCATCGCAGGTCACTTCGAAGACTTTAGAGAAGTCAGGAAGTCTCATCACTGGGGCTTCCACCATTCGTTTCTTAATCTCATCGAATACTTTGGTGGCAGCCGGGGTCCAATGAAAATCACCCTTCTTTAGACAATCAGTGATAGGAGATACTATGGTGCTGAAATTTCGAAGGAATCTCCTATAGAAGGTAGTTAACCCGTGGAAGCTGCGAACTTCCCGAATGTTCTGAGGGACGGGCCAGTCAACTATGGCTCTAACCTTCTCGGAGTCGGCAGAAACCCCTTGCGCAGACACGATAAAGCCTAGAAAGATGACTCGGTTTACGAGGAAAGTACATTTCTTAGGATTGGCATAAAACTGTTCTTTCCTCAAGACATCACAAACTTGCCTAAGGTGGTCAAGGTGCTGATCAACTGAATGGCTATAGATAAGTATGCCATCAAAGTAGACGACAACAAACTTACCCATAAAGGGGCGCAACACTTGAGTCATGACCCTCATAAAAGTGCTAGGGGCATTACTCAAACCAAAGGGCATGACTAACCACTCATAAAGGCCATTTTTCGTTTTGAAAGCGGTTTTCCACTCATCCCCGGGTCGGATCCGGATCTGGTGGTATCCACTCTTTAGGTCTATCTTCGAGAATAATTTGGCACCCGACATCATATCTAGCATATCATCTAATCTCGGGATCGGAAAACGATACTTTACGGTGATTTTGTTAATGGCACGGCTATCAACACACATCCGCCAAGTTCCATCCTTCTTAGGGGTAAGAAGGACTGGTACTGCTCAGGGACTAAGACTCTCTTTAATAAAACCCCGCTGCAGTAACTCCTCTACTTGCCTCTTGAGCTCGGCGTGCTCAGTAGGATTCATGCGATAATGGGGCAGGTTCGGGAGAGAGGCTCCAGGAACTAAGTCTATGGCATGCTGAATATCCCTGAGTTGAGGTAACCTATCTGGGAGATCATCTGGGAATATATCAGCAAACTGCTCTAAAATAGGTCGTATTTCCTCGGGGATAGGCACGTCAGATTCAGTGGGAATCTCACGACCAACAAGAGCATAAAGAGGAGTGTCGAGGGCGACTTCCGAATCCAAAACCTTAGCAGTAACTAAGTTCAAACCTTTCTTGGGATTGTTCGGGGAGGGTTTGGTGTCATCCTTACCCCGGGGCTGTGATGGTAAAAGCTTGATCTTTTTACCCGCATGTTCGAACACGCAGGTGTTCGAGCGCCCATAGATGTGGACATCATTATCAAAGATCCACGGTCGACCTAAAAGAATCTGCCCAACATCCATAATCAGAATATCGCACCAAACATTCTCCTTGTAAGAGGCAAAGGAGATAGGCACGAGACTTCATTCCTTCACAATAAAGTTACCGTCGACGTGTATTTTAAATACTACTATTAAAACTTATCTATGGCTCTAGTACAATATTCATGCAATTTAAATAAAAGAAGTTCCTAATTATGAGGAAGCAACGAATGTTTAGATATACACCATTTGTACATAATTGTACCTTGATGGATAGCATACAATAGTAATAGGCTGTAAGATCATCAAGCATGTCAAAACAACACCGCTTTCAGTTCATTCCATTACAAACAAACACCAACTAAATTCACAGTAATGGAGTTCAAGCAAAAGACAAAAAATCACTAGAAATTTTTTCCATGAAATTCACCTAAAAGACTGATTTCAGTCATTTTCAAATGCTTACGTCCAAAAAAACTAGCCTACAACAAAAACAAGCCAGATCAACATTTAAATTGAAAAAAAGTTGGAGGCTGGAAATGCCAGTTTTGGGAAAAGATACCTAACTGGATCACTTGCCTAAATGTCAACAATAATAAAATTCAACTCAAATTTTAACAACAGGATTCAAAGGCAAAGGCAAGCTTAAATACTCAAACTGTTGATAACACCAAAACTTATCCTATAATTTCATATAAATGACAAATTCTTCCAATCAAAATCGTGTTTCCCAAAGGAATATGTGCATTAGATATGAATATCATGCAACTCAAATCTTCTTAAACCTTAAATTGTTAGTCTATGTAAAATATGATTGTATTGATCAATCGGATTGTATTGTTGTCTCGGACCTCAAAATTCGTCAAGCTCGTCGGGGGTGTGGGGATTCCCGTAAAAATTCGCTTTTTTCGTACAACGCCATGGCGCTATGCACCCGAGCTCCCCAGCACTGTGCACCATTGTGTACCCAAGCTCCCAGCATTGTGTACCCGAGTGCCCTAATGTTGTGTACCCAAGCGCCCTAGCGCTGGGATGACGAAGAGTGGGAGCACTGCAACGCTCTAGATTCGACGTCACAACGTAGTGCCACAGTTTTACGGGTTTGAGCACCGTAGCAATGGAGAATAGAGATTTGAGTGCCACAACGTTGTGAGGTGGACTAGACAGTTTTCTTTCTCGTTTTGTTAAGGGTTGCGCCCTTTATGTTAATAACTTGTCTTTCCCTTTGTTTTGTGAATGAGAACGGTACATGTGAGAAGAGAAGCAAGGATAGAGTGAGAGAGAATAGAGATGTATATTTATTCCCCCAATTTTCAAAGTGGATTCCTTAGTGTGGTGTGGCTCCATGATTTTTTCCTTGCTTTGAATTTTTCCATGTTAAATCTTGGTGTCATTTACTTTTAACTGCTTTTATTTTCTTGTTTGTTTATCTGTGATGTTTAATTCCACCCCCAACCTAAATATGTAACCAAAATTTGAATAATTTACCTACTGCATTATGGCCAACACCAAATGGGAATACAAGAATCCAATTCTCAAGAAAGATATGATATATCTGTAGACAGCTCATTAACCACTCATTGACAGCTCAGCATTATAAACTAATCATGTGATTAGTTATAATGAAATGCTATAAATATGCACTGTGTGCTCTATTGAAGGATTGAATACAAGAAACGCATTCTATACTTTCAGTTTCACTTTATCTGTTTTCTGTAACTTCTCATGGTATCAGAGCGGGAGATTCTTTGTCTTTCGCTTCAGAATTTTTTTTAAAGATCTTTTTCGTCTGCTTCTTCTGAGATCTTCGTCGTCTCTCTTGTTCGGAATCATGAATCCGACGACTGATTCTTCCACAGCTCAGTCTGCAAATGCTGCAGTCGCTAGGACATTTCTTGAAAATATGGTTATTCCATCTCAGCTTAAATTTTTGATGTCTAATATCAAAAATATTATTCGAATCCTCTATCTGCCGATAATCATCCAACCTGGAAGTCTCAGGTAATCAAACTATTTCGGGCGAATGGTTTTGAAGGATTTTTGGATGGTTCTTGTGTGTGTCCTGATAAACACAGCAAGAATGCCGCCGGAGTCATAACGCAGAATTCTGATTACAACACTTGGGTCTTAATTGATCAGAATCTGGCCGCATCGTTGTATTCTGTTATTACTCCAACTCTTTTGCCTTATGTTTTGAATCTTGATCATTGCACGGATATATGGCAAACCCTTGGTCGTCGTCTTCAATCGACGACACGTTCAAGAATTATGCAGCTCAAGAATGAACTGCAACATTGTTCAATGAAAGAACAATCAATGGCTCAGTATCTGTTAGAGATCAAAGCAAAGGTGGATGCACTCGTAGTCGTTGGGATTGCACTTGATCCTGAAGAAATTATTCATCATACTTTAAATGGTTTGCCTAATTCATATCAGGCTTTTAAAACAACCATAAGAATCAATCTTCAACCGCTGGCGTTAGATGATTTGTACACTTTATGCTGTATTGACGAATTGAATCTATCTCATAAAGTGACAAAAGATTTGCAATCTCTGCAAATCTCTGGGAATGATATTGCGTTGGCTGTATCCAGGGGTCGTGGTAGATCAAATCGTTGCCGATCTTCAAATGGCAGTAGATCTGCAAATGCATCTCGTGGTGGAAGAGCTCCACGAACAAATGCTATATGCCAAATCCGTGGCAAACAAGGGCATACTGCTGTCCGTTGTTGGTACATGCATGATCCGCAGTATTCCTCTGATCCGTAGAATTCTGTTTGTTTACTCCGACAAATACTACAACGACGTCTCCGGAATGGTACTTAGACAGTGGTGCGTCGTCACATTTAACCACTGATTCCAGTTTTATCCAGACACCCAAACCATATCTCGGAAACAATCAAGTCGTGCTAGGCAATGGACAACAGCTTTCGATTCAACATACTGGCAATGGGCTTCTTCCTATTCCTACAGGTAGCTTACAATTATCCAAGTTAAATCATGTTCCCAATCTTTCTTTCAATTTGTTATATGTGTATCGTCTTACATCTTATAACAATTGTGAAATTTCCTTTTCATCCAATGGTTATGTCATAAAGAATCAGATGACCCAGCAGCCTCTTCTTCAGGGTCCGTGTAATAACGGATTGTATCCTCTCTGTGGTCGTCCGAGAATGTTGTATTCTTCCAATAATCTTGCTCTTATTTCGGTTCAGCGTATTCCAGATTTGTGGCATCGTTGTTTGGGACATCCGTCTCATGCTACGTTATTCTATCTTGGTAGTCAAAATCTGGGTATATTGTGTTCTGTTAATAATTCTTGTAATGCTTGTCGTATGGCCAAGAGTCATCGACTTCCATTTGTTTGGTCTCAAACTCAGTGTACGCAAAGCTTTCATCTTATACATTCCGATGTTTGGGGTCCTCCTACATCTTCTAACTGCGGTTTTCGGTATTATGTTTCTTTTATAGATGATTATACCAAGTTTACTTGGGTATATCCTCTTTTACGCAAATCTGACACATTTTCTAAATTTTTTGAATTCAAGAAAATGGTAGAATGTCAATTCAATGCTCATATTAAAGTACTAAGGACAGATGGAGGGGAATTTGTTAATGCTCATTTTAATTCCTATCTTAAGCATTGTGGTATAATACATCAATATACATGTCCTTACACTCCTGCTCAAAATGGTACTGCATAACGTAAGCATCGTCATTTGGTTGAAACACTTCGGTCCCTTCTTGTTGAAGCATCTATGCCTCAATTTCTATGGGTAGAAGCTTTATACACTTCTGTATATTTAATAAATCGTCTTCCTTCTCTTAATACCAAAAATATTTCTCCTTACGAGTTGTTATATGGTCAAACTCCAAAGTATGATCATTTAAAAGTCTCTGGTTTCTTTGTTATCCATGGTTTCGTCCATATAATTCTAGTAAACTTTCTCCTTTGTCTAAACCATGCGTTTTTATTGGTTATGCTAATTCTCAAAAAGGTTATAGGTGCTTTGATTCTACTTCAAACAAAGTGTACACATCTTTCGTCATGTTGTTTTTGATGAGTTTGTTTATCCCTTCTCTCAACAGACTAATTCTTCTAATACTCCAGTTATCTCTAAAAATATACCACCTTTACTGCTTGTTCCGGCTTCAGGATTACCACAGAACATTGTTTCATCTCAGTTTTTGATGTCGTCTAATGAACCTCAGGCTCAAACTATATCTGTTACTTCTAATTCTATAAGTCTTGTTGTTCATTCTCAATCTATTCGTTCTTCTTGACCCTCTAAGTTGCCAGTTGTTTCGGAAAAGCCTATTACTCATCCTATGCAGACAAGGTTGAGAAGTGGAATTGTTAAGCCAAAACAGATTTTGAATTTATCTCATGCAATTCAATCTGCTGATCCTACAAATTATCAGCAAGCCTCTAAGTTCCCTCATTGGCGTATGGCTATGTCTACTGAGTTTCAAGCCCTTCAATCAAAGGGTACTTGGGAGCTAGTTCCACTGGATTCTAGCCAAAATGTATTGGGTTGTCGATGGATTTATCGTACTAAGTTGAATTCGGAAGGGACATTGGCTAGATACAAAGCTCGGCTTGTGGCTCAAGGATACAAGCAAGAGTATGGTCTTGATTATTATGAGACCTTTAGCCCGGTTGCAAAGATGCCAACGGTTCAGGTTTTCATTTTAATTGCACTATATTATCAATGGCAAATTGTTCAACTTGATATTTCCAATGCTTTTCTTCACGGTCCTCTTTCGGAGACTGTTTTTATGCGACAACCATCTGGGTTTGCGGATCGAAATCATCCACATTATGTTTTTCGCCTAAAGAAAGCAATTTATGGACTTAAACAGTCTCCGCATCAATGGTACGCTACGTTGTCTCAGCATTTGCATAAATTTGGCTTCAAAGTAAGTGCAGCTGATCCATCTTTATTGGTTTATCATTTGGGTTCAGTTTGCTTGTATCTACTCATTTATGTAGATGATATTTTGTTAACCGGAAATGATCAAATTACTATAAATGAGCTTCTGTCAAGCTTACAGAATCAGTTTGCTATGAGAAATTTGGGAAAACTATCACAATTTTTGGGTATTCGGGTTTCTTCAACAAACTATGGCATGCATTTGAGTCAGACACTATAAGCTAAGCAGATTTTAGACAAAGCAGGCATGTCTATTTCCAAATCTGTGGCTACTCCAAGTCTTCATAAGTCGTCTGTTGCAATCGCCGCTGAAACTGAATTTGAAAATCCTCAACCTTACAGACAACTTGCTGGCTCATTACAGTATTTGACACTTACTCGACCCGATATCACATTTGCAGTACAACAAGTTTGTCAATACATGCATAAGCCACTTATATCTCATTTTCATAATCTTAAGAGATTATTGAGGTATATTCAAGGAACTCTTGATCAAGGTTTGCCATTATACAAGGATGAGTTGAAATTGCATAGTTATGCCGATTCAGATTGGGCTGGAGATTCCAAAGACAGGAAATCGGTTACCAGTTATTGTAATTTTTTGGGGAAGTCTCTTATTTCATGGCAAGCAAAGAAGCAATCACCAGTTGCAAGATCATCTACGGAAGCAGAATATAGGGCATTGGCAACTGCAGCTTCGGAAATAATATGGCTAAGACGCTTGTTGACTGATTTTCGGATTCCCTCATCACAACCAACTTCATTGTTTTGTGACAATACTTCTGCGATTGCTTTAGCAAATAATCTAGTTTTTCATGCCCGCACAAAACATATTGAAGTTGATTGTCATTTTATTAGAGAATGTATTCAATCTCAACAGATAATTGTACATCATATAAATACCCATGATCAGATAGCGGATATTTTTACAAAAGCATTACCTATCTCTTGGTTTAGAGATATTGCTGTCAAACTAATTACTAGCAATCAAGTAATAGTTTGAGGGGGGGGGGGGCTGTAGTCAGCTCATTAACAGCTCATTGACAGCTCAGCATTATAAACTAATCATGTGATTAGTTATAATGAAATGCTATAAATATGTACTGTGTGCTCTATTGAAGGATTGAATACAAGAAACACATTCTATACTTTCTGTTTCACTTTATCTGTTTTCTGTAACTTCTCAATATCAATTTTTACATGAGATCAATGTTTTGTACACTAAATGAATGAAATTTTAGAAGAAGAAAACAATATAATGAAAAAGTGGCGAACCTTATGAGGTAAATAAAATCTAAGAAATTAGTTTAATACTAAGCTCAGCCTGGAAATCAGATACCTTGCATAGCCTCATTTTTGGCATATCTTTCATGCAAATGCTCAATAAATGTATGATATGGGCGCCAACCACTAGGATTTTCATACGAGTTCACATTCTCTGCTCTTCTCTTCACATCTTTCAAGCTAGATAGGGAGAAGACATTAGTAAAAGTGTTAACAGTATTGCACATACAGTCATTATTTAGGCACATTTATATAGATCAACTTACATGTCCAGGATATCCGATGCAGCAAGTTTAGATACGAATGGGATAACAGCTGCCTCCAAAAAAGACAATTGCTTTGGAGCATCCACAAAAGCATAAGAGATTCCATCCTTGACGATCTTTAAAATGTCCAATCTAAATTTGCTACGAGCAACACCAGAAAATGTTCCTAAAAGCCTCTTAGCCAATTCCACACAATCTGTAAAAGACTTTCCAGTGACGGTTACATAATTGCTCTTCAATTGTTCCTCCATATGACGTTGGTAAGCCTAGTTTCATGATAACCAATAATAAATGAGCAGAGAAAACTTAGACTCACAAATTCAAATCACAATCATTACAAAACAAGGCATGTCCGCATTCTAGATAAAAGAATAGAAACAAGCATAAAGTAAAGTTCAAATGTGATCCTTGTGGCACAAGAACTAATCTATTGCCATAAAAATACTAATGGAGTCAAGAGTGGCAATTTCAAGCAATACCCAACTGAGCTTACACAACAATTCCATACTGAAGGTTAAGGATTCACATGAACATGGGGCTGAGCCAATTTAGAGTTTATGTTTTACATATCTACCCATGGGCACATAATTTTGCTTTTATGTCCTCATTATGTGAGTGGTAACAAATAAAAAAATCTTAAAGACCCCATCCTCATCAACCTTGTTTAAACTTGCCCCGGACTTGAAGTGAGATCGGAGCAGCCACAAGACCAGCATCATATATTTGAATGGTTTTTTAAAAAAGTAAACCAACCATTTATAATCAGGTTGGTACAAGTCAGTACATGTTTAAAATTGGATTGTTTGGAAGCAAGCTAGTATGCCAGCCAGCCTTATATCCAACAAATTAGTTCAAACGTTATTTAATCCTAAAGCCCCAATAACATTCTCTTTAAATTCAAACTCCAAAACAATTCTTAACAGCAGTATTTTAATCTCTTCAAATTAAAATCAAATCAAATTTTAATCTTAACCATAGGTCCATAATTACCACAAAAAATTAAATTATATCTAAAAACTTATTACATAATAAACCTTGTGAAATAATGAAATAATCCAAATTTTCAATGCATAAAATTCTTCATCCAACAATTGAACATACGTATGGCATCAGAGAAAGCCCTACTTTAAATCATTTGCATAAATGATTTACCAAGATACAACTCTAACCAGTTACTCCATGGCAATACTTCAAAAAATTTCTCAATGAAATAAATAAAGGAAGCATAATTTGGAGACTTACCCTTTTCATTGCCTCCAGAAACATTTGAGGAATGTCATTGGAAGTTTTCTTTAGAATTGTAATGAGATGCTTAATGATTTCAGAAGTGCTCGTCCCATGCATTACAAAATGTGAAATGATTTCTGGGCCAAGATAATCCTACAGTTATTCAAAAAGTTGTAATATTCTGGTAAACTATACGACCCAGGGATCTGAAATGAGACTTACAATCAATGTCAGAATACTGACTATAATACAATATTAGATATTCCAATGCATATGAGAATGAGAATGAGAATGTGAACACAAAATAGATCAACACAACAAATTCATAATAATCACCCTTTGCCTATGAATGATAACAGCATAAAGCTCTGTATCATCAAAATTAAAAAAAAAAAAAAAAAACTTTACATGATGGCATGAAACTAAGATTCTTAAATTAAATATATTATTATGTCACTATACAGCAATGTTGTGTACTTTTGGAATTGATTCAAATACCATGATAATGCAAGAGCAACATATATCTTGCAAGAGCAGCATATAACAGGATATGCAAAATCACATGCATTCATGCACATCAATGTATGTACAAACAGCATGCCGTCCATAGAAGAATTTATTAACATCTTACTCTACAACTCAAGTATCATAAAGCCAAAAAGATTACTACATTCATTTGTATCATCTTCATATTCATACATTCTCTAAAGAACATATATGGCATCTAATCCCACATGCATACATATACACTTTTGTATCAATGCAATTACTGTTGTATCAATGCATACATATACCCAAGCATGCATGTATATACATATGAAAATATAAATTTATGGTAGGTTTTAAAGTATTTATCCAGATATCAAACCTGTATAGAAGCACATATACAGTTGTATGGAACAAGCGCTAATGTAGATGCTAATGTGTGTTGATGTCTGAATATAATTGTGATAGATGTATCAACCAATACAGCTAAAAAAATTTACCCTGGAAACAGTATTGTTGATCACTAACTTAGAAGCAGCAAGTAATACTGCATCTTTATTAGTTTCTTCAATATATTCTTCATTCGCATATTCCTCTTCAGTCTCATCTGTCAATTTAGATAAGTGGTGTAATGCTTATTGCATCAATAAATAATACAGAAAATATGAAGCTTCTATCCATATTTTCATGGAAATAACAGATGAATCCCCTAATAATACTACTAAAGGACTGTAAAGAACCTGAAATGTTAAGTATTTGTTGACAAAGCTTCCAAAACTTCTCAACAGTGGAAGAATCTGGGTAATATCCCAGACTCTCGAGTGTTGTAGATGCATAATTTGACTTCCTGAACAAGTTCCACATTTCTGCAAGTATGATGGAAACCTAAAGAAGTATTTAATCAAAATTTAATGGATCATCTAATAACATCAAATGTTCAATTCTTAAAATCCACAAGATCTTTAGATTTCAATTTGCAAGAACAAAATGAGAACAGACTCTGAATGGAAGAACAGCTCGACGCCTTTCCTCATGGACTACAACCAAAGAGCACATGATGTGTTCTAGCTGTTCAAAGAGATTAGTTCTCTTGGACAACAACACTGTTAAAGATACTTCAGAAGGATTTTCACTATCAATTGAGCACAACGACCAGGCTACTTGCAAATGCATATTGAGAAGTACAAAACCAAGCACCTGAAAACAGGGAAGCCTTGTGAGATAATGCTCAAGCAGAAAAAAAAAACTCCTACGATTTAAAACATGCCTCATCATCCAATCCTTTTACATCTCTAAGAATGCCAGCCAGATCATCATATAAGTCTTCATTAACAACATTTTTCTTCAGTTGAAGCTCATACAACCGTTTCAAATTAACCAAAAGAGAATACTCATCATCGCCAACCTGCAATGTCAAAGTCACAGTTCATTAAAAATTTGGGGTTTACATGCATAACACATAATTCTTATGTATTACCTAAGGTCTAATATCTACTTGTATAACAATTTAGTACTCCATCACATTAAGGTCTAATATCTACTTGTATAACAATTTAGTACTCCATCACATTGAAAAGTATGAATGACGATGTGTAAATTACTTTTAAAAAGTTAAAATTAGTATATATATATATATATATATATATATATATATATATATATATATATGCACCCACCTTTACAGCCTTTATGGCTGCCTTCAGCTTGTCTAGTAACTCATTCTCAATGTCTTTGAGCTTATTTTGAGCATAATCCCGCAAGTCAGCTTGACTCTCGGTGGAACAAAAGGAGATAGCCTTAATGCAGGATTTCAAAGCATCCTCTTCTCCATGTTTAAAGAATGCTTCGGCAATAAGATCCAAAACAGATTTAAAACTCTGAATAGGTGGCAAAAAGAAACAGCCTTGTTTAGTCAAACATCAAAGGCAAAAAAAAAAATTAAATAAATTTTGCAGAGTGCAAATCAACCAACCTGCTCCCGTCTTTTTAGAGAGTAAAGCTCTAGGTTCAAAAGTAAGAGAATTTCAACTAATGACGGTAACTTTGCTTTATCAGCAATATATTTTTGCAGCAGTTGTGGATAGCTCTTCATTAAGGCAGCAGTTATTTCTCGCCTGTTATTATCTATGGCCTCCTGTGAAAACGAGCAGTATAGAAAACATAAAACATTGTCCAATGGCAGTCTACATGCTCATTAACTTGAGCTTCCGGAAGAGTCGTTATGATGATTATTAAATTTAAAAAATTGATCCAATGTTATTATAAAATTTAATTAAATGTCTTACTTTATTTCAGGACTCAGAATGATCCCGAAGATTAAGTAGAAAGAATTGTACTGAGTATTGCTGTCAATATTGATGTGTTGGCCCAAATGATGATAGCAATTAGTCAATTAATAAAGGATTCGAGATCTCGACCATAAAGAAGTAATAACAGTAACATCTATCTTAGCATTCTATCTTCTAAATATCTTTTCCACTATTCTAATTTTGCAGATATTTCAATAAATGTCTGGCCCATTAGAATTATGTCATCAATGAAAAATATAACCAAGATACCGCACTATGAATATTATTAGTATGCACTCCATAGCTAGTACAAAAAGATCCTTTGTTATCCTTGATGTAATTGTACTATAATTAAAAAAAAATTATTTTATCTCTTCACAACTATTTCTAAGGATAGTTGATGCCCCATCATACAAATTTTAAATAAACTTCCAATATGCTTTAGAGACAAATCAATCTTAATTCGCACCAAATCAATTCTCATGATACCCTATATATCTTTTAAACATCAATAAAACCATATGAAGATCTTTACTCAGCTCCCTTTATTTTCCATAAATCGCCATAATACAAAAGTCACTTCTAAAATTAATGCTTTAGGCATGAAATCAAATTGATTATCTCAAATACCGTAATTTCTCTAGGCTTATGTTCTCCAATACTGTCCCGCAACTTCATTGCAAGACTCATGATTTCAAATGATGCATTATTAATCTTTATATAAAGCCAAAAACAGAAGAAACACAATATAGTCATAATAAGTATCCCTGGACAAAGAAATGTCACAACCCACGGCCCCTCATGTTGGACATAAGAACAAAGGAGGGGATCAACTCTTTCAATGGTCCCACATAGCAAGACATCTAAGTGGCCAAGAAAAACTACAATTCATACATACATATATGCATTGATGTATCAGCAAAGATGCATTGAATTTATTGTATATAACACAATACATCCTCTAGTCCACTGGGTTTCCACAAAACATAATTATTAAAAGACAAGAATAAAAATAACTAATCATTGATTTAGAACCTTTCCAGCATTTTCAGGACAAGAGATTATAACAACTGCTCATAACTTAAGGATCTAGCATAATCCAGCCCGTATAATGATGCTTAAAAGGAAAATATAACATCCAGTACCTTTTGGGCTTTTGTATAATGCGGCTTACGGTTGTCAGTGGATGGAACAATCTTCTCTCCAACCGCCTTCTTGGTGGAAGCATTAAGCAGACGAACCAGATTTGTAGCATCCACATCAGTAACTTCAATTGTTGGAGTTTCATCAAGAAGCATGGAAATCATACACTTCCAATCCTGTCAAAACAGTAACAAAGTTATCATATATACATAGATTGAAGATACAATTAATGCTCTAGATTTTACAGCATATCATAGATAAATTTTAATTTCGACGTGTAACAGAGGGTCGTGGGTAAATTACTATACCTTCATGGCCTTCATATCATCCCAGACATCATCAATAACGTATGCACTCAGGATTGGATCATCAGGAAATTCTCGAAGTATTTGCAACATTCTTCCCAAGTGAACTTCAGAAGTTTTATCATCTTCCCCTGAGAATATGTTTGGCTTAACAAATAAAATAGATTAAACATAATGATGGAAGTATAGATTGTTCAATAAATAATAGAAGATCGTACCTTTGGAATTTGTTGATGAACCCTTCACATTCTGTGCAATCAAGTGATCATAAACTAATTCACCTATAGCACGCCTAATCATGGGAGGTTCATCAACGAGCAAATCATATAAAAGGGCCCAATTCCTCATCTGTTAGGAGCTGATGTCTGTGAAACCACACAGAAAATGATCTTTTAACAAAACCATTCTTTTTTTTCCTTTTCTGTTCTAGGGAAAGGTAAGCATGTTTACCTCAGAAGAAGCTTAAGAAGCCCTATGGCAGAAAGGGCAACAGGAATATCAATATCATCAGCAAGTTCAATCATTCTGTTGCAAAATCTTTCAGTAAAAAGGCCAAGAGATGGCACATTATCATCCACTTCATAAAGGTTTTGCAAGGACAGGACAGAAGTCTTCCTGACAGCAGCAATCTTCCGATGCAAACAGAAGAATAATGGACTTAAGATACATAGGAAGAAGAATACTCACAGTTCAAGTACGAGAAAATCAATATTTTTGAAAAAAATGGCTTACTTTGTCATTTAAAGTCCAACCTAGATATTTTAAATATAAATCCTGCAAGAATAGTGATGGGTAAGACAAGATCCAAATGCCAAGTGATCTAATACAAGAAACTCGAATGTCAGAATCAACATCTCGGTATCGGTGCATAAATAACCTGTTGAGGAAAGATGTAATGAGAAAAAAGAACATTCCCATTGAGCAAGAAATCATTTTATTGCAAGAAAAGTAATAAAAATTATAGAATCCCAGAGAAATCACCCTTGGAATAGTTTCCTCATCATCTCTTCTATGACACTTATCATTTTGTGGGTCTGAGTTAATCTTTTGTTCAATGACTCCACACGAGGTCCATCACTCCGTTTCTTCTTTTCAGCATTCAACTGTCTTTGAGTAGTCTCACGCTGGCCTGCTAGTATCTTGGCAACTGCTATAAGGGAAGTGACAAGCTGAAGGCCCACGAGTGTAGCCACATAGCGATAAATTCTAGGAGGTGTACTGGAAACAACATAGCAGATACGTCAATTTTTTTATGCATATCAGTGCATAAGAGTTTAATATACGACTTACCATGACAATGCAATGACATAGTCCATACATTTCTCAAATAAGATATTATCAAATAATGGCCCATTTTGACAATCAAGTACTAAAGTGTCCCAAAATGAAGCAAGGTTTTCCTTGAAGTTCTTAAGCTCCTTCCGCTTGGAGGTATATAGATCTTCAACTTCGCCCTTGTAACCATATAAGTTAAGTCTAAAACACTGGTGTACGTAGAGCAACTTTCACAAACATGTAAAAAATTGGAAGGAAAAAAAAAAAAAAAACATGTTCTAGCTTGCCATGCAATTTTGAATTTCAGGATACAGCATTAGCAAGCTCTACAAGTTTGACTACCACATTATCCACGTCAGTAGATTCAATGGTATCCACATGAAACTGATATTTAGCACCACATGCCTGCTAATTCAGAATAAAAAGAGTTACAGCGATGAATGAGAAAAAAAACAGAACAATATTAGCAGAAGACTGGCCATACTGCTCAACCAATCTCTTAACAGCATATGGGATAAGCTTGCTATTATACTTGATAATCTCTGCCAAATTATGTGCAACGGCAATGTTGCAATAAAATTAAAACCAGATAAAATATTTGTTATATATTTAAGAATTAAACTGGTGGAAAGATAGTAGATTTTGTTAACCATGTCATTGAGCAAGAATCACATACTTCAAGATGGACATCTTCAGAAAAACTGCATTAAGATGATCTCAAGGCATCTCACCTCAGAAAATACTTGAATGATGCTTATTATAATGTTTTAGGCTTCATTTGTGACAGCTTTCTAAAGCAGTTTTTTTAGTACAAAACAATTTTTAACTAAGAACTTTGGTAGTAGAAAGTTGCTTTAAAAAAAAAGAAAGCTGTCCTAAGCTAATCCACTACATAATCATGTGATTTGGTAGATTCCTTAATAATATTATTACAACAGTGAAGGTTTAGCGTTCTTCACCAAAATTATTCTAAAAAATGCATTTAATGAAGCTTATAAACCAATAGTGTAATGTACAAAATCTAATATTAAGGAACATGCAAAATGAATTTACATTTTTTTTCAAACAGCCAACTGGACAAATGTTAAATAAAATAACATATAAATGTTGTGCAAGGAGTATATGTTATGATCCAACCAAAAAAAAAAAGATAATTTTGCACATTTAAGCACATGTAAAAACCTACATCAACATGATAGGTTTGTGTAGTCCACCACGAACTAATGGTAGCAAATGCCATGCATACGTATATGCATTGCCTTCTATAGACAATGCATTGCAAACCCACAAATCGTAAAACATTTGAGGAATAAATAACTTGAAGAAAATTATACATGTATGTGCACATATTACATGACAACTAAGTTTAGACATCTATTAGCCTATTGCCCGGACCATTCAACTAGGAAATAGTTATAACCAAACAGGCATGTGCATGAATGTAACTTGAAAAAATTAAATGGTGTTGTGAGCCCCCTAGTACATGCAAACAAATGTGCAAACTAGAAGACAGTAAAATGTTAATGTCCGCAATGAACTATAAAAGATTTCAATAAGCACATCGAATACATAAAGTTAAGGCTGAAAGCGTGTGAATAACAGTTTCATTTGGTGCTATTGTACTCTTACTATGATGTGTTGTTTGAAGCAATAAATAAGTCGGTATTATTCGTATGGAAAGGAGCAAGTTGTTCTAACAGTGAAATGCAAAGATTCTAAGTTCATGGAGGTTATGCACGTCAAAGATGTGCATATATCAATTTTTAGCACATGTTTCTTGCACAACTCAAATTTGTGATGGATAAGAATTAACAGCAAAAATCATTATATTTTCCCTATTGCTATCAAGCATTAATTAAAAAAATGCAAATTAACAACTACAGGAACTATAAATTAGTATTCAGATGCACATAAATGTATGCAATTCAGGAAATACCCAAAAGCACACATTTCCGAAATGATTTCACACATTCTTCCAATATGTAATCTATAATTTGAACCCAGCAGTCTGATAAAGTCGGCAGATATGCATTACAAGCGAATAACATATTCTTCTGTAATCTAAACTTTCAAAAACGTCTTCATGAAAATAACTTTTTATTTTATCTTTTTTATTGCATGTTTTATGAATAATTCCACAAACAGTGTTTTATGATTTTATGCTATTGCGTTATTACAATAATTTCACTCATTCAATAACTTATTACTAGTGCATATGTATGAATTTTGTTATTCATACATATGCACTAGTAATATGAATAAAAATTATATAAGAAACTTTACTACATGAAATATGCCTTTTAAAGGGCAGATTTTACATTCTAACTAATCAGGATGAGTCATAGCTCTAGAATTTTGTGCTGAATATATTGTCAATATTTTCAAGTAAATAAAAAAACTCCCATTAAGGTACAGTTACATATCTTTACGTACGTCACTGTCTATCAAATGAAAAATAGAATTCTATCAAGCGAAAAAGGGAAGTCAGGTGATTTTTTAGCTTTGAAATTGATGTGAAACAATGTGATGAAACAAGAATTGCATATACGAAATTGATAAATTATGAAGGGTGTTCTCGGCTCAGAATCCGGGGTTAAAGAAGGGTTAAGAGAGAGAGAGAGAGAGAGCAAGGAGAGAGGCCGGCCATATAGAGAGTTAAGAGAGAGGGGATTATGTTAATTATGTGGGCCCACAAGGGAATAAACAAATATTAAATCAAATCTGAATTTAACTTCATATTTAATCTAATTAGTAAGTTTCCTAAATGGTTTCTAGCAATAGGAAAGATTTTGAATTCAATTCAATTAATTGAATTATCAATAAGGAAACTTTCATAATTGCTAGGAGGAAATTTAGGAGAGGAAATCAAGGCAATTGAATTTGAATTTTCAAATTATGTGAGCAAGAGGGAGGTCGGCGGGTGGCTTGGGTACGGTGGGGCTGGGTGGAGTCCGGGCAGCGGCTTGGTGGTTGGCCGGCGAGTGGGGTGGCCAAGGAGGTCGGGCGGGGCTTGGTGGTGGTGTGAATGTAAGGAGGGGAGGTGGTGGTGGGCCATCGGGTAGGGAGGAAGGAGGGCAGCTCGGGTGGGGTGGGTGGGGGGGGGGGGAAGAAGAAAATATAGAAGAAAACCAAGAGCTCACCCGCAGGGGCTGTTGGGTACTTCAATTGAGCCTCTCCAAGGCTTCACCACTCTCTCTAGAACTCACACAGAGATCCAAAACAAAAACTGAAATTTCATATCAATATTCATTAACTATTACAATGTAAGAGATCTCCTATAAATAGGTCAAAATGAAGAAAATCATAAAGACACAAATGCCCTCAGGGCTACAATAGCAACTCAATACCCCCAGGGGTAAACTAGGAAAAATAGAAAATGCAAGAACAAATAAAATACAAAATATATCAAAAGTAAAGACTCTGGAATGTAGCCGTCGATTTACGACTCCGACAACAGTACACATGTCGAAATCTCTAACTGATGTCCTCATCAGAAACCTTACACCCCAATACTAAAATTTAAAAAAATAATAAATTAAAAAAAACTGAATGTTCGTAGAGTCCTTGTCACACATGGACATTGTCTCACTCAATCCTACGGTAGCAATAACTTACATGCATGACAAGAACTGTTAGAAATGCCAGTAAAAACTTCAATTTTTGGCTATATGTATATTAACATTCTATGTCCTTATATGTAAACTTAGGAAAAGCCTATTTTAATTTTCCCATTGCTTATTAGAAATTAAAATAATGAAGATACAAAATGTGATGATGCGTATAGCATTAAATAGATGAAACTCATAAACAGTTGTCTCATCTCATTAACAAGAAAGGGTGATGGGGACATCAGATTTCGACACGTGTGCCATCGCCGGAGACGCCGATCGACGGCCATGATTCAGAGTCTTTATTTTTGATGTTTTATTTTATGTCATTTATATTTCATGTTTTTCCTTTTGTACCCCTATGAAGGAATTTGTGCTTGTTGTAGCTCAAGGGCAATGTCGTCTTTATGTTTTTATTTCCGGATAGCCTATATAAAGGCTTTGTCATTGTATTTCATAGAGGATGATTGGATGAATGAAATTTTCTACTTTATGTTCTCTTTGTGAGTGCTTGAAGATCCCTTGGTGAGTTCTTCATTTGAGATCTCTTAGTGAGTTCTCTAGGTAATTGCAATCCTTGTTTTTCATTTTTCCAACTCCCTCCTTCCCACCACAAGAAACCCCACCGAGCTTCACCCGAAACCTTAGCCGCCGCCCCTTGGGTTTCCGCCGCCGGCCACCCTCACAACCCCGGCCGCCCACCTCACCGACGCCCCTCCCCCACCCGACCAATTCCCTCTCTCCGTCAATTTCAAATTGAAAGTTGGAATTCAAATTTTGAATTATTTCCTAATTTGGAATTGCAAATTAGGAAAGTTCCCATGATTGAGTCCAATTTCAAATTAATTTAATTTGGAGAGTTTAAATCCCTTTCCACATCATCAAATCAATTTGGAAACCCACTTTCATCTCTCCCCAAACCCCTCTCTCCCTAGCTATTCCCCGGCCCCTCTTTGGGCTCCCCATTAAGGAGTTAATTATTCCTCCCTAATTTAAAATCTAAAAATGATTTCAAATATTTTCCCCCCACTTACAATAAAACTGAAATTAATTTCAGTTTCATTTCCCTCACCCCCCCCCCCCCCCCCTCTCTCTCTATCTCTCCACTATCGGCCCCTTATTGGCTCTCTCATTTAGTGAGCATTAATTCCCCTTTTAATTTTGGGATTTCAAATTTAGATCCCAAATATTTTCCCTCCTAAATTCCTTAAGCTGAGATTAATTTCAGTTTTCAAATTGGGTTTGGATTTGGGTATTTGGAAGGGTTTGAAAAGTTTGATATTTAAAATAGGAAATTTCATCACCTATCACTTAAAGCAGATGGTGGGGGAATGGATGATGGACCCGATCAAGATCCCATGGTTCCGTCGTCCCGGGCCATCGTGGTCCCTGGTCTACTTAGTCAGAGGAGGTAGTCGACCCAACCTGACAGAATGATCCTTGTCGGCAGCCATAGGTTGCTTTGTCCAAGGGGACCTTGTAGACCTGGGTTGGATGTTTGTCTAAGGGGACAAATTTGAATCCACCTTAGCTAACAGAGGGCTTTGTGCCCTATCAATCATATCCTATTGATTTATATCTCAAGGATTTAACGTCATTAAGGAGCGTATTGGCTCTGGCCATAACCGGTATTTCGTGGTGACTTTTGGCGGCAAAACCACTCGGTTCAAAGGGCCCCGGGTCATAACCGTTTATCCTGTGGTGCCATTTGGCGGCAAACCGCCGGTCAGAGGACACGTACCACGTCCTTACTAGCAGGAGATTGTTTGAGAATGGATCCTAGTGATATTTTCGACTAGGCATTTTGCTCTTTTGTGAGCTAAAGTAAATTTTAATTTGTCCACCTCGCAAACTGTTGAAAATATTTTTTGGATTTTGGGATTTTTGTGGAGTTTTGGATTAAGTGAACTTTTGGAAGACATTTGAAATTATTTGTGAACCCCTCCGGTCGAGATAAACATTCAACACGGCCATCATCGGGGTGTTATAGGTCATTTGAAAATATTTATGTCTTGAACCTTGTCAACCCTATCCACTTGCCGATAGGGGATCGAATTTCGTAAGCTTTGTGCTCTTGTTAGTGAATTCATATTATTATAGGCCTTGAAGGTCTAATATGAATGTATTAAAACAAATACACTGGTCGCCACGACCGTGTATCTGTTTGAAGGTTCGAACCATGTCGACTCCTATTGATCCGTATAGAAGGATCGGGTTCGAACTTGAATTCACTTATCGACCCATGCAGCATCCCTAGGCGTCACGTGTGTACTAATAACACGCTTGCCGGACCCATGCGAGTGTTTTGATTGTATACCCTCTTTTAGTGTACCTTAAGTGTGTACAAACTACAGTGCACGTGCAAGGGTATTTTGGAATATTCATGAAACGCCTTCTGTCCGCTTCCAAGAAAGTCGCGGATCCGGTGGCGTGGCGTAGCAGTTTCTGAATAAAGTTGTTTGCTGCTTGGATCGCATGTGCTTGTATTTGTTATAATTATTTCATATTTGCTTGCAGACAATATGTTGGATGCACGACTATTGTTCATCAAGAAAATGCAATCCTCCATAATCTTATCCAACTCAATGTTCAAATTTTAGTTGAATTGATATTCACTCACTTTTGATTTGATCTGGCTTTCTCTTTCCAGAACTCGTATAGAAACCAATAAGTGATTCATCGATTATGCCGTCTACCTTGTTTTCTGTCATTAGCTTGCAGAACTAATCACTTCTACCTTGGATGATTGCATCCTTACCAATGCCTTACACTTCGAAATCAGTTACCAATATCTTGAATCAATAACTTGTCATTTTCACAGCATTATTGAATTCTGACATATTGAATGCAGAATGGATCTTTGGTATCAACTTATGATCATTAGCATATAATGTGTTATCATCCACTTTGATTTGCAGATATGTTAATGTGTCTATATTACAGAATAATCATTATAGATCTTTTGTATTTATCTATAGATAGCACGCCATATGTACGACAAGTCTTTTTTTTATAATTCGTAGGCATCTACATTTGTTGTAGTCATCCGATATTTATAGAGAACTATTGTACTCATTTGCAAACTAGCTCCATATTCATAGCAGACTGTTGTACGCATCTATAAGCAAGTGCAGTCCTTTGATTATTTGTAGGATACTATGTTTCTTGTATATGACCTTATGATGTCATTGAGAGTTTATATGTCAGATTTTGTTGGTTGTAGGAGAGTCAAATTTTGGCTTGAACTTAGTATGCATTCTTCAAACATTTCTCCTTTGCACTACCACTCTCTTTCTTTACATATGCATATAGGAGATATTATCGTTTGCGTATGATAAGTGCCCTTTTTATTTGAGCTAGGCTTATCTCGTTGCACCTTAGTTTAGGCTTGATTTTGTGCAGTTCGTTAAAGTCCAAGCTTTCTGTGTCCAACGTTTCGTTCAAGTCATATGCAAGTTTGGCTCAAGTTTGAATCAAAGTTCGTTATCATTTGATATGAATAAGTCCATGTCCTTTGCAGTTTGTTCAAGTCCCCTGAGTCCTTCTTGTAAGTTCAAGATTGAGTCTTTATTCAATTCTTGCTTGAGTTCAAGTCCAAGTTTTTGTTCTTTTCATTTGAGTTTGAATTAAGCCTTTTATTAATGTCGTTTGAGTTCAAATGAGTCCAAGTACAAGTCCCATTTTTGTTCAATCAAGTTCTATCCATGTTCATAAGTCCTCTGCTCTTGTTCGAGTACAAGTTCTATGTCCTTGTTCAAATTGTTCAAGTCAAGTCCGTGTACACAAGTCTTCTGCTTGAGTTCAAGTTCAAATGCAAGTCCCCTGTTGTCTTTCAAGTTTGATTGCATGTTCAAATTGTTCACTGTTGTTCAATCCGGTCCGAGTTCATAAGTCCCCTGTAGTTCACTTGAATTCAAGACATTCTTTGTTTCGTTTGCATTCGAACTTATTATTGATTGTTTAAGTTCGAATTAAGTCTATTTGATGCTCGAATCAATGTCCAAGTAAAGCTCCAAATGTTCCAAGTACAATCTAGCATTTACCCGAAATTTCGGCAGTCTTCCGGCGTCTCCTCCGTTTAGGGGAAAACTACGGAAAACTGGGCCTCCCGCCACGCTAGAGAAAAGCGTGCACGGTAGGTGCCCTCAGACGAGGACACCGCGGACGTAATATTTTTATTCCCCACCAAGCCAGAGAAAGGCGTGCATGGGTTGTGGACATCAATTTAAAATAAGCAATTTATAATTTACCCCGCCTCGCCGTAAGCGTCGCACTGGGTTCCCTTCCCACCACACTAGAGAAAAGCGTGCATGAGTTGGTTTTCCGGTCCGACACTAACGGCGAAAATGGGGTATTGATTACCCGCCCCGTCGCAAGCATCGCAACGATATCCCTTCTCACCACGCTAGAGAAAAGCGTGCATGAGTTGGTCATTCGCCGCGTTGCAAGCGTCGGGAAAGGGTTTTCAAAGTTTTAGAGTTTAGGAGCTTATACCTTAGCTTTCGTCAGTGTCGGCACGAGGATCGAGGGAGGGAGAGGCTTTAATTTATAATTAGTGATAAATTAACTATAATTAGTTGTATTTGATCTACAAGTAATTATATTTAAATTAAAATTAATTATAGATTAATGAGATATAATTTATAATTAATTAAAAAGTAATTATAATTAATCACATTTAATATATAATTAATTATATTTAATTTAAGACTAATTATAAATTAATTGAATTTAACCAATAATTAATCATAAATTAGTTACAATTTAGCTATATTTATTTATAACTAATTATATTTTAATTTAAAATTAATTATAGCTTAACTCAATTTGATTTGAGATTAATTATAATTAATCCCAAATAATAATAATAATAATAATAATAACAAACCTTAAATGATGAGATAGGGCTCGGTTTGGAGAAGGCAAGGGCGGCTTGAGGAGTTTTTACGCAAGCAGAGGGAGAGGGGATCGGAAGCTTGAGCTCGGTTGGAGAAGGTATGAGGAAGAAGATCCCTCTCTCTCTCTCTCTTCTCTCTCTCTCTCTCTCTCTCTCTCTCTCTCTCTCTCTCTCTCTCTCTCTCTCGGCTTGGGGTCGGCACAGGAAGAAGTGGAGTTCGGGTTTGACGGGAGGAAGAGCAAGGTGTCGGAGAGGGGAGATGCTTCGGGACAAAGCATCGAATGGAAGAGGCGAGTGAGAAGCAGAGATCGTGAACAGCCGAAGAGGAGGGGTTTTGGTTGCTTTTAAAGGCCTCAGAGAACAACGAACGAGGAGCTTCATACGGGAATCCCGCGAGGAGACGCTAACGGCACCGAATGCACAGGGATTTTGACGGGATTTCAGGCGTATTTTGCGGAGGATTTCGGCAAAATTCTGGGATCCGTCGGGCAAGGTATGATTTTGAGCCCCTTTTTTGTTGTTTTCCATTGGATATAGTAAGCAGGTCAACAAAGGGCAAATCAAAGAAAGAATGGGATGCCATTTTCTGTATATCATAATACAGCTCTATAAACTAAACAAAAAACACTATTCTTATTTAATGCGGACTAGAAGCCAGAAGCCTGAAGCAAAAGCAATCTTGAATTTATTACTTTGAAACACCAGCAATAAACTCTATAAGCCGGCTCTATAAGCTCCTACCCTAATCTCTACATCTCTCCTCACCACTGGCAAAGCTTCCAAGGAATGTCCTAAAATTCCAAGACATTAATTCTAAGGCTCCTCTATTCTCTCAGTTAGAAAAGGAAATCCGCCAATTATCTCTCAATTCCTCTATAGAAACTCCAAATCTTGCTCCCAAGATTATAGCTCCACCATATGTCATAAAATGCCAATTCCTATTGATTCCAAAAAAAAATTTGCACCTTTATTCCAGATCAATTTCAACTTGTGAGCCAAAGTTTCAACCAATATTAAAATTTTCATTGTTAGATCAAAATTGTGAAGGATACCTTTGGTTATACAATGGATCTGGAGATATACAATAATGAGGAGAGATTGCAGACAACTGCAGAGTCTCATTTCAGCTTGAAGGAACAAATGGCCAAGCAAATCATTGATTATGCAGCCACAATGATAGATGCCTTTGAAGCTCTTGATATTAAGGAGGCAACACCATCATTTGCCCCACCACCGATTGTCCAAACATAAGAAGAGCCATCCACTAGGAGACAACAACTTATAGGGAAAATCCACTAAATAGAGAAGTTAAGAAGATCCAAAAAATAATAAATGATGAAAACCTACCCTTCAAGGTTAAAAAAATGTTTGAATTCATCATACATCTATTGAACTATCCAAACTAAGGTAATTGATAAATTTTTTAGTTTCTAGAAACTCATTTCGTGATTTATGATTATTTTATTAGAAAGAATTTTATATTTGCTCGTTTAAAGTTGCCCTCAAACACTTTGGGTTGGTGGAATTCATGATCTAAAAATTAGGACTTATAAAACATGGAATGATTAAAGTTTAAAAGATTGTTAAAAGCTTAATCCATCCCATCAGAATAAAAAGTGAATTTAAACAAAATGTAAAGTGGGTTAGCAAGAAAAACATTAGAGTAATACATGTTAATTTGAAAGGCAGGCAACTGCATAAAAAAATTTTTGGTCATGAAATCAGTATTCATAACATATACTTCATAAAAGCATCTGCAAATAAGTAAAGATTATTTCAATTATTGTTTTCATTGAAGCTACCATAAAATCTCTTGCCCTTAAGAAAAAAAATAGATCTATTTCCATTGGGTAAAAGGCTCATCACGCTACTGTAATGAAGAAGAATAAGAGATTGTAAGTTCAATTATAGAGGAGCAAGACCAAAAACCACAATGCTATTATTACAGACAGCCAGTGCTTGAATTTATATCAAAAGAATAAACCAAAATGGGAGGGTAAAAAAAAGACCCTTGCTAACACTTCAGTCGAAGTCTTAAAATAGGAGAGATTACAAAAACAGATCTTCAACTAGCCTTGATGTTCCATGCACATGTGAGAGAGGACGCTAGGGAGGAACATTTAAACTTAAAGTTTCAAGTAACATCAGCCAATCATCGACACTATTTTGAGCCTAGATAGTGAAAAGAACATTATCTTTGAAGCCTGAGTTGAGAACCTTAACTAGCTAGTGCCTAATATACAAAAACATATTCTATGAATTGGTTTAGGAAAAATAATGTTTGTCAAATATCCAGGCAAAGCAATCATAAATTTGTTTTCTCTAAATATTTCAATGATGAGATAGTCAACAAAGTTGCAAACTTACACCATTAGATGTATGCCATGTGATATTAGGTAATCCATATATGTGGGATAAGAACGCTATTTTTAAAAAGACAACAAAAGTTTGCGGATGTAAATGTATAGAGGCAACCAATCTACTATTCCACCATCATGGGATATAATGCAGGCCATTAGACAGGATGATCCGAACTCAAGTATCATCTTCGTCATGAAAAGTACAAGAAGCGCCATCTCTGCATCAGACGAGGGAGATTGATCCATTTGTACCTTCACATAAATCACTGGCTAACCAAAGGAAAAAATGGAAGAACTATTCTAGGAGACTAAACAAGAGGACCTCTCATCCTCTTAAAAACCAATTTGCAATAGCAAAAAGCTTTAAAAAAAACGTGATTCAAAAAGCTCTAAAAAAATTTGCAAAATTACTACTAGAATGGTTAGAAGTGCGATAATTAAAAGAAGAGGGACTAAATAGCAATTAGCCATTTAAACTTCAAAGATGAAGGGGCAATCAAGGATAGAGGAGAGGTTAAATTCATGCGACAAAAGAATCAGGAAATTTTCTAAAATGCTTTCCAAATATTCCTCCTACTTTTTAGAAGAGGCCCAGCCAACTAAGCAAGTAATTTAAGAAATATTCCATTAATTCTACTATTCTTATATTAAATTTGAATTTTGATAAGCATTAACATAAAAAGAGTGTCTTCTTCAAAAGCATATAAATATCTAGGCATTTTCTTATCAAGGAAGGCCACAAATAGAAGTCAAGAAAAAACCTTAGAAATAAAAATAAAAAATTGGAATGATTGAAGCTTATATGAAGATATAAGTTTCCTCATCCAATATCACTCTCTCCCTCCCATTCATTATCTCCATCCATAGATGCCCTCCTTCCTTTCATCCATCCCTCCCTCCCTCCCTCCCTCCCTCCCATCCATTATCTCTCAGATTCTCCATAGAAACTTTAATAAATCTTTCTCCCAAGGTTATAACTCCATCATAAAGTTATAAAACTCAAATTCTACTGATTCCAAAAAGTCTTTTGCACCTCAATTCCCAATCACAAAAAATATATCCAGCAAAATTCCGTCACATGAAACTTCTCTAATAGTGTAACTGATGTCAAGTTTCTCAAAACGAAAGTATGCAGATAAAAAATGCGCTGGCTGGGAAAGAAATGGAAAGGCACCGTGCTCACCAATAAGCCGCCAGTCCTCCATGGCCCCTACAGCCTTGGCCGAGGGACCGCGCTTCCTCCTCGCCTTGGGCGAACGATTTCCAGCCGCATCAAAGAGCCAGTCACCATCACCATCATCACCGGACAACTGCTCGCCATCAGCGGGGAAACGGTCGTTCTTCTCCGGGTTCGACCCACTCGATTTGGACGGCCCGCCGTCCGAGTGTTCCAAAACCCTAGCCTTCTTCTGCTGATCGAGAGATGAAGCACGCGAGTGTTAGGAATTAGACAGAAATGAAAATGGGAGGAAATTCATTTGAAGATAAGCTCACCGGGCGGCGGACGGAGGCCTCCGAGGTTACTCCGGTGTTCTCCATATCCGGATTCCAGATGAATCACTAAAATGGAAGAATGATGGGAGTGACGAGACTGAGAACTAAGTGAAGTAGAAAACCCTAGAAATTCGAAGGAAATCAAGTAATTGGAGCTTTTGAACCTGCAATCAAACTACAGAAAGCATCTAGGCTCGACGGAATGCTGTGGCGACCACTCCCGCCTATTTTGAGCGCCAGCAGATAGAAAGTCCCAGTTGAGCCTGGCTTGTACTGGAAGGAGACTCGGAGACTCAGTTAATTTAACTGGCTTCCGGTTGAAGAATGCAAGCAAAATGAGCAAAATGGGCAAAATGGTAAATCCGTAATTTAAGCTAAAAGATGGCTTGTCTAATACAGTGCAGTGCTTTTAAAAAAAAAAATAAAGTTATATTTTTATGATTTTACTTTTTTTTTTTAGTTTTACATCAAATTGTTCTAGGTTTTTTTAATATTAATAATTGTGCTGATCTAAAGAATAATATTGCATCTATCGTTTCCATAATTTTATCTAAAAAAGTTATACTAATTTCAGTGATGATTGAGGAATAATATAGTAGATAGGGAAGTCAAAATAGATTTTCGAGTTAGAGTCTAGTCAAATTCAAAATTGATCGGCCCTTAACAAGTTCGACTCAGCCCATCCTATTTGTTCAAATGGGCTAAAAATTTATACATGAACCCAGCATGCTCAATCCACTAATCTGGTTGAGTCCGACAGGCGAGTGCAAGTGGGTGAGCGGGCAAGTGAGAGTGAGGGTGAGTGTGTGAACAGGCAAGGCAACGAGGGCGAGAGGTTGATCGCGTGCAGCGAGGTGAGAGGAGATCGAGTGAGGGTCGATCAAATGGGTTGTGTTCAACTTCATAAGTTAACATGAGCCCGATCTTATATGTTAATCGGGTCCAAAATAAATAAATAAACTTGAACCCAACTAGTTCACTTGACGGGTCGACCCGAACCCATAATTTTTTGGGTTGGATTTTTAGGTCAGATCATATGTTGACACCTATGGTAGTCGATGGATGGTGATCATAGTCATGTGATCATAATTGGGAAAAGATGGCCTGTTAGCCTTAATCAAGTAACAGTGGTTGGAGGATTAAAGTCGGTCGATGGTAGTTGATGAATCGTAGTCAAGTAATGGTATTTAGAGAATCTTAGTATGGCAAATGTTGTTGGTAAATCAGAGTTAGGCAATAATAGTCAAAGGATCAAAGTTGAGTGATAGTGGTTAGGGGACATAGTCAGGTGACGGTGGTTGGAGGGCTATAATTAAGTGGCATCAACTGGAATACTGTAATCTTGCAATGACAGTTGAAGGAAAATAGTTGAGAGATGGTATTTGGAGGAACATAGTGATGTGAGGTAGTCAGAATATCATAATTGAGATATGGTAATCATGGGGGTCATAATTATGCCATTATGATCAAAGAGGTTGTGGTCAGACAATAATGGTTAGTAGATTGAAGTAGGACGATCACGATTGTAGGATAACAATTAAGCAACAATAATTAAATGATCATTGTTGGGTAATGGTGGTCAGGAGGTGGTTGCTATGCAATGGTGTTTTGCATATCATAATTACATGATGGTGGGAGAACCGAAGTCCACTAATAATAATGATGACTGTTGGTAGATTATAATCATGCGACTATAGTTGGAGATTCGTAGTTAGGCATGCTTGCCGGAATATCATTATTAGGTGATGGTGGTTATGTTATGCCCCATAATCTAATTTGAAAGAATTTTTCATTTATTTTTTAAATAAATAATAACCAAAGCTATCTAATATTATCTATTAATAAGAAGCAGCAAAATATATTCTATAATTTAAAGTAACAATATATGCATCTATATTCAATCCAAAAAATCATATATATATTACTCATGATATATACAATCATATCATAACTATTATTTGCTGAGTACAAAAGAATAACTAGAACAAAAGGAACCATAACCTGAAAATTTTGATCAGCCTCACACTCCTGCTCACATGCCCTGACCTAAAATCATTTAACCATATATAATGAGCTTAAAAAGCCCATCAAGTCACCAAAACATACAATTGAAATCAAAGCACGACAAAAGAGCAATATGCATATCAACATTTAAACCATAGCAGTTGCATTCATATGATCATTGAATCAATGCAGAAATATTAAAATTTACATATAGTAGTAATAAAATCTATAATCAGTAAAATAGTACAGTACGAAAGCCTGTAAAGTAGTAAACCAATATGAGTATCAAATCTATAAAACAATCATTGTATCCGTAATACTAATTAATATAGAAATTGTATAAAGTATCAAATCAAAACATTAATAAAAACTATTGAAATCAAATCAATGTAGTAAACTCATATATGAATGTACATATATTATCCAGTTATTCTATATCAGTATCAAATCAGTATTTTACATATTCAATATATCACATGCTTATTATACAGTGAATCAGTAATATGAAATAATATCAGTATCTATATCAATAACAATAACAATCTAGTGGCAGGAGTAGTAGAATAATGTAATAATACTAAATCCATTCATTAATAATAAGAATAATGATTCAAAAATATGCAGTTTAGTAGTCACACTAAGCAAATAAGAAGTTCTAATTATCACGGTGTTTTTCAGTATTGTATAAGTATCAGTAAATAGAGTCATTACTATTTGCCCGTTAGCATAGTAATCATCTACTTATAACTCCCAATCAGTATCACATGAATTAATAGATGATAACATCAAATCACAGTATTTAAAAGAAAGCCCATCGGCCCACCATCCTATACAGATCGATCAGTCTCCAATCAAAGAGTCAACTAGTCTTTTACACACATAATATTATCATAGTACTATAGCAATAATTTTAATAATATATTCATGCTTATTTTTAATGCATTGTAACAAATAAAATATAATTGAGCTTAATTTAGAAATTATCCAAAATGACATAATGGTAGAAAACAAAGAATCCTATTAGGCAAAAATAAACATTTTTAGAAATTTACCAAAAAACCAAGAATTGTATAAAATGATGTTTTAAAACTTTATTATATTACACAACTATTTTTACGTGATAAAATAAATTTTTAGGTACACAAAAATCATTCTATTTTCAAAATCACACGGTGAAAATTTCAAATAAATACTCATAATCATGATATCTATAATATACAAAAAGTTATGCTGTGAAAGTTTTGTCAAAACAAAGTTATTCAAGTTTTTCGGTAACGAAAACACAAATTTGATCATAAAAATATCAAAAACTCAAAATCTTTGAAATTATAAATAGGCTAAAGGTTCCTTATAGCGAGACGAGCAAATTTTCTAACAGGCTCGATGAACAAAAATTGTACCGCAACCTCTAAAACAGGGCTTTTAGTTTTTTATATCCTCTGATTCTATCTTAAATTCACTTTAGGCTTCTCTATTAACCGTTGGCTTAAAAAGAAATATATGGAATTAATTGATTCATATATGGGATTTAGATATTTAAGATTAAATAATAATATACTATTAATATAATTAATTTAATTTATTTATTTTAATAGAAAATTTAAATAAATTATATTAGGACTTAAAAATTTATAAAAAATATTCATAAAACAAAACATGTTATTTAAAAAATAACGATAAAATCGGTTTACAACATGGACACAGGATGGTCTTGAAATACTCACTTGTACCGATATGTACCAATTTCTTAATGTTTTTCACAGGTGCTAAAAAATTATGAAAAAATTCGTGCAAGTAAACTATTTCGATCAAAATACTATGGAAAATATGAGTTGTGATTTGGAGTTATAATCACTCTAAAAAAAAATTGACAAAGTCAAAATATGGGTTATTACATGTCAGATGATCATTGTTGGGTGATGGTGATCGAATGAATGTAATCTCACAAAGATGGTCAAAGGATCATAATTTGTGGCCAGATATTGAAAATGAAATGACAATGGTTGTCTGATGACAGTGGCCCCATGAAATTAATCGCATTGTGGCTTTCCAATAAATCCTCGGGATTATTCAAGCCTATAAGCTTAATTAAATATCAAGCCAATATGCACTTATATATAGAATTGAGGCTTATTTATACTTTTTTATGAGTGGCATGTTCAATAAATATAACAAAAAATTGGAACACTTAATAAAAATGTCTCGCATTAATTCTCTTGATTATTCTTTCAACATGTCAGTGCATTTTGTGATGTCGTAATTAAGTGATATCAAGGTCATTCAATTTGTCTAGTTGAGATGCTCAACTTAAGTACAAGCATCAAGATTTGGAGATTGTTGGTCCCTCATATAACTTTTAAAAAAAGTAATTATATTTTTAAGTGTTTTATATAGACTTGTTTGAACTTTGATCAAATCACTCTTTGAGTCAATTGGATCATCTCATTAAGATGTTTAGTGTGGCGCCTCTAGGTTAAGCATGTGGTTCCGCATGTTCTGAGTCGAATAAAAAAAGCCTTGAGGAGAGAGGAGAGAGGAGAGAGGAGAAGGATTAATAGAGGATGAAAATATTTTTTGGGCTGCTTTCGGTCACTTTTAATTGTCACTCTAGTTTAGAAAGTTGTCTAAATCAAGGTAGGTCACACTATATATATCTTAATCTTTAAAATATGAAGTTTTTATCTATTTTTTTGATTAAATTTTTATTTCCGTTACAAAAAAATGAGATTAACATTTACGCTGGTAAAACTTTCATCGTGTAAATTTTAATATATTATAGATATTAGGATTATGAATATTTTCAATTTTTTTGAAAATTTTACAACATGGATTTTGAAAATTGTGAGATTTTTCTTGAATAAAAATTTATCTTCATGCTAAAAATAATATTTTAGTACAATTACAGTCATAAAATCAAGGTTTTGAAAACCGGACCGGACAACGAACCGGAACAAGGAGAGGTTCACGGTTCGATCGGTCTAACCGGGGTCGAACCGGATGACGTAATAAATAATAAGTATTATTTAAATTTAATACAATTAACATAAAAATAATGTTATCATTCAAAGTATGAGATAAAAAATTAAATTAAAAAAAAAAACTATGAAACATAAAAACTTATATAATTAAGTAAAATAATTATTTTAAAATCTCACATAAAAGTTAAAAAAAAATTAAATATCATAATTATAAGAATTTACACTCAAAAAAATATGATAATTTTAAATTTAATTTATATATAACCATATAATTTAATATATATTATTATTAATTTATGTTACATGTTTAATATAAATTTAATTCTAACCTAAGTTTATAAATTTAATATAAAATTATTATTTATTTTATATTATATGATTAAAATATATTATACATGTTTATGATATATTGTATACAAAAGTTATTTTATAAATTTATATCTAAAATCATTAATAAATAAATAAAATTATTAATGATAAATTATTTTTTATTATGTATAAATAAATAAATTTTTATTGTTAACTAATAAATAATCATCACTCACATAAAAAATAATTAATTAAAAAAATCCGTTTAAAAATAGATTGTATACCCATTATATATGTTATGAACTCATACACTCCTCATCTCTTTTCTTTAGTCCCACATCCCTTAGAAACACTCTCTTGCTTTTGTTTATATAGCATATTTAGATTTCTTGCACAAAGAGAGCACATGGGGAGGTCATGTGAAGATGTGTCATGATGCTTTGAGTATAAAAGTACTTATTATATAAAATGTATTTAAATTTAATTAAATGTTTTTAATATATATTAATTTATTTATTTAAAAAATACTTAAAATTTGTGAGATTTGAACCGGCCGGTTCAAAAATAACCGGACCATTTCGCCGGTTGAACCGGCGATTCTGACCGGTTCAGTCCGGTTCTTTGCAGAAGCGGTTTTAGAGCTGAACCGGACCGGCCTTGTGACCGGTTCACGGTTGAACCGATCGAACCGGCCTGTCCGATCCGATTTTTAAAGCACTGCATAAAATAGTATTTTGCATGGTATATGGTTTATGTATTCTCAGAAAATTATCTTGATCAAGCACAAATCTCGAGGCAAAATCTAATCAGAAACTTCAAAAATTAAAATCAAGAGCATTCGAACTCCGATTTCAGCGAGCTTATAGTCAAATTGAGCGTCTCGAAAATACTAACCCAACGACACCAAATTCGACCCAATCTGAGCCCAAATGAGTCCAAATCAATGACCTGAAGCGCTGTTGGAAGGTTCAAACCGCAATTTGTGTTATCAAACGGTCTCCGATTTTAACGAGCTTATACTCGAATCGAACGTCTTGACGAGACGAATCCAACGAGCCCAAGAAATTCCGATATCACTAAGGCCTTTAAAAGACCAACGAATGGTGCACGATCAAATGGGTCCATATCGGTCGTCCATTCAAACCACTCCCAATTCGCCCATGATCTCACACCTATTTACAAGCCATGCCACTCCAAAAAAATTATAAATAGAGCCATCATTCTTCACAAGAGGGGGACCCAAGCAAGTAGCAAGAAAGAGAAGAGAAGGAGGAGAATCAGCTCCTCCTCGATCACCGCCGGAGATCGTTATGCCGCTCGAACACGCCGGGATTCTGCGTGATATTCGGGAGAACGCCGGAATTCTGCCCAACTTCCACGTGACGATGAAATTCTTCCCAATTAACAACAAAGTTCCATCCTGACGCCGAAATTAACTCAGCCCAAGTAAAGCCGGAGTTCTCCTCTGCCACCAACAGACGTCGAACTTCTACCCGACGTTGGACCTTCACTCTTCGCCAAGTTTCTACCCAACGCCAGACTTCTACCGATTATCGGACTTCGCAGGACGTCTATGCAAAGATGGATTTCTTTCCTTTGTTGGACTTCTACCTGACGTCGTCCTTCTGATCTTCGTCGTCAGACAATAGTCCTTCCGATCTCCGTCACTAGCTGACTACGGTCATCCTGACTTACGTCGCCCACCGACTACAAGCCTTCCGACCTTCGTCGCCCGTCGACTACGGCCCTTCCGACCAAACGAACACGTTAACAATGACTCTTTGTATTAACATAATGCAATGTATTCTATAAGATGTGCATCAAGCTAAGGTCTTCCCATAAGGAAGGATCTCATTTGTAATCAACTACAATACTAGTGGATTCATTCAAACTGGGCTAGGCCCCGTGGTTTTTCCCCCTTTTCAGGGGTTTTTCACATAAAAATCTTGGTGTCTCATAACTGTCAGACCCTATCTCTTTATCTGATTGCGTGCCGGATTTTCGTACAACGCTAAGACTTTAAATCTTATATTTCTCTACCGCCGCGAATACTCCTGGACGCAACAATGGTAATTTTGTTATTTGTTAAAAATGTATAGTTCTGCTTAGTAAGGTTTTTTTGTTGCATACTATTATAGAAAACTGTATAATTCTGACATACGCTCAATTATGTTTTAACTGTTATAATGTGATGAAATATGTACGTATGTGATTAAATCATATATGTTATGATAAGAGGCGCGCACATGATCTTTTGAGATAATATTGTCTTTGTCAAAGAACATTGTGATGTTTATTAGGCATATTCAGATGATTATAAAGTCATATTCTTGTGGCTACAAGCTATGTTCTTACAGGTATGTTATGATGATATAAGCACAAAATATAATCACAATGAGCCAAATCCTTTTAGATTTTATATGGGTCCAAAAAAAAAAAAACTAACATGAAATGAATATGAACTATTATGTGATATGAAATTCAATCTATTTAAATGCTCAATTTTATTCTTTAAATATTTTGATAAATGATTAGCTTTTATCACCGCATATTTATTTATTACCATACATTTAACTATTTTTAAATATTCAACAATATATTTAATAAAAGAATGTGAAATTTAGATCGATGTTTCTAGCCTGCTGAGCTGTTGTAGCTCACTATGATTTGCTTATATTTTTTTTCAGGATATGAGAAAGAGGTAATTTTGTTATTTGTTAAAAATGTATAGTTCTGCTTAGTAAGGTTTTTTTGTTGCATACTATTATAGAAAACTGTATAATTCTGACATACGCTCAATTATGTTTTAACTGTTATAATGTGATGAAATATGTACGTATGTGATTAAATCATATATGTTATGATAAGAGGCGCGCACATGATCTTTTGAGATAATATTGTCTTTGTCAAAGAACATTGTGATGTTTATTAGGCATATTCAGATGATTATAAAGTCATATTCTTGTGGCTACAAGCTATGTTCTTACAGGTATGTTATGATGATACAAGCACAAAATATAATCACAATGAGCCAAATCCTTTTAGATTTTATCTGGGTCCAAAAAAAAAAAAAACTAACATGAAATGAATATGAACTATTATGTGATATGAAATTCAATCTATTTAAATGCTCAATTTTATTCTTTAAATATTTTGATAAATGATTAGCTTTTATCACCGCATATTTATTTATTACCATGCATTTAACTATTTTTAAATATTCAACAATATATTTAATAAAAGAATGTGAAATTTAGATCGATGTTTCTAGCCTGCTGAGCTGTTGTAGCTCACTATGATTTGCTTATATTTTTTTCAGGATATGAGAAAGAGGTATTTCTTGATTAACAGCTGAAGATCTAGTAGGAGTCGATATATATATATATATATATATATATATATATATATATATATATATATATATATATATATATATATATATATATATATATATATATATATATATATATATATATATATATATATATATATATATATATATATATATATATATATAGTTATGATTAATTTATTATTCAATTATATAACTTATGTTTATATATAAGTATATTTTTAGTACTTGGATGTTTTAGCAGCTTTATAGTTTATTATTTATTTACAATGAATATTGAAAAAGAACTTGAAATTTTCTAAAATTTGATTTTATGATTAGTTTGTCACACTTCAATACGATATGACATGTCCTAATCTAGCTGAGTTATGAAAAGCTTTTGTGGTATCAGAATAATAATTTTAGAATGAATCATAAAACAAAACTATATGATTTTATTTGTAAGTCAGGTGGGGCAGTTTCGAGTCTGTATGAGCATTGATTATTATTTGTTTCACATGCATGTATGTTTAGTTATATATTTTATGTGATTATGTATCCACCTAACCTGAATACGATATACATGTAGAGTGGCAGTTAGGAAACTCTTGTATATAGTATGGCTCTGATTGTGAGTTTTGATAATATTTCTCAATTTATTAGTCAGATAGCTTAGATAATGGGCGAGACAGAGCAGGGTTCCTGCTATTAGATTTGATGAGGTAAATAGACATTTACATATATTTTTTAAATTGAAACCTATGAGATTTGAAGGAGCTATTGAGCCTAAAGCAACAAAGGACTGATTGAGGAGGTTGGATAAGACATTCGATAGTATGCAGTATCCTTTTAAGAGGAATGTACCATTAATAATATTTATATTATATAATGAGGCTGAGCACTAGTGGATGTGTCACGCCCCAAGATCTAACTTGGAAAGAATGTCAATCTATTACTCAAATAATTTACCAGAGTTATCTAAAACCTTCAATTAAACAGTCTATCAAACATCTATAAAATTTAAAACATCAATATACAAGTCGATTCATATCTCAAAAGGTCATGTACAATACTCAGGAACTACATGTAATATCAAAAATCTGCTCCAGGATCGTCCAGGACGATCTGGATCATCCTGGGACGATCAGTGGTAATTTTGCTCCAGAATGTGCCCAGATTTGCTCCAGGTGATTTTCTGTACACATCGTCCAGGCCGATTTGGACATCGTCCAGGCCGATTGGCACTGTAGAAAATATCGGCCTGAGAATAGTTTTGGGAACCGTCCGGGACGATCCAATTTGGTCTGATCGTCCTGGGACGATCTGGCGATCGGCCGGGCCGATCTGTGTATTATAAAGCTAATTTCAGTCGTTTTGAAGAGAGAGAAAAATCAAAATTTAAAAAATAAATATCTGAGGAGAGAGAAGGTCGAGGGCATTTTGGCAAAAGTTGATTTTCGGACGACGCGGAGCCGTTTTCGTCCGAAGTGACTGTTCAGGATTTTGCTGTACGCAAGGTAAGGCACATTCCGCCTTTCTCAATTTTCAGAACCGTCGAGTTTGGCGGTATTTTCTGTCCGAATTTCGTTTTCGTTACTGTTTTTCGTCCGTATCTTTTGATCTGTTCAGTTTTTACCGCGTAACTTTCTGTATATTGTTGACGTGCCGAGTGTGCACATTTTGGTTATTTTCCGAAGATTTTTGTCCGGGTATTTTTGATTCGGCAGAGTTTTTCGTAGACTACATTTTTTTGTGAAATTGTAAATTCTCTGTGCAGTAGAATAAATATTCTGGAATGTGATTATCTATATTCTATGCGAATTTGGTAAATTTTATTTACAAGAAATTTTGTGTAAATTCTGTCTACTGCCGTTGTGCTGCCCGATTTTTGTCTGATTTCTGAATTGTCCGGATTTCTTCTGAATTGAAATGCTATGTGTATAAGCTATAAAAAGGGAGCTATAAGTGGCCTGGATCCTATGAGATTCAGTTAGTGTCTGGGGAAATTTTAGTTGAGCTCAAGTTGGAGAAATTTCTGTTCTGTCCCGGATCCGATGAATTCTATTATTCTAGTGTCGTGAGCACATTTAGTTTAGCTATTAATTATTCAGCGAATTTCTGGTGCCGTGAGCACAAGGGAGACATAAGGGTCAGAATCCGTAGTGATTCTGTTTAGTTTAGTTTAACTATGAAATATATATATATGATATCTGATATCTGATTTCCGAATTTGTTCTGTTGATATCTGTTCTGTTGATACGATCTGCAATTCTGATTTCTGTATGATTCTGACTCTGGTGAATTAAATCTATTCCGGTTTGATCTGATCTGTACGACTCTGATTTCTGATCTGATTTCTGTCTGATGAGTTTGGTTTTGGATTCTGAGAATTTTGATTGGAGGATTGTTGCTTTGCTGAGCTGTTGAGCTCACTCTTGTTTTCTGGTGGTTTTCAGGTTCTGGGAAAGGGAAGGAAGTCCAGGAGTAGATTTTTGAGTTCTGATCCGTATAAGTATTATTTGTACCTTTTGATTTTTGTACAGTCATGGCTTTTCTGTTCTGTCTTTCTTTCTGTTCAAAAGCCATGTACTGTATCTGTAGATGATTGTTTTGAGGAAAATGAAAATATAGATGTTTAGTTCCGCTGTGTTGGATAATAAATAGTAGCTCTGTGTTTGTGTGTCTGTTGAGTTGAAATATTTGAAAGATTCAGTTGAGGAACCAATTCCAAAGCCAGATCCTGGATAAGAAGGTTTTGTCGCGGTCCGGCTCGGGCGGAATCCGTCCCCGTCGGATCAGGTCGTGACACTACACTACAATCACCAGTACTGAAATCTATCCTGAGTACAAAAGAATCAAAATCAATCAAAAGACAAAAAGCTGAAGATCCAGATCAATTCCTATCTTCTGCTCCCTTGCCCTGACCTGAAAATATCAACCACATATAATGAGCTTTACAAAGCCCAGCAGGTCACCTAATACCTATAACTGAAATCAAAGCACGGCGATGCTATCAATATGCATGTCAGTCAATCAAATCAATATCAGTCAATGGTTAATGAGTCTATGCAATGCGGAAATCCATAGTCAATGAAACCAGTCACTGCAACAGCAGGTAAAATGATAAATCCAGCTCAATCAATCAGTACGTGAAATCTCAAGAGAATCCGTCGATCAGTCAAATCAATCGTATCGAACCAATCTATCGTATCAAAGCAAATCTCTAGTATCAAGTCGATAAAATCAATCGGAAAAGCAATACGATAAATCAATGCCAAGTTCAATGAGTCTATAAACAATGTCAATAAAGCTATGATGTCCATGTCCATATCAGTGTCAATAATCAATAGTATCAATAAATGCTCGATGATCAATCAATGAAATCAATGAATCCGTACAATACAGTAAATCCGTAATTCCATGCACATCAGGAAATCCATACGATGTAATCATTCAATGGTCTTACTAGACAAGCACAAACGCTGGCTATGTTGCTATTGTAGAATCTGTATTGCTGTTGTAGATATCTATACGTTGGTTCCATTAATAAGAGTCGTCACTCTTTTTGCCCGTCGGCCGCCCGTCGGCGTATAAAACTCCTTATAACTCCCAATCGTTATATCCATGATCCATGATCTATGATTTAAAGGAAAGCCCGTCGGCCCACCATCCTGTACAGGTCAACCAATCTCCAACCAACGTTCAACCATGTTCCCACTTGTTTTTTAGTAACAATCAATTCAATCAATAGTCAATGCAATAATCAATATAATAGTCAATTCAAGGACAATATAAAGCAATCACATCAACATTCAAATGCATATCAACTCAATCTATCAATCTCGAACAAATCAGAAATTATACGAAAATAGGGCAGAGCAACGACAGTCTACGGAATTTACACAAAAATCTCCAGAAATTATAGATCACCAAATTAATACAGAACGTGCACAGCAACATTGTAAAACTAATCTTCTACTGCACAAACCAATTCAGACATCATAATAATTTGCAGTCAAAATAAAACTCCGCAGAATCAAAAAGGACCTGATGAAATCTTTCGGAAAATACTTAAAACGTGCAGAATAATCACATTTACAACATAGCAAAAGTTATGCGGTGAAAGTTTCGTCAATACAAAATGCGGCGCGTTTATCGGTAACGAAAACACAAATCTGAGCACAGAAATATCAAAACTCGAAATCTTCGAAAACAGAAATAGGATTCGGATTCCTTACTGCGATACAAACAAATCTTCTAACAGCGTCGTCGGACGAAAAGCGCTCCGCGAGCTCCAAAACCAAGCTTTTCTTTCTCTTTCCTTCTCTTTCTCTCTCTTGCCTTCTCCTTCTCTCTTCGAAATGAATAAAAATATCTCGAATCCGATATTTATTAACACTGATCGTCCCGGTACGATTTGCTCTTTGGACAAATTTCGTACAGACGAAATCAATTATCGTAAGGACGATTTTCTCTCTGGACAATTTTCGTCCTGACAGATCGTCCCGACTGCTCCAGGTTCGTACAGACGAAAATGACAGATTTCTTCACAAATTTCTTCAGTTCGTCTAGTACTAAATCCAGTTCGTACAGACGAACTGCACTAAAAAAATCAGCTTTTTGAAGGGTTTTACAGGATGGGCCAGCAAGAGAACAAATTTTAAAAGAAATTGAATTTTCTGAATAATTGGCAAAATTTCTCAAATGTGTTTAGAGCTTGGTTTATACCACCTTTTGTATGCAATAGAGGCATGAGACTTTTTAGAGACTATTTCATAGGAGCGGGACAGTGAAACCGTATGAGATAGAGTTCACTACTTTAGCTATATATGCTTCACAATTTATTAGCACTCCTCTGAATAAGTGCTACAGGTTTCTAAGAGGAATGCAAGATAGTTTAAGTCTTTAAGATAGCCACTAGTATCATTTCACATTTTTTATTTCGTTGAGGCTGTAGAGAGAGCTCATATGATATAATTGATCTGATGACTAGTTAATATCAATTGATTACTAGTAGGAAGAGGTTCAGTTGTAAGACTTTTGGTAGTGACTTTTCTAGGAAGAATAATATATTTGTACCTAAAGAGTCCAGGAAATATTTATATTTTGTACATATGGCAGCTTTGAGTAGGCGAAGTGTTGCTAGTTATGAGAGTTTTATGAGTGGGGTACACGTACGCTAGAGTTAAGATAGACGTCACTTTGGGTAGCGCTATTAGATGCCTGACCAGTGTTTTAGATGCAAACAAGCAGGACACTGGATGGTAGAGTATCCATAAGAAAGATTTGACTGGCAATTTAAGCATATATATGAGAGTTTTGTTAGATCGACAAGACAATTCTATTTCATATATTTATTTAGAGTTTTACTGCATAGGCATTTGATATGGTTTTATGGCAGGGAGGTCATCTGACAATGGTCAGAGAGAGTCTAGTAGTAATGTTGCTTCAGCTCCAATTCAATCACATATATATAATCTAACTCAACAGGAGGCTTATGATGCTCCATATATTGTAACATGTATGACTTATATTCCTTCTCAACAATATCATATTTTATTTAATTCTAAAACTAGTCATATGTTTCTTTTCGAGTATTTTTTATTTATTTATTGTACTTGCCTCGATTTTACTATATGCATCTTCATTTGTTACTTTATGGATTGGAGATTGTATGATAGTCAATAAAGTTTATTTTTATAAGAATCAAAATTTTGTCAAAATGTAAGTATATATATATATATATATACATATATATATATATATATATATATATATATAATTCTCCAAAAGTTACCCCATTTATCATTCCTCCCTAACACATCGAAGTTAAAAGTTATTTTTATTTAAATCCTATTTATTTTGTCTTGAGCATTTTGATATATATAATAAATAACATTTAGATATATACATAAATTCATTTAACTAATATTCTTGAAGTTTAATTAAATCACTTTATTGTTATATTTAATTAAATGTTAATTAATATTGTAGCAGTTCCACTACCATTCCATTAACATAAGCATGTAGTGGTTGATTTCTAATCCTATGAGTGGGTGAGAATAATAGAACTTTAGTGGAGTTGTAGTGTCCTTTGGTCATCCCGTGCGGGAACCGGGAGCCATGGGATGGCCGGATGGTTTGGACCAACTCTTGCGGGAACCTTGAGCTGCAAGGTGTGTCATTTAGTGATGCTATCGTTGTTACATACTTACAGTTATTCTCCATTTATTATATTAGTGATGACCAATCATCTCAAAAAAAAAATTAAAAAAAAAATGTTTCTTAAATTTAAACAAATTATAAGAAATTCAAAAGAATTGTTTTGGAAATATTTAGGTGCTTTGATTAGTTTAATATTAAAATAAAATTTAGAATAAAAATAATAAGTTTCAATGAAAACAATAAGAGTCATGGGACGTTAAATGACAAGAGAGATGAAGTTAATATTAGTAATATTTTAATAATATTATTATTCTGTACAAATTTCCGAACCTTGTCTACAGCAGTAGGAACGGACCTTTTAACCGAACCGTCGAGAAGGCAAACCCGCCGCCTCAAATGTATTGCGGTTGAAAATTCCTCGCAGCAGTGGAGATTTTTGCACGAGTTCTTCTTCGTCGCTGTTCGACTTCGCCCTTTCGACGGCGTTCCCTTCCTGTTGGAGCGGAAGTTACGGCATTTTTGATCGGAAGCAACAACGGGAGCTCGCTTGCTGTGAAGGTAACTTTATCCCTTTCGCGCGCTTCTTCGACCAAATCGCGTAAATCCGCCGAACCAAAGGATTTCGTAAATACGGGATTTACCACGCAAAGAGGGAATTTTCGGTCAACCGCGGCTTTGATTTACCTTGAGATTTGGTTTTTTCATTTTTGGCCGTTTGGCTGGATTTAGCTCAAATCCAGCTAAATCCTGCATCCAAACAGCCCCTAAATTGAAGAAAAATAGAGACCTGATTCAGTCTCCACTAAAACACCCGGCTTCATTTTTCCATCGATTTCCCTTATAATTTGAAGAAACTTATTCCCTTTTCTCCTACGTGGTTGCATAGGCAACAGGAGTCTTTTAGATCGAAATGATCTACACTGCAATCGATAACTTCTACCTCACTGATGAAGAGCTGAAGAATTCCCCTTCGAGGAAAGATGGCATCGACGAGGACACGGAGACCATGTTGCGGATCTATGGGTGCGATCTCATTCAGGAGAGCGGTATTCTTCTCAGATTGTATCCTTTTTTCTCTTATTTAATGTCTTCCCGTTTAATCTATGTTTGTGGTTGATTCTACTGTTGATTTATGATTACAAATTTGCTTATAAATTCTTGACTCTGGTAGACCCCAAGCAGTCATGGCCACTGGGCAGGTCCTCTTCCACCGGTTCTACTGCAAAAAGTCTTTTGCCCGCTTCAGTGTGAAGGTATGCCTATGTGTTTTTCTCTGGTAAGAATGTATAAGGGCTTCATTTATCTCTTGTGATACGCCACTGTTCTACTTTTGATCATGTAGAGGGTAGCAGCTAGCTGTGTTTGGCTGGCCTCCAAACTTGAGGAGAGCCCTAGAAAAGCAAAGTATATTCTTATGGTCTTTCACCGAATGGAGTGTAGAAGGGAGGGCTTACCGATAGAACATCTTGATGTCATCTCTAAGGTTGGTGTTTCTGTTATGTTATATGGGATTTTGATCTTGAATTTGGCAACTTGGCTCTAAAGAAAATACCGCTAGGTTATCTCATTTGTTATGCAGATTTATATTAACTGTATCTCGTTGCCCAGTTATGTTTTTAGGCATTTACATGGCTTTGCCACTTGCTGCCTTGGAGAAATATTATAATGTAATTGCTGTTAGTTTTTCCAATGAGTTACTATGTATTTTCTGATAAATACTGATTTTATTCTATGCTATGATCACAGAAATACTCAGACTTGAAAAATGATTTGATTAGAACAGAGAGACATTTGTTAAAGGAGATGGGCTTTATCTGCCATGTGGAGCATCCTCACAAGTTCATCTCAAACTACTTGGCAACACTAGGAGCCCCTCTTGACCTTAGGCAGGAAGCTTGGAACCTTGCTAATGACAGGTAAATTTTATTTATTTCACATACTCATTTATAAGTACATGTTTCAAGATATCTACTTATAAATTCTACTATTTCAGCTAAAATACTAACTTATAGCTGAGTTTCTGGTTGCAGAACTTTATAATATAAAAATCATTTGTGTTGGAGATAGTTTGGGTTTTAACAAGCCAGCATTATAAAACTACTATATTATAGAGCATGTCATACTTTTTTTTTTCCCTAAGAAATTGCAGCAAAACATATCCATTGTATAAAGGTACCAATATCACATATGAAACCAATTTGGATGTGTGGGCAGTGTGCCATAGTATTGTAATACCCCCATTCCATTCCAAATATATACACGCACAGAAGCACATTTTTCTGTGAGTTTTTGATGCCATAATTCAGATACTTTGAGAGCATTTATTTTCTTTTGAGTGATATTGGCGACAATTTCAGGTAACAATGCTATGATTTATGCTTAATGTACAAGCTTGGGAGTTGGAAGAAATCCATAGTCGTGCGCCCTCAATACTTTTCCTTTACGCTTTAATCAATGTATCAAGTTGATTTTGATTAGACTAATATTATTGAGTGCATTTCTATTTTAATATTCATTAAATATATTATATTATAAGCGGGCCTTAAATTGGATTTAATGGTTGGACACCCAATGCCCATCATAATTCTAGTATAATTCAAGTCCAAAACAGGTTTACAGGGTTTCAGGAGAGCCTAAATAATTTAGGTTAAGTGGGTTTGAAGAATCAATTCAATTCCTGTATTCGTATATGATTAAATTTAATTTTAGATTATTTGCTCTTATTTTTGTAATCCTATTTCTATAAAATAGGGATTCATGTCTTTTATTTGAATCATTTGATTGAATGAATTGATATTAAAGTCTCCTCCCTTATTCTATCTCCTCTCCCAACCAATGGATACTAAATTATCTATTTTTATTTTTGTTGCCAATTTTGTATCGTTCTAATATCGAAGCCTAATTTTTTATGCATTAGACTCTTTTCTTTTAAGTTTCGACATTGGACTGTGCTTCTTGCCATTGCCTCATTCACACATCCTGTGCTCCCACCTGCTTTCACGCGTCAATGCATTTGCACATTTGCATTGCTTGTTGTGCATCACAACCTCCAATTTCCATTGTGAGCCTTACAACTATTTATTGAGTCACGTCAATGCTACACACTATTTTATCTTCTGTTGTTGCTCACGGAAGTGCTGCATCCAGTAGCTGATTTTATTGCTCAGTCCATCTTGTATTTTGATTCCTACCATGATACATGCAATCCTCTTTTTCATGGAAACCACATTCATCGCTGAGTCCTTGTTTTCTGTTCACGAATACTACCATCTAACACCTTACATCTCTGATATTGATTCCATTTATCTTCTCTTAACTGCAGCCAATTATAATCAGCTCATCTTATACTTCCAAGAAGCACGCCAATTTGTATAAAAAATCTTGAAGGAGATCATGGACATACATCAATATTGGATGGTGCTAAAGTAGAGCCTTAAAACATATAAATTTCTGTCTTATACTTGCAATCCTCTTCCTTACGACACTATGTGATTGATTAAAGTAATGTTTTAGTGGTTCTAGTCAACTACCAACAGTCATTCTGCTACTTATTAGCTTCCTTATCAGTGAGGAGACCTGTCAATCTAAGCCAAAAATCTTGAAGGAGATGATTGACATGCATGAAGATTGGATGGATCATATTTAGAGTTAAATTTCTAAATGCTAAAGTTATCTAAACTCTAGCCTTAAAACATATAAATTTCTATGTCTATTACCATGCCATCACTCATCAGTAAAGCCAAGAAAATGGCCTTGTATAAAATGCATATGTATGCGTTGGAGATATCTCACAAATCCAAAATCTCACCTTTGGAGCTACAAAATTCTCATACTTCACTTTGGAATTGATGCTATTATTTAATTGTCTTGTTTCATAAAGCTTATAAACATATCAGACCATAAAAATATATTAGATGTGTTTTTGGTTGGGATGGCTATTGAACACATTATTAGCTTGTAGTTTTAGATGATGTGATTGAGAAAACATTCACTTTCTTGCAGGTGATTCTTATAATTATGCTCATTATTATTGTTCTTATTGTTGAAATAATTATGTTAGATTAGTGATTGAAGAATATGTATATCATTATAGAATTTTTGACGATTATGCATAACATCCATTTCAATCCAAAAACACCTTATGATGTTGATGGATCATTTTGTACATTAGTCTCTCTTATTACAATGCTCATAAACATGTGTCTATTCTATATGTTCATCCATCTTTGTCACCTCTACCAATTCGATTGGCTTAGTCGATCTATGATTATTTTTGTGATGAATTTGCATATGAACTTGATGATTATCAATCATCAATAGTTGAGCCTCATGGTGACCTAACCTTGAGGTTGTGACTAAGATTATTTATGAGCCTAATTCGATGACCGTAGTTGAGCATGACATTGATCATTTACCTTCAATTGAGATGAAGGAATATGTTGATCCATATATTTAAGTATCATTGCCTGATGCTTCTCCAGATATACAGTTTGATTCTTATATTAAAAAAATATTGTTCTGTTGCTCACCAATAATGCAGATTGTGTTTGTGCTATTATTTCTGTTACATCAATTTGATTGAGATATTTGGATTTATTTTGAGGAAGATATGTGGTGCATTGAGGCATTTGGATATGAAGCTTTCTAATAGGAAGTGCTTGCAGAAATCAAAGAGCCCTTGGCTGAACTTGAATTTCAGCAATTCCAAACACAATCCACAAGAAGAACTATGGGGAATAACAAGAGAAAATATTTTTAATTGATGATATGTGGAAGAAAAACAAACAAAATACAATTGATCTTCAATTGGAGAGGAAGATATGGCTCTCCCAAATCCTAGCCGGTGGCTAGAGCTCAATCAACCTAAGAACAATCTAAATTCAGCAAACATGACATAACCCTAATCCTAGGGAAACAATCTACTTAAAGCATTATTAAGCATACAATAATGATGCAATCCCAAAACAACTCCTCATTTGAAATTTCCCTCATAACCAAGACTTAATTCCCTTCTTTAATTGGCTACTAGACCCCACCCTAAGGGAGGCGGAAGTTACTGGGCGAAACTTCTGTTCCACTTCTTATACACTAGGGCTGGTCCAGGATGAACCGGTTGGATTGCTTTATATCCAATTTGGACATGTAAAGAATTAAAAGATTATTTTCAAGATGTTACATCATTTCCTCCACCATGAGCACCTGAATTTTAAGAAAAGGTCTTCTACATAATTCTTCAGGAGAAGAATTTTATTTAGCCCAAGAGAAATGATGCAACAAAAGTCCATACTTTATAGATTATTTTTATTAGCATTAATTATTCTCTTGGATATTTTGAATTTAAATTTGAATCTTAAGTAATATTTTATTTTGCGTAGGATTAGATTTGGTTTTAAATAATTTTATCTTATTTTTGTACCCCTAATTTTGTAATAAGGGATTATGGGGTTGTATTTGGATCATTGACCTAATAAAATTAATTTAAAACTGCTCTTAATTGGTGGTCTTCAGATTCACTTCACTTCTCTTTTCACAACTAGCTTAATTGGTGGTCTTCAGATTCTCTTCACTTCTCTTTTCACAACTAGCTTTGCATCAATTTCTCTCATGCCTTACTGTCGGCATACTCTGATCGTACTCATTACAAAACGATGTGCTTGACAAAGTCTCCCAAAATGTCATGTTCAGCAACACGGGTCTCACTCAAACATCCCTTTGATGATACAGTTTAGGCCTCATTTGGAACGGCTTAATTTTGCCTTTTCCGTCTTGAAATGGTAAAGTTATTTTTTAATTGTTATTTGAATGTAACATTTTGTAAAAATATTTTTTACAAAACAATGTGTTTTTATTGTTTTTAAAAGTTTTTTGATATATGCTTCTCCATTACAAAACTCTATTCTCTCAACCAATATTTTTAAAACTACCTTTTACAAAAGGTACCGGGTAACCAAATGAAGCCTTAGTTGAATGTTGAAAAGTTGATGAATCATGCATTGGATTATCATAGGCATGGGCGGATCATAGGGTTTGTAAAATGGTGGTTTGTATGTAGGCATTGGCCTAACAGTATATTATGTTGTTGAGATTCTGATTATGTCTTTGAATAATAGGAACAATTTTGCATTGCAGAGGTTATGTAGTGTAGAATCATTTTCTATACTTATGAGAGGCCGATGCATCATGCACGCCCACTTTAATATTTGGATGCATTTACTTAACAATGGTTTTCAAGGAAAGTGTGGAATTCAGTGTCATGTCTGGTTTTCTCAAATAATTTACTATGGCTGAATACAATGAATTCTTCATCAAATAATTCATCGAATTGTTGAATCCTCTTTGAATAACTTTTTATGCTTAGCAAATATGCTGTACTTTTATTGATGCATGCACATAACACACCCATACACATACGTGACTTAACCATTCCTTGAGTATTTGGAAAAAAATCAATGAATGATTTGATGGCATAAAGAAGCCCACTTAAAATATAGATTTACCTGTATATTTCTCTTAGGGCATCTCCACTTGAAGCCAAACATGTGTATGACGTCGTTTGGTCGCTCCAGCCGAATGTCAAACCTTCTGCTATTTGCTTGTTGGCGTCACATTGTTCACCTGCTATATATATATATATTTCTCCTAATTAATTAGTTCTATGCATTTTGATTTCTCCCACAGGATTTTCGATCTATATATCTTTTGAGAAAATCTTGATGCATCCAATTGTGTTGTTTCCCATGACCTTAAAAATTCTTAAATAAAATCTTACCGTTGGTAGTTTTGATAACATTTTGAAGGTCATTACATCTGGATTAAATTTAATTAGACCGACTGGTCACTCTCCTCTCTTTGCAGCATAATTACTAGTATTCTTTTATGACTTTTTAGAGGCAGCTCTGCAACACTGTTTGATTGATTATACAACATTGCTTTATTTTAATTGATACTTTTCTCTTGCTGCGTTTTTTGCAGTTTGAGGACAACTTTGTGCGTTCGCTTTAAGAGCGAAGTTGTAGCGTGCGGAGTTGTATATGCCGCAGCACGACGATTCCAGGTTCCTCTTCCCGAAAATCCACCTTGGTGGCTTGTATTTGATGCCGATCAGGCTGGAATTCAGGAAGTTTGTAGAGTTCTTGCTCACCTCTACAGTCTCCCCAAGGCACAGTATCTACCAGTCTATAAAGATAATGATTCTTTCACATCAATCAACCGGATTCCAAATCCACAATCTCATTTTTCCAAGGTGATAAATTCTGTTACAGTAATTGTTTGTTTGTTATTATTTTCAATTGGGTTATTTTTAAGAAGAGGCTTGGGTAAAGAAGAATTTAGCAGTAGGGGCACGGAGCGGCGGAAATTTAAAATGGGGAAAATTAGCTGAATGAAATGGCGCATTTACATGTTTACCTTCTTTAAAATATTTTAATACGTCTTTAATCATCTAATCACATGGTTAGTGGATCTCCGCATAGAATTAGTCAAATAATTTGACGAATTCTGTAGAATTAGTCAAATTATTTGGTGTATTCAGAATTAGCCAAACAATTTGACTAATTCTATGGAACTAGCCAAATTGTTTGGCTAGTTCTGTAGGAAATGCCAAATAGTTTGACTTATTTAGAATAAGCCAAACTATTTGTTTAGTTCTATAGAATTAGCCAAATCATTTGACGATTTCTATAGAAATAACCAAATGGTTTGACTAATTTGCTTCTTAAATTTCTACAAAATTTTGCTCCTGCTAATAAAAACTTTGCCCAAGTTCCTTCTTAAAGTCTTGCCTTTTCAATTTCCTTACTGCATCAGCACATTGCTTGATGTTCTTCTGTTTAGGAAAGCCCTGTTAATGGAAATGCTAATGGCTCCAGCACTCCCAAGGAATATAATAGTCAGGATGGTAGCAGCTCTTCAAAGGATGCGATAATAAAAGCAGCTTTAGACAAATTAAAGGAATCCAAGAAGAGCGATGAGGATAGTAAAACCATGGCTGATACTAAAGAAGATGATACTGAAAAATCAAAGAGTGACTATAAATCAGATGGTAATGCTGAGAAGAATCGTGAAAGAGATCGAGAGAGGCTGAAAGTAAGAGAACGTGATCGTGATAACAGGGGTCGGGACTCGGATCGTGAGAGCAGGGGCAGAGACTCTGATAGGGACAGGGACAGGGAGAAGGAGAGGAGTCATCGCTCCAAAGACAAAAGCTCAGGTGCTTCCTTCTCTTAGGCTTCGTATGCTTCGTTTGGGACCGCTTTCTCCTTGCTTCTTAAAAAGGTTTTTTAGTACAATTGAGATTTTTACATACTAAACTCTTAAAACCACATATTTAACATCTGAATTTTTATATTTACTAATATACCACATAAAATCCATTTTTTTCCTTCTATTCTACCACTCCATTGAAGCGATGAGATACTTGTATTCACCGTGGAAGGATGCCATTGACGGGGAAGATAGTTGTTGATAGTGATTTTTGACGGAAGGTTTAAACGGAATGTTAAAATTGATTAAAAGAGGGGTTTAAGTGGTATATTAGTAAATATAGAAGTTTAGGTGTTAAATATATATTTCCAATTATTTTAGGTGTTATGTATGTAAAAATTTCTTAAAATTTTTATACTAAAAAGCTGCTTTAAGAAGTTGTGAGAAAGCCGTCCCAAACAAAATCATAATTTCATGATAATATATTTTGGCCTGGCAGCATTTGTTACTTATTGCTTCTCTTCTTGGTAGCAGGACACTCGGAAAAACCAAGGCATCATTCATCGCGGGGTATGTTGTGCTTATATTCCGATTGAATTTATGTGCGTAAGGCTCCGTTTGGAACAGTTTTTTTATTGCTTTCTAAAACAATTTTTAATAAAAAATTAATTGTGCTGAAAAACTGTTTTAGAAAGTAATAAGAAAGTCGTTATGAACGAAACCGAAATGAGTCCATTATAGTCATGATCTTTGAATCTTTTATGTCTTATCAGATCGAAGCGAATATCACAGTTTACAGTCCTCTCGAGACAAAGATCGTCATAGGCATCATGCATACACATGAAGCTGAAGCATGAATCACTTGAAAGCAACTGTATCATTAGAATTCAACAGCTGAAAAGACACAAATAACTATATACTTACAACTTCAAAGTGCAGTTATTGTATATTCAGAAGTGTATTTGAGATGGTTGATTATTAGGTCTCTGAACTAATATTTTCCTGGCTTGTAGTTTTGATGAGTTTATCCATACTGTTTAACATACAATTATTTCTGCTATTTTCTAGTTCGGTCTTGTTTTCATATATTGAAGACTAAGGCTTCGTTTGAGACAACTTTTTTTATGCTCTTAAAGCAGTTTTTTAGTACAAAATTTAAACTTTTGTACTGAAAAGCAGCTTTAAGAAGCAGCGACAAAGCCGTCTCAAACGAAGCCTAAGGCTTCGTTTGGGATGACTTTTTTTACTATTTTTTAAGATAGCTTTTAATAAAAGCTACTTTAATAGTGGTGAGAAAGTTGCTCCAAACGAAGCCTAAATTTCATTTATAGGATAATTTTTGTACTATTTTTTTAATGCAGTTTTTTTATTTAAAAATTTTTTTGAATTAGAAGTTTTTATATTAGAAAGTTTGATTTAAAAAAGCAATAAGGTTTAGATATTTTATAAAAAATATTATATATGTACATACATATGAATTGTAAATACATAAAAACATATATTTTATTTCAAGAAAATTGATGTTAGTGATATTTTTATGTGATTAAAAGATTTAGGTATTTTATAAATAAATACTACACATGTAAAAATATATGAATTGTATGGTATGTATGTAAATTCTCAAAATATTTTAAAAGCATCTATGCACATATATTTTTATATGAAAATATTGAGAATTTACATTTATCTAATTTATCCATAAAAAATCATCAAATAAAATTTTTAAATCATAAAAAACACTCAATTTTATCAAAGCGATTAAAAATATTATATTATGAAAATAACATCTTCATGATTTAAGGGCAAATTATTAGGCCCGGTCACCGGACCTAAATATAGGTCCGAACATTCAACAAAAATTTGTCACGTCGCCTGCGTTTTGATTGCGCTTTAGGTGCACTTTGATTGCGTTTTACCTGCGCTTTGATTATGCTTTTTTGATTGCACTTTGACTGCGCTTTGCCTGTACTTTACCTGCGCTTTTGATGCGCTTAATTTAAAATAATATTTTATTAATATTCGGACGTATCTCTTTTGGGTTGCAATTATTAATCATTGCCTTTGCTTCTTGTTCCTATTTGTTTATATAATAAGCTATTAAAAAACAAATAAGAACTTGACTTTGTTGTGATTGAATCCTTATTTAACAAAGTTAGTTCCATATTTTAAAAACTAATTGCTGTGCACATTATGGAACAATCATGCTTCCATGGGATGGAATCTCAATTCAATAGCAAGTTGGTTGTTTTGTGTGGCAGGGTTAGGGGTGTAAACGAGTTGATTCAAGTTGAGTCGAGTAGTGATCTTATCGAGCTCGACTCATCGGTCAAAAAGTCAGCTCAAACTCGAGCTCGAGTCCACTGTAAACGAGCTCAAGCCGGCTCGCGAGCCTCGGTGGCATTTTTTAAATATTATTAACTATTTTAAATACCTAAATATTTAAATTTTGATTAAATATTTTAAACATTTATTATTAATCTAAACATTAAATATTAATGTATTTTTTATATAATTAAATAATTTTAATATTTATTATTATTATTTAAATATTTAAATTTAATAAATAAAATAAAATTATTTAAAAATATTAATAATTAAAACTCAGACTCGTGATCTCGATATGCTCGGCTTGCGAGCCCATAAATGAGTCTAGTTTGAGCCGACGAGGCGGCTCACTTGCACCCCTAGGTAGGGCCTCTCTTGTTGTCCAACGAGCAACTTGTATTGCTAATAATATTTTCTTAGGACATTTAGGTCAATCAAAGCAAATTCACACATATCATATTTACAAGATTGAAATGCAAAACCTCTTGATTGATAGTCAAAGCTTCCAACCAGCAGACCAATGTGAGCTGTGTTTTGCTAATAATATTACTATATAAAAATAGATCAAATTATTATATTCTTTTAAAGTTAGTAGTAGATTCGGCTTATTGCTATCGACTAAAATTTATCATCAATGAACGGCGCCATCATGATTTTATCATTTGTATGCTAATTGTTGTATCATGATTATTGTATTGAAGACATATTAGTGATTTTAAGAAAAGGCTAAAAATTAGTTTGCCAATTTGGTCTATAAATGGGACACTCTTGTAAATGAACATGCTTATGCTTAGAAGATTATTTCCCAACCCCTAAAACTCTATTCCTCTACCTCCTATTCTCCTCTTGTTCTCTTCTTGAATTCTCTCATATTCTTCTTCTTCTTTTCTTCTCATCCTTTCCTCTTATCTCTCTCAATCCCCCCTTATACTCCTCTACAAAATATCTCCAATTTCCATACTTGAGAGCCATTCAACCAAAATATATAATCCATAAATGCTACCCATAGTCTTAAGTCTCGGTTGAGATAACTTTCTTAATGCTTTCTAAAATAGCTTTTAAGTACAATTTTTTTTGAAAGCAGCGAGAAAGGCATTGCCAAAAGCTATTCCAAATGAAACTTCAATGGAATTCTCTATTAGCTTTCATAGATGAAAAATCGATTCACACTTCATCCTCATTATTATTGTTGCGTCTTGGAGTATTTGCGGCGGTAGAGAAATATATAGTTTAACGTCTTAGCGTTGCATGAAGATGCAGCACACAATCAGATAAGAGAGAGGGTGAAACATTCATAAGAGATACCATAGTTTTTACGTGAAAACCCCTGAAAAAGGGGGAAAAACCACGGGGCCTGGCCCAGTTTGAATGAATCCACTAGTATTTGCAGTCGATTACAAATGAGGCCCTTCTTAGGGAGAAGGTATTGGCTTGATGTTACAAATGTAAGTCATATAGAGCGCATTACATGGTGGGAGTTACAATGATCTACATAGACATGTTTGTTTGGTTAGAAGGGACATTGTAGGTGGAGGAGGTCGGAAGGGCCGTAGTCAGAAGGAGACAGGGGTCTGAAAGACCGTAGTTGGCAGGAGACCGAGGTGAGAAAAATCGTTGTCTTGTAGAACTCTGGGCGTCAGGTGGTGGCCCAGTAGAAGTCCAGACCTCAGGTGGTGTTCTGGTGGAGCACAGGGCCTCAAGTGGCGGTTAGGCAGAAGTTCGAGCCTTAGGTGGTGGCCTGGTGAAGCACAGGGCCTCAAGCGGTGGTCTGGTGAAAGTTCAGGCCTCAAGTGGTGGCCTCGTGAAGCACAAGGCCTCAAGCGGTGGTCCGGTGGAAGTCCAGGCCTCAAGTGATGGTCCGGCAGAGGTGAGGGCCTCAAGTGGTGGTCCGGCGGAGCAACGGCGTCAGGCGGTAAGTTTGGTGTCGTTGGGTTCGTATTTCCAAGACGCTCAGTTTGACTGTAAGTTTGCTGAAATCGGAGTTCAGGTGATCCCATATTTAATTTTTGAAGTTTCCGGCATGATTTTGCCTCGAGATTAGCGCCCGATCAAGATAATTTTTTGATGATATATCAATTATGAATATAACAATTACTATTAGAGCAATGCTGTTCATTGACGAAGATTAATTATGAAAGATATCCATTTCTACTATGAAGATATCAATTGCAATTAAAAAAGATGAATTTTCTTTTCTCGTGCATCATTGAAGGTCATCAATTATTCATTAACATATCAGTTGATCAATGTACAATTTTATCAATGAAAACTAATGCTTTAGCTTAGTTAATCACATCAAATTCAGGCTATGCTTGAGACGATTTTCTTATTGATTTTTAAAACAAAGTTTTACTAAAAAATTAAAAATTTTGTACTAAAATCCTATTTTAAGAAATAATAAAAAGTCGTCCCAAACGAAGCCTTAATTAGATGGAATCAAAACTTAATATTGATTGGGCAAACATCTTAACATACAAAATTAAAACAAAAACATTAAATTAAACTAATTAAGCAAAACTAAAAAAACATAATTATCTAAATCAAAGCAACTGAAATCCTTTGAATCATAAAACCAAATCAAACAATTTATATATATATATATATATATATATATATATATATATATATATATATATATATATATATATATATATATATATATATATATATTTGAAGAAGCCAAAAATAATAGGCAGCTATTGGGATGGTAAAAATCTCTAATTGATTAAGCTCAATTTGACTTTATTTGATTTAATCAATCTATTTGAACTCAAAATGGAATAAATTCAATTCATTAAGGAGATCTCTATATAGATCTTAGACCTCTATATCACTTACTAATGAAGATATATGTGTAACAATTGCTAATGATGATGTCTCCTTTCATGCAATGAAGATATATGTATGACAATTATTAATGATGATGCATCATTTTATATAATAAAGATGTACGTGTGACAATTATTAATGATGATAGAACAATCCATGTTAATGATGTAAATGATGCTACTCATTGCAGCTGTATGTATATAACTTATATAATACAACAATAACAATAACATCATCATGCCTTTATCTCATTAAGTAGGGTCTCCTATATGAATCATTTTCGTCATTATGTCCTATTAAGAGTCAAATTCTAATTTAAATATAATTAAAATGTCATTTCCAGTACTTTCTAACCAAGCCTTTTTAGATCCACCTCTACATTTTTTAACATAAGTCAGTTTTAACATGCCTCTTCTCCTAATCAGGTAATCGAAAGGTCTACAGTTTATGTAACCAAACTATCTATGACGACTCTCTCTGTGTAACACAGTCGTTGCCGGGTCCTAACTTCAGGATGAAAAAAAAAGTAGGCTTATATTAGATAGTTGACACAACCAACGTAAAATTTATCGAACAATCATGAAATGAATAATTTAATAAATATATTATATGTGACTAATATAATCATTTTTACTTAATTCAATTTAATGATGATGTATCTTTTCACATACATGATTTATGACATCAAATCATAGAAAAAAAATTATGAGTAATTTCCATATTCCCTCTTTATCATCATGCGAGGCTTATTGTGAAGTTGTGTATTAATATGTGATCATTAGAGGCAAATCATAGCCTACTAATGACTCACTTATCTAAATGATCATTAAAAAAATAATCTCAATTTGCTTAGCATTTAGTAATACTAAAAAAAATAATGAATTTAATGAATGATTAAAAGTTTATCTCAATGAATTTTTAAATGACAATATATATAAAGAAAATAGTTTCAATAATAATAATAATAATAATTTTTCCAAGGGCATCGCTTCCACGTCAAAGCCATGACTATCCTACCTATGCAACATGATTTTTTAATATAATTTTTTAATTATTTACCAAAACGCTCAAGAATTTTTTTTTAATTACACACCAAGACACAAAGAACATAATATCTTACATTATTTTTGCAGAAAACTTAAAGGAGAAGAGACTCAATAAATAATTTATTAAATTACCAATCTAATATATAAAAATATGAAGTCAACGCAATAAAAATAAAAGTCTAATTAAGGCTGAGAAGTTGGGGAGCCAATTTCTTGCAATTGTTTACTTTAGGTGCTATGGAGCTCTTTGTAGAGCCTTATACGGCTAGAAAAACTTGACCTCTGAAAAAAAAAAAAAATCTTTTATTATGTTACTAAAGAGTCCAATAAGATAGAGTTAGTTTAGGCTTCGTTTCAGACAACTTTTTTGCTATATTTTAAAAGAGCTTGCTAGTACAATTTTTTCTTTTTTAAAAAAATTGTACTAAAAAACTGCTTTATAAATCAGTACAAAAGTTGTCCCAAACGAAGGTTTAGGTTTCATTTGAGATGACTTTTTTTAAAACAATTTTTAAGTACAAAAATTAAAAGTTTTATACTAATAAGTTGTTTTAAGAAGCAACAAAGAAAGTCCTCCCAAACGAAGCCTTAATCTCCTTCGAAATTAATATTTTAATTAACAAGAAACATGATTTTATTACCTTATATTTGTTACATATTTAGGGTTTAATTGAATATTATTTGTATGTTGACTTTTTCATATATTACTCTTGGGTGTACACAACAAAGTAAATGATCAATATACAACATGGATTTTGGTTTTTAGTCAATCCAATGATTGATTTAAAGAGTTTAGCTATACATGTAAGCAACATAATCTCTAATAAGTTTTTCAGAGTTTTTGGTAGAATGATGAGAGGTTTAAAGTGGTGCACTAATATGAAGGTCAGGACTAGTCTAATTTGGGTTGGTTTGAGATAATTTGAAATATCACTTTAGGGAGTTAGTTATATGTTAGATAAATGACTAAAAATGACGGTGGAGGATTAGCTTAAGATGTGAACTTATGATCTATAGTTGATAATAGAGTTTGGTAGAGTTTAAGAGGACGTTGATATATAGATAACAAAATTATGTCTTAATGTTTCATAGTTTAGTTGAGAGTTATGTGATAGTGTTTAGAATTGTTTTAATATTTAGATTGCTAATTTATTGGTAATGGAGCATGCTTATAAATTGTAAGAAGATATTTGAGGAGTATGGAGCATGTATTTAAGAGGAGTAATAAGTAATTTATATAAAAATATAAAGATAACAATTTAACTCATCAAAGATAAAAAAAAAAATTACTAGAAGCCACCAATTACCAAGTAAATGAAGAGCATCTCCACCAACATATTTCATTCATCAATGAAAATTACAAAATATTTCAGCACATTTATAGGCATTACAAAAAACTTATGCAACCAATTTTCGAAGAAAAAAAAGGAGGAATAAAAGAGAGGAAACGGGGGTAGGTTGCCATTAATGAAAAAGAGTTTGAACCGCCTTTTTCTAATTCTCTAATTATATCAAATCATATCATTGCTTGCTATAATTTGCTTAGGTGAAAAATAAAATTTAAATTATAATTGAAATATTTTAATCAAATTTGCTGAAAAAGAGAGTTGAAAAGTATTACAATCCAAACATGGTAGAAGGACCATAAACCAACTAGAGAATCTCCAATTAGAAGTTATAGACAAACCAATTGGGAAACACACCAACAAAGCTAATATAGTCCATATTAGTAAAACCAATATGGTCAAGAGAATAGAGCTCTGAAGGAAAATGGCAACTAATCATACTTGGAGTGAAGATCATAGCAAAACAAATTGAGTAACAAGTTAAACATCAATGAAAGGAATAATCAATGGAATGCTATAACTGCTAAGACAAAGCTATTATTCGGTCTTTGGTTTTGTTTGGAACAGCTTTCTTACTGCTTCTTAAAAAAAAATTTAGTATAAAAGTTTTTATTTTTGTACTATAAATTTACTTTACGAAGGAGTAAGAAAATCGTCCCAAACAAGCCTTAGTGGCATGGAAATTGGACTTGTATTAATTTTGGCTTTATAATATGAAAATTAGCTTGAGAATGGTAGCTCCATGAGCTTGATGTTTTTATACTGCCATTATTCTACTTATGAGAGATATATATTTCCCTAAGGGAAGCAATGTGTCCACCATATCAATCATAATGTCACAATTGCATTGAAAATATCAAATAAATATTTAATCTATATTAACTAAATTAAATGTATTAGCGCTATTAGGGGTGTCAATATTTGTCACGACCTGAAAATCTGACCCGAAAATTCCAAGTTAGGGTCAACCCGTTTGAGAATAGGGTTGGGTTCAGATTCAGGATTCCGACCTATTTGTAAAACAGGGTCGGGATCAGGTTGACCCAGAAACTCGAAACCAACCCGGGTTAACCCAGGAATATCGCACTCGTCAGCATCATCCCGTGACAGCGTTTGGTCGAGTCGCTCGTTGGCATCGTCCCGTGGCCCCAGACCCGCATTACCGGCTGCCGCTGTGTCACTGGCCCGCAGCTAGCTTCGCTGCTGTGTCTGGTCAAACCATCAAAATGAATATGATTTCAAATAGTGCCGAGCCAATTTCGGATTGGACCTGAACCCGACCCGAAACCCAACCCTAGTATTAATAACCATCAAAATGAATATGGTTCCAACACATTAATTAGTATAAGCATGCATCTTTTATGTGAGTGCTGTGCTTGTGGAATATAATCAATGAAGATGAGACAGCTAAAGTCCCACTTTGCTTTAACAAATTAAAAGATCTAATCACAACACCCATTATGTTACAAAAGGAGCATAGCCACTATATAATAGAATAAATAAACAATGCTAAATGCAATGGTGCACTCTTTATTCTCCACCATGGTTTGTTCTTTAAAATGTGTTTGGCTTCATGTCCTTTTCCTCTTCAAAGCATCCTTTAGATCACTAATTAGTCTCCTAAAGAAGCTATAATATGTCATTAACTTTAAGCTTAAGCACACCATGAGACTAATCAAAGTGCACACTAATCACCAAATTAAAGGGGTATCTTGCTTTATTAAATATTAAAGCTTAACTTTCCTTTAAGGTCCCCTCTTAATAATTATGATGAATTAAGGGATAATTAAAGTATTTCATTGATAGTCTGACATCTAATATGCTTCTCGATCTCGTATATTGTCACAATACCTCAATCCGATTAGGACAGATCCTGTCGTGTTGAGCTGTGACAAGTCAATCCCAAGATCTAGTTCTTTGAGTTATTTCAGATATTTTCTACCAAATGACTTCTGAAATAACTTCAGGTCAAAAAAATTCCTTAAAATATTTCCTTTTAAAGGATTTCACAGCTATAAAATTACAAAATCTAATTTTAATTAAAGCAAATTAAATAAAATTTGCAGCAACAGCAACATGTTATAGCTATGAATTGGATAAATCTATATAATTTTTTTCAAATTTTAAATTTTATTTTTAAATATTTTTTTATATTAAATATATCAAAATAGTCTTATATAATTTGTTTCCACAAAGAATGTGGTGAAGTACATCACTAATCTTGATAAAAATATAAGTGCTTCAGCTTTGACTATGGACATCCACTTATTAACAAAAAATAATAATAAAAAATACATTTGATCTATTTTAATTATAGATTGTTAATATGTCACTATAGTTAATAAAATAATTATTTGCAAATGATTAATACAAATTGCTAATCAGATTTCCTTTCTAACCACTGAGTATTGCTTGCATGACCTGCAAACCCAATTTATTAAGCACTTACAGGGTCTCATTCTTTGATGTTTTGATGAAGAGTTAAGTAGTTTATCTTAGACAACTGGCCTTAATGACTTTATTCCCACTATCATCATTGACCTCAAATACCTTAGTTCTTTAACAATTAATGGTTAATGTCCTCAGTTTGTTTGGAGATATGAAATGTGACATTTAATAATCATTTTAACTTAAATAGCCATCTTTGATCATAATATTTTTAAGTTTATAAATTATTAGTCATGTTTTTTACAAAGTTTTGATAGTTATGATCATCAATATTTTATATTATCAAAGTTCGCAATGTCCAATATATGTAGGACGGAAACGTATATGACGTGAGTCCGGCACGTGTTGTAAAAGTCGGCAATGGTTTAACAAGTAATAAATAAATAAAGGATACATATGCCGTAGATTAAGGTTTTGTTTGAGATAGCCTTTGGCCACCGTTTTTTCAATGATTTTAAGTAGTTTTTGCACTAAAAAAGTTGTTTTAGAAAGCAATAAAAAAGTTGTTGAAAATGAAGCCTAAGTAAGAAGAACTGCGAAATAATTTCAGAGTAATAAATAAATGATGCATATGTGATAGATTAAGGTTTTGTTTGGGACAGTTTTTGACCACTCTTTTATTTTGCTGATTCTAAGATTTTTTTGTACTAGAAAGCTGCTTTGGAAAGCAATAAGAATGTTGTTCCAAACGAGCCTGTGTGAGATAACGATGATGAAATGTCAGAAAGAATTTAAGACTAAATATATAATTTAAATTTTGAAAAAAAAAACAAATGAAATAAATATTTTATCATTTATATGTTTAGAATGCCTTTTGTTATAATTTTTGTTATTTATTTCTTTTGCAAAAGAAAAAAAAATTTCATTATAACTAATTTGTGCATTATTATACAATTGATATCATGTATGTATCCTCATACAAGCATTGATGCATCAAAGCTGATAGGGACTGTTTGTGCAGCCCAAAATTCCATAGAGAAAGTGCTCAGAGTCTCCTTTTTTACCTATCATTTGAATTTAAAAAAGACAACAACCTGCAGAGATTTGCTTTGTCACAATTAAAGAATTGTCCATCTAATTCCAATACAAGGACAGCCATCCCATACTTTTCTCTTACATTGCGTTCTCAGGAGGAGAAGAAAATCTCTTCTTCCTTCTGAGATATTGGAAATAAAGGGAGGAAAAAGCTTCATATGATTCTTGCCAAAGGTCCTCCAATGGAGATCAAGAAGTTCAGTGCTCTTCTTTCTGTTCTTATATTGGCTTCCTTGATGTTTGTTTCATCTACAGGTTTGTTTTGCGTTATTTCCATTCCAGACAACTAACTATTCTCAGTTCTGTAATGCAGAACTGATACAGAAGCTCATCAGCCTTTTTGATTTCCTTAAGATGTTTTTTATCAGAACTTTCTGGCATGGAAACATTATACTATTTCTACTGATCATAATCATAGTTTCAGCATTCTTGATAGAGCAATGGATGATATAATTCATATAAATGCTGATTCTACACAGTTTATTACAATCGAATTTGGTTTTTCTCATTAAAAATTGGTTGAGGAACAGAATCTAAAGCGTGAATATATTTTATCTGTTTATTTTCTTGATTTTGCAGCTGATGGGCATAGAAAGTTGATTGGAAAACCTCCAGGATCTTCAACACAGGTATCTGTTACTAGAGCTTCGTTAAAGACCTCCCAAAAGAAGCCAAGATTTCAATTTGCTGGCTCTTTTCATGTTTCCTGTCATGTCAGCTACAGATAAAAGAAAAAAATATATATTAAATTAAAGTGCAGTGCAGTTACTATAAATTTGAAAATTTTGTGCTTTTGTTTAGGACATTAAAGGATAATTGAACAAACTTCAAAATCAAATTTCTGATTATCAGAGAATTATGTACATACATATAGCATGAAGCCTATCTTTAAATGTGACTGATTCAATGAAAATCAGGCAAATAAGCTTGAATTTCCTCATGCTTTTTTGCTTGCTCAGTTCAGAGCCTTGAATCACTCTGAAGCTTTGCTTAGATTAGAGCTTGCATTGCTTAATTTAAAACAATCTTAAAATCTTCTGTCTGTAAATTTGATTTGTTCATAGAATTTCAGACAATAAAGCTTGAAGTTCCTTGTTGCTTTTTTGCAAACTTAGTTGGATCATCTATAATCATCCATTAATTATACAATTATAGTTGAAGGATCTTAGTCGTCCAATCTAATTTGAGTGGAAGGATTTAGACTTCGTTTGGGATGTTTAGTTACTGCTTTCTAAAGCAGCTTTTTAGTACAAAATTTTAATTTTGGTACTAAAAGTTGCTTTAAGATACAGTAAAAAAGTCATCCCAAACGAAGCCTTAATCCTCTCAAAATCAGAGTGGATTGAATCCCAACCATTCAAAGTGGATTGAATGGCTAAGATCAGAATACACACCCTTCAGTTCTGTATATTGATTCTCTCTACACTAATGATTAAATTTTCTATGATTAACAGGAGTTCTCTAAGAAACCTTTTGAAGAAGTAGTTCTTGTTCTCCATCACAGAATTCTTGGAGTCACAACCAATGACTATGAAAACTATGAACCAACACCATCACTTTCCAAGCCTCCATTCAAGCTCATTCCCAACTGAAGGATTCATTTAGGCTTCGTTTGGGGCAGCTTTCTTACTGCTTCTTAAAATATCTTTCTAGTACACAAATTTTTATTTTTATACTAAAAAACTGTTTTAAAAAGCAGTAAGAAAGCCGTCCCAAATGAAGCCTTAACAAAAACAACAATACATTGGAACTGTGCTTTGATCTCCTCAAATTTCAAGGGGGTCTATTCTTATATCATTACTTATCATACTGCTCATAGCTTTTTCATTGTAATGGGGAAATACAGTTGCAGATATCAAAATATTGTGCAATATACTAGTAAAGTGATTGTAATGTGCTGTGATCAACTTGTAAATATATTCCATCTAGTTTTTATAGCTTGTTCAATTCGATCTTTGGTGGATGTTTTACTTCTTTTTAGGCTTCGTTTGGGACGGCTTTCTTTTTGCATCTTAAATTGACTTTTTAGTATAAAAATTGATTTTTTGTAATAAAAATCCGCTTTAAGAAGCAGAAAGAAGGTCGTCCCTAAATTTGGTTTTTCAAATATGTTTGGATTTTCAATCTTATTGCTCAACTTGTCTTCTTCAATCTTGTCAAATATGAAGTTCTAAGGATTTTTCTTATGATTGTATTGCAAGAAGTGGTGGGGAAGAACTATTTTTATTCTTTGTCACTCTTTTGGCATTTGAAGAACCTTACTAAACCATTTGTAGATCATCCATTCCACTATAATGATAATGGTGTTTGAGCTTGCATAGGAAAGAGCCCAACTCTAGTTTGATCTTAGCTCCCATGTAGCCAGCCAATGCAAAAGCAGCTTTTTGTATAATAATTTCACAACTTATTTTACCGTCAACTGCTGTTAGATTGTTTTGATTTTTAGAATGCAATGACAATTTTTATTTGACCTCTTTTTTCGATCTTTCAAAAAATTATGTACTAGACCACAATTAGTCAGGATTGGCTCATCGAGTTCAGCTTACGAGCTACTTATCGAGCCGAACTCGATCTGGCTCATGAGTTTGCTATAAGTGAATAAGTGGCTCCATGATAAGATATAATCAGTTTTGCTAATTTAAAAAATGAGGTGAAATTCTTTAAATTCATTGAAAAAAAGAAAAAAATATATAAAATATTAGAAATTAAAAAGAAGATAGATAAGTAATAAGCTAATTTATGAGGCCATGACTCAACTAATTAAGCTTTGGCATTAATTAATTAAACACTCTAATCATCTTATTTTGACTAATTAATGATATTCAAATTCTAATTTAATAATAAGAAAATATTTAATTCTATTTTTTATAAATATAATAGCAATTAAAAAAAATTATTAAAAAAAACATAACATTTATGGGTAGGAAGGATTAAATTTATAAAAATTACAAATAAATAATAAATAATAAATAATTCTGCTCTATTAACTGAGCCCTATCCCCTTCCCCTTTTCTCTCTCTTCCCTACCTGAAGGCTGAAGCCCTAACTCTCTCTCTCTCTCTCTCTCTGGACTGTGGAGTTTATCACTGCAATCGGTGCTATTTCTTTTACATCCAAAACCAAACCCTAATTGCAGATACTGAAAGCGAGGATGGGGAATACGGAGAAGCTGATGAACCAGATAATGGAGCTGAAATTCACTTCGAAGAGCCTTCAGCGGCAGGCGCGAAAGTGCGAGAAGGAGGAGAAGGCGGAGAAGCTCAAGGTCAAGAAGGCCATCGAGAAGGGTAACATGGACGGCGCCCGAATCTACGCCGAGAATTCCATCCGCAAGCGTAGTGAGCAGATGAACTATCTCCGCCTCGCCTCCCGCCTCGATGCGGTCGTATCTCGCCTGGATACCCAGGCAAAGATGCAGGTCATCGGAAAATCCATGGGCTCGATCGTCAAGTCCCTTGACTCTGCTTTGGCATCAGGAAACCTTCAGAAGATGTCCGAGACGATGGACCAGTTCGAGCGCCAGTTCGTCAACATGGAGGTCCAGGCTGAGTTCATGGAGGGCGCCATGGCTGGATCCACCAGCCTCTCCACTCCTGAGACGGAGGTCAATAGCCTCATGCAGCAGGTTGCAGATGATTATGGACTTGAGGTCTCTGTTGGCCTGCCCCAACCTGCTGCTCATGCCATTGCCACTTCTAAAGAGAAAGAGAAGGTTGATGAGGATGATCTCTCCAGGCGTCTTGCCGAGCTTAAGGCCAGGGGTTAGATGATGATGAGCTCATTATATGTTTCTAGGTGATTATTGATATTCAAACTCGCCTCTTTATCTTCGCTTATTATGCATATATCTATGTAGCGTTTTCAACTTTAGAATGATATGCTATGCTATGATAGTAATCGAGTGATGTTTGTAAAACTCATGTATTGACAAATATGGTAATGCTTCTTATCATTGTTGTGCTGTTTAATTCAGATTCCTTCCACAACCCTAAAGTTGTTTAATGCATTAAAATGGCGTTCCACTTGCACATTTATCCATGATACATTGCTATGTACTTGCGCGGGCACCTATTTGCATGTATGCACATGTTTGTTGTTCCATTTATATATTCATGCACATGCATCATCTATAATCTGTTCATCAGTTTACTTTTTCATCATAATTTTTTTCCTTGAGCTCTCAAAATCAAAATCAATAATGTTTATATCTTATTGTCCACTAATAAAACTAAGGCTTCATTTGGTTCTTCCTCTCATTTTGTAAAAGATAGTTTTAGAAATATTGATTAAGGGAATACAGTTTTCTAACGGAGAAGCAAATATAAAAAAGCTTCTCAAAATAGTAGAAAAATGAAGTTCCCTAAAAAGCATTTCTATAGAAGCTTCCCATCCAAACAGCGAACCAAAAATAATTTTGCCTTTTCTATTTAGAAACGGTAAAAAAATGCCGAAACAAACGAGGCCTAAGTGTGCTTGAAAGATTATTTTTTAGTGTTTTAACTGTTTGGTCTTCAAGAAAGAATGTTCATAATTTAAACTAATGTTACTAATCAAACAATTTTATAACATGTATCAAATGTTGTTTGCAAGGATCCATTTAATTTGAATGAAATTTTATGTGCATGCCAAATTTATTTTTTTCTAAATACTTATGGACAATTTATTGCTTTTTGATGTTTGATCTACCACTTGTTCTTTGTGTTGTGCAATAGTAGGAAGCATATATGTAAATTTAATTTTTGGTATGCATTTGCATTCATTTCTGTGAGACATCCTTTGAAATAAGTTGATCATTAGAAAAACAGAGTAAATGTTTAGAAGATAGAGGCCTTAGAATTGGCGAAACGAATATTGAGTATATGTTATATAATTTAGTAGGTATGATATTAGCATTTATCATTCAATATTATTAGAAGTTAAGGTAATATATTTGTATGATAGATTTAAGTATTTTGAATTTATCTTATAGAAGAATAGGGATATAAATGGAGATATAATGTTAGAGTTAAGAATGGATGATTAAAATGGAGAAGTTTCTTACGAGTTTTGTAAATGGAAACTTTGTGATATTAGGTGGCTTATTTTTTTTCTACTCAACATATTTATGAATGGAAGGAGCATTTGTTCCTAGCAGATGTTTTAATGTAGACCGACAATATATTTAATGGATATAGATTGCTCTTTTAGAAGTGATAGGTTTAAGACCTTTGGACTTTTGCTTCCATTGTTGCCATCTAAACAACTCATCTTAGGTAAAAGGGATGGAACTAAGCCTTTCACAGTGTCTCGAATTTCACCTTTGTCAGTTCTATTTTGTAATAATTCGTCAACTGTGAATTCCACAACACTAATACATGCAATGTAAGTTTAGGGTTTAGGATTAATATGATCTTTTCGGACATTGGAGTGAACACAGATTGGCAAATATGTCAAATTGATCAAACTAATTGCTAGTTGCCTCATATTGCCTGAATGTCTCTGCCAACACCTCTTCTTGTTCTCTTTTAGATGGTGTGATCCCTGTGATGTTCCAATAAAGTCCCATTTGATATTTGCACTTCTTGGGTTTGGCTGACCTTGTTGTGTGGATCATCAAAGTGTTCCATGTTATCTCAGGAACTACTTTGTAATGCCAAGTCAACAAAGCATGAGATTCAGGCTTTATTTGGGACGGTTTTCTTACTACTTCATAAAGCAGCTTTCTAGTGCAAAATCTTTAATTTTTATACTTTAAAGCTGATTTAAGAAGCAGTAAAAAAGCTACTTCAAACGAAGCCTCAGACTTCTTTTGGGACAGTTTTTTTTACTTACTTTTTAGATCGAAACTGTAACTTTTAATTGGTCATTGCTTTTTCACTGATTTCAAAAAAAATTGTGTCAGGAAGCTGCTTTTTACAACTACTTTAGAAAGTTACTTTCACTACAACATTTTTATAAAGTAATAAAAAAACAATCTCAAACAAAACCTCAATCATTTTTTATCATATCTTTACTTAGGCTACTCATGCTATTGTTAGTTGCACATACTAAGATGTTAGAAATGCTTTCCACATTATTTTACTCTCTATATGTAAGCAACTCTCCTTGGAATTCTCTATAGAATCCCATTATTTCTGGTGGGGATAGGGTATAGAACATCAAAGCAGATATTTTAGGCATTAATCTTGCTTGCTGTTTGTGATTAAGACTATAACTATGAGATATTATAATTAATTGAAAAAGGTCTTATCAATATGAAAAAAGAGGAGATGGCCATGCAAGTGTAGCTATGAAGGAGATGATAAAAGTTCAACTACAAGGAAGCAAGAGTAGTTCATGCATCACTATCCTAAAAGGCTAAAGCATGAGCTTAGTGGTGAAAAAGATATATATCAAAATCACAATATATATCATTTCATGTTAGTAGTAATGAAAAAGATAAAAGCTTTGGTCCTATGATCATGATCGTCTGATGGTCCTTTTAAGTACCGTCGCTCAACGGTCCTCAACTAACCATCACCCGATGTTCCTTCGGTCCTCCAGCTATTATCGCTCAACAACAATTCTACAAATATTATCTTTTGGCTACTTTCTCTTAACCATCATTGCCCGATTACGATCGTCAGTCTCTTGCGATTTTCTTTTCTCTGCTCGGTGGATTCTCGTACAATGCTAAGTTGTTAAACTTTCTATTTCTATCACTTTGGAATTTTCATATATATAATGAAATTCAAAAAACTTGTTTTATTATGTATGTACAATTGTTAATTAATCATTTTGATTTGTTTTTCTCATATTCTTTCACTAAAATTTTCAGCAGCCGAGCCCAATCTATATAAAGTATAAACTGCCCTTCTCCAACCTGCTAATGCGAAGCATTTTTTGTTAGCTGGCTGTGAAATATCATTAAATTAATTAATTATGCATTATTATTAAAACATAGATTTGGCAGAATATTAATCCTCCCTTTATATATAGATTTGAGAGAGGAGAATTATCATTCATCATTTAATAAGAAATTGATATTTTAGGCTTCAAATGCAAGATCAAAATCAAAGTTGTCCATTCTCATTAACATTATTAAAATTAATCATCTATGTGATATATTAAAAAAATTTATAATGAATAATTCTAATTATATGAAAAGATAATTAGGATTTAAAAATACATATAAATTTCAAATAAATTGAAATCAAATACATGAGAGGGATCATATCTTTTAATTATTGAATAATCAATAATTTTGATTGATGAAATATATGAGCAATTATATTTAAAAATTTTATATTGTTATATCAATTAAAATTTTTTTAAATTCTTGATGTATGATTAAATGACCATATAAATGGATGAAACTTAATCTCAATAATTTTTATATTAAAGATGATAATTAATGGTGATTTTCAATTTGATGACTATATAAAATGATATATTCAAAAGAAAAAAAATATATTTTTATATAAATTTTATCATCTAATAATTAAAAAACATTTAATATTTTAAAAAAATCTACTTAAAAGAAAATTAATAATTAAATAAATTAAGCAAAAAATTAATTAGATGGCTTGAAAATATTTTTACTTTCTAAAAAATATATCATGAAAACTCCAAGCCCTTGTGTATTATTATTTTCCATGTAATTAGGAGAAGATAATTACAATCTCAATATATAAATATATATTCAAATTTCTTAAAATAAATACAAGAGGTATTAATAATATTTAACATATATTAAATAATTTTAATTGATGAAATACACCAATAAAATTAATTTTTTAAAAGCACTTAGATCTTTCATTTAACCAATAAAATTTCACATGAATATTTAAGACTTCATTTGTGAACTTTCTAGTAAAAAAAATTTTATATTAAAAAATTGTTTTGAGATTCAATAAGAAAATAGTTTCAAATTTGGGATGACTTTTTTGTTGAAAAATTTTAATTTTTATATACAAAATTATTTTAAGAATCAATAAAAAATTCGTCCCAAACGAGACCTAAATCAGTATAAAAATTGATAAAATTCAATCATTATAATTATATTTTGTAAACAGCAATCAATGTTGATTGATGAGATCTTAATATTCAAGATCACATAAAATGATAAATTAAAAGTCTAGAACTTTGTAAATTTTTTTAAAAAAAAAAAACTTCAAATGTTCAATAAAAAAATGGAGTAGTTCAAGCAAAATAAAAGATTTAATAGAAACACAAATTGTACAATACGCCTAAACAGCCATCCATATCCATCAAAATATCCACAAAGAAACTAACCAACCAACCAACCAAAATAAAACAAAACTATAAATTCCAAAACATTCGTTTACTACAACTTTTCAGAAAGCCCCAAACACTTTAAACAATATCTAAAGCCCTTTTTAATGGTGATAATTAAGAGGTAAAATCATCATCTTCCTCAACTAGAAACTCATATCTGCTGAAATGTTCCTTCACTCTGAACTTCCATTCTTCCTTCATCAAATGCATCATTCCAGTTTTCTTGTTCAAGCATTTGACGTTCAGAAGGGTCACTTCTGGTTTTTAGTCCCTGACCTACAGGTGGCGCTCTCATCACTGTAGAGAATCACGATGGTTGAACGGGACTCGAGGTCAGCTCGCACATCGGTTCCTATGCTGCCAGTTCAGGAATGCTTGGTTCAGAATAGTAGTTGTCAAGAGAGAGTTTTGGCATGAGTGCTTCGATGTCGGCGCCATGTTCATAAGAAATGGCAGCCTCGCTGGCTCTGCGGCTGGAGATTGAGAAGTGGGGTTCTTTGACCCTCTCAGTGTGGTTGTCTTTAAGGCCATTTGGATGTTGAGGGGGTTTAGATGGAGTTTGTTCTGCATGGCCATTCTCAGCTGGGACTCCTGCAATAATGGCTGCGACAATTATAAACAAGGAAAATAGATGGAGGATCTTTACAATGTTACAAATGGTAAACATGTTTAGCATGTGATAAGCTCAGGTAAAGGTAAATAAATGCAACCAAGTCATCAGTGGTGTAGATTGAAAAGAATAGTAGTTCAGGGATTTTTTGGTTGGGGGGTAAATTTAGGTATAAGATTTTATGCTAAATATAGCTAAACAATTTTTTTAGCTACATAAAATTATATTATATTCTTTAGGCTTCGTTTGGTTACCGGTGCCTTTTTAGAAAAATGTAATTTTCAAAACTTTGATTGAGAGAATGGAATTTTATAACGAAAAAGTCAATATTAAAAGCTTCTGAAAACAGTACAAAAATACAGTTCCATGAAAAGCAGTTTTGCATCAAACAACTCAAAAACATCTTTACCATTTCGAAATAAAAATGGCAAAAATAAGCCGCGTCAAACGAGGCCTAAATCTTGTTTTAGGTTAAATTCTGAATTTAGTAAAGTATGAGAGAAATGGGCTTACAGAGATGTACATCAATTCTATTTATCGTGATTCTACTTTACATTCATTTAAATTCTAAATCTTTGAAGTATATACAAAAAAAGTTTTACTAAAATTGAATCAAATATAACATCTACCATGAAAAATAATTTTGAATGAAGGCTTTTAGGACTTAATAAACATTTATTTGCAAGATTTACTAAATCCTGCTTGTAGCCAGAAATCCCCTTATAGTTGTCCCACGTCAAGCCAGAAATTTCCAAGCAGCTAAGGGTTAAGAAACAGCACAAATTTAACAAGCTCTCACTAAAGCTCTTGGTTCGCCAACCGTGCTGACTACATATCCAATAGGTCTATTGAATCCTTGATACCATATATTCTTCCATATAGCTAATGTAAAAAAGCATAATCATTGAATAGAGCCCCCAGATGGACAAAATTTATGTAAAAAAAAAAAAAAAAACATAACTTACCATCAAGATCAGCTGCATGGGATTCACCCAGAATGGGAGCCGATGGCACTGTAGAAAGTTTACCTGGACAATAGCATTAAATATCAGTAAAATCACAGAAAGTATCAGAGTAAGACAATTTATACCTAAACCCTACATAAATAGATACATATTTGTGCGCTCATAATGCTTAACTTTCTCTAATGCATGCATTCGCATACATGCACAGAGAGAGAGAGAGATTAAGCATGGAGGAAAAGAAGATAAAAAACAGGAAAAAATGAAACAATCTTGACAGCACCACTTTGCCTGTTTTTTTATGAGATTTGCAGCCAGAAGTTAACTCTTACGAAGAGAATTCTGTTTCCATTCTATGGTTTTTTAATAATCTACATATGTTTATGCATTTATCACCTGCAGCACCCTAAAATCAAACAGAGCATCACCGGCTAAAGCTTAAAAGTAAGATTGAACCTCCAAATATGCCTTCAAATACAGAAAAAATTTCCAACCTGTTTTCTTGCATATCAAACATTCTATAACCTAAATGTGTAATAAGGATCTGCAGTCTTCATTTAATTGCTTAAGTTGAAAGACTCTGCCAATGCTCACTGGAGCAGTATTTTTTCCCTTAGTTAGTAAATGTTGACAAGATAATTTTTTTCAATTAAATACTTAATAATCAATCGCTTGGCAAGCATCTTATAAAAGTTCCATCTGTTATGCTACATACAATCAATACTGCAAATGTCCAAGAAAGCCAGTATATACACTTGATTAAAATAAAGGACACCTTAAACTCAAACATTATCCTTAATCATTAAGTAAATAAGAGAAGCCCATATGTAAGTAGCTATCTGAATCTTTGAAAAACATGAATAATCATAAAATTTTCAGCTTCACATATTAAAGAAATAAGTACTGGGTTTGGCAGTAAGCTTGTTTAGATCAAAATTCCTTATAAGCATCACTAAGCTAATAGATTTGTACCATGCACAAACTGGAAAGCATAAACAACAAAAAAGGAATGAAAGAAAGACAATCATAATTTCATACATTACCATTGACACTAGCGGAACCAAAATTGTTTTTCAGCACTGATTGTTTGTTAGCGCCATTTGTAGATGGCCATTGTTCATTTGGACGAATAATCAGTGCCCTTGGATTCTCCCTTGGGATAAATAGTGCATCTGCCTTCGGAGTTCCTGGAGCCAGTTCATCGTCGTCAGTGAAGAACGGTACCTGTAAAGCGACAAATTTCATTAGCTCATGCTTCTTCCAAGGCAAATCACATTTATGAAATGAGTAATCGAAATAAAATAATCAAATAAACAGTAAATTAAAATCAAGTAAAAGATTCCAGTTTGCAGATTAAAAATGAGCTGACCCTTTCACTATCACTTTTAGGATGGTATCTCCTTGCTGGCAAACGGATTCTTCTCTGTGATATGTGTCTAGGAGCCACTAAAGATGATATCCTTACTGGAGCTGGTTTGTCAGAAATCTGCAATAACGAAATAAAATAGTATGTTCATTTAAATGCCATTTTTAGCACAATAATATAAAGCCATTTCTTAAAGCAAAGCAAGATCGATCACTATTTTAATCTGGCAAAATTAGTACAAGAAAAAAATGCTTGATGCGGGAGCATAACCAGTAGCCATCAAATAACTGTAACTTACAGGCATGCTAGAAATTCCATATTGAACTGATGGAGCAGAAGATCCCACACGACCAATCGACATCTGAGGCATCACAGGGAGCGTTCCAAAAGGATTTGTGATGGAAGTGGGTTGCATAACAATGTTAGCTTGAATGGCAGGATTGCTACAGAAGGCAAATAAGAAATTACAACATAGTCAGACAATAAAATGAAAAAAATTCTTACCGAGACATTCCCTGTAGAAATACTCATTGGAAATGCTCCAATGCGTGCCATATTAACTTTTCCCAGAGAAATATTCATATTTGATAGACTCGTTCCTTAAAAAAAATCTTTATCTTTGAAAGAAACTTGTCCAAAATAAATGATGAGATAGTCATTGGGATATTCTCTACAGACATTGCAAAGAAATTTGTCCAATAACACAGACAGAAACGTACAAAAAAGTTGAGGATAACAAGAAAGGACAATAATAGGATGATTTGAGAGTAAATATTAGACCGGAAAAGTTCAACAATAAACAACAAGTAAATTACATCAGTGCATGCAAATGCAAATATTAGAAATTATATTTCTTTTTTAGATTTAAATAAGAATGTGATTATTAACAGGGCAAAATTGAAAAAAATAATTCATATAGCCGACTGCATGTAGTGGGATAAAGGCTTAATGTTGTTGTTGTATGCAAATACAAACAAAACATTTGCATTCCTATATGTGGTGAAATTGTATTTAGCTCCAAACTACAAAAAAGGTGACCAAAAGATAATGTAATTTTGGTATTTTTTTGGCTAGAAGAAGTATGTCCTCTTAAACATGATAAAATGCAGCATTTTCGGCAAAGGAAAAATAACTACATGAGCAACCAGTCATACAATGTACTTGAATACCAGAAACCTCATTATGCAGAATGACCTTGGTGCATATAATCCATTTTGCTACTGCAAAAAATTCATAAGCACCATTCTAGTTTAACACACAGAGAGAAGCTTTTTGTTCTATTAAACATAGGCACCATATTTTGTCTTCGCTAAATATAACAAGAATCCTGCAATCTTCAAAATTCAAAAGTAATCTTTTTTGAACTCGACAACAATTATTTCCAAGTAAAGGGGGGCCTCAAAAGTGGAGGGTTGCACAGAGCTACAAAGAAATTCCTCATGTACCATCAATTCTTTTTTGAACAGAACAATGATTATTTACAACTAAAAGGGGACTTCAATGTATTTCATAGTAGAAAAATGCATTAGGCAACACTAAATAATACAATTACTACGTAAAATTATCAAATTTGATGTTACAAATATGCAAAAAATAGAGCAGAAGCATACCTCTGTCCAAAAGTTCCCTGATTAAAGTTGCTCGGGAAGCTGCCAAACCCTCCAGAAGGAGCTGAAATGGAAATGATAAATGTGAAATAAGACAGACACTCACCACATGCACAATGTAAGCATAAGCAGAGAAAAAGGGGACTGCATTTATGAGGCGATTTGTCAGTTTGCAGATGACCTAAGCTACTAAAAATGGAACTTAATCATTTGAAAGTAGGTTCACAAAGGAAAAAACTGCATTAATGATCAGGTTTACCTGTTTGCGTCTGACCGAAATTACCAAAAGAAAAGGTACTTGACGTTTGTGCAGGAGCAGGCTGTTGAAAAGGAGTGGAAAGAGATGGCTGCAAGGTATATAGAAAAAACAATAAGAACATAAACAAAATTAAAAAGACAAAGCAAGGTACATCGAGGTTGAAGAAATTATGGGAAAAAATGGAAAACGCCACTTACAGTCGCTTGACCAAATCCTACAGGATTGCTCAATGAAGGTGTTGAACTGCTGAATGGGCTTCCACCAAAGCCAGTTGGTTGTGCGCTGAATAGACTAGAACCAAAAGCTGGCATGCTCTGTTGGAAACCAGTAGACTGCCCAAAGGGCGAAGGTGTTTGCCCAATGGAAGGAGTAGAAGAAAACAGCCCAGATGACTGAGTGTTGCCAAAAGTTAGACCAGATCCAAAGGAAGAAGCGGATCCCGCCATTGAGGAGCCAAAAATAGAAGGTGAAGAGCCAAATGCCGGCGCACTTCCACCGCCAAAAATTGAGGATGAAGTACTAGAACCAAATCCAGAGGCACTAGGTGCACCAAACAGTGAAGGGGTGGAAGAAGTTGAACCAAAAGGGCTTGTTGAAGATGAAGAGAATGGTGAGCTAAAAAGTGAAGCTGATGATGATCCAAAACCAGTAGAACCAAAAGCTGGAGTTTTAGGAGCAAAAGGATTTGAAGAAGTTGTGGATGAGAAAGGATTTGCAGCAGGCTGCCCAAATGCACTCGTTTGACCAAAAGTACTAGTTTGACCAAATGGACTTGTCTGACCAAATGGACTTGTCTGGCCAAATGGACTAGTTTGACCAAATGGATTTGCCTGTGTTGAAGTAGGGAAACTAATTCCACCTGATTGTCCAGCAGGATTTGGACCACCTAAACAAAATAATGGAAAATACAAAGTCAATAGAAACAAGTGACATGCATCTGCAAACCTAAACAATTCAAGTACCAAATAACAGAAGCATTGCTAGTGCAAGGCTCTCAACAAAAGGTGAAAATATTCTCTCTCAAACATAGTTCACATATATTGATAAATATAGCATCACCAAATTGGGATAAATCCTATTGGGATGACAATCCATCCAAAAGTAGAATGTCCTTCAAAGGTTACAAAACCATATATTTTCATTTCTGTTGTACTGGTAAAAATTGTGTATTTTTCCACAAAGGCATACTTGGAAACATTAAGCCTTAATTTTATACATTACTAAGCAAAAAAGAAGTTGATAAGTCCTCTTCAGTTCAGTACCTTACCAGCATCAAACTAATGGTGTAATTTACTTCACCAAGAAATAAAGGTGGCAGGGGCTAAAAGAACCTGTGCAACTTAATACTTGAAAAGATTGGGCAGCTACTGCTGGGAGCCATTGTCAGTTGCCACCCAAAAAAACTAAGCATATGAACCACAAGTGCAAACGTCTTAAGAACAGTAATGTATAAACACTGTGACTTGACAAGTATTGAAAAAATCAAATATCATTATAGAATTTGTACCCCACAGACCCAAACGTGTCCATGCTTACACCTGCATATGCTTTGGATCTGCGTTCATATTTCATCACAAAAGATTGTGTACATGCGTACAACACAAATATTCTATTTGGAAAGAGATGAGAGATAATGGTAACAATATATATATCATGGGGCAAAAGTCAGAATTGCAAAAGAAAAATACAGACAGATAGAATGCCAAATAAGATGCACAAGATGTGAGAATACGAGAGATGGATGTCACAATATTAGAGCTAAGATGGATGTCACAATATTAGAGCTAGGATAGCAAATATTAGGCAATAATTTCACCTAAGCCATGTAGAAGGTCAGATAAACTAAAAATATAACCTAGACTAGAGCATCCATTAATAATGAAAACCAAATGTCTAAGGACATTCCAAGCATACACTTGAGATATAGATGTTGCAGTATCCACCAATTTTGTAAAGAAGAATGTACATGAAGTATCATAATGCGAAGTTTCTTTATCCTAACACAGTACTATCCAATACAATTTGGCATGCATGGGATCATGATATGCATATAAGATCATATATTTATCGAGTCAAATATGAACAAGGCCTTGTTTATTCCGATATGAGTTGATAATAGGATTATACATGCATGTGTGTATGTATGTGTTAATGTGTATGATTTAGCATTTTAGAGAATCGTTCTACAACCACACACACATAGTCATGCTTTCTCACTGTTTTGGGTAGCCCTAAAACAAAGTCCATGCTAACATTTTGCCATGGGCAATTGGGTACCGGAAGGGGTGTGTAAAGCCCAGTGTTTTGCTTGCATTGTTTTGCTAACTAACAAGTGTGACATCTCTTTACTAACCTACTAACATCGCGCTTAAGACTATGCCAGAAAAATTGTTGCTCAACAGTGACAATGTTTTTGGTTTGTCCAAAATGTCCTGCTAAACCTCCCGCATGTAGTTCCCACACGGGGAATTCCCTAAGTGAAGTGTTTGGGATTCAGAGTTTGTAGGACTTAAAGAGATATCCACCTTCTAAAAGGAAATCATCAATGATGTGTTCACCTCCATTGACCAATAATGCATACGTGTCTTTGAAGTCTTGGCATTCCGTATAACTTTTTTTCATTTGTTCAAACCCAATTACTTTGGTCCTCATTTCCCTAGTGATCATTATTCATCGGCTTAAGGCGTTGGCTGCTTTATTTTCAGATCCTGCTTTGTGTCGGATCGTGTACGAATACTCTTGAAGGAATTCGACCCAAGGACCATATCGTGCGTTCAATTTCTTTTGTGAGTTTATGTATTGCAAGGCTTCTTGGTCAGAGAAAATAACAAAGTCTTTGGGAAGCACGTGGTGTCTCCAATACCTAAGGCATTGTTTAAAAATTGCGCAATAAGAGGCTCGCCTTGAGGCCCGCCTCAGCGCAATTCTAGTGAAAAATGCCTCGAGGCTTACGCCTCTAGCTTTTTTATGAGGCTTTCACCTCAAGCTTAGCTGAGGCCCGCCTAAAGGCACGCCACGCCTCGCTAGCGTGAGGCTTATGCCTCATCCTATTGTTATACTTTTTTTGTTAAAAGTTAAAACTAACATAAATCACGTCTTCATGCACATACAAGCGCAACAACTTCCTCTTAATTGCCTCTACCTCCATCCTGTAGCCAACATCGTCATAGTCGTCACTGACAATCACTTGAAAGCTGCACACAACCCACCCTAAAAAATTTTGGAACATTAATCTCATATTTATGTTGATGAAAATATTTCTAAAAGATGAATATGATTGAAATAAAATAAAAAGAAGCATATTAGGAGGCATTCAAATCTATCGAATGAGGCGGGTGATAGACCAATTTGTTATGCAGTAACTCAAATAAAGACCAACTCAGTGATGACAGTATAGTTCCTAAGTTTTTGCTAACTATTCCAGCTTTTATTAAGAATTAAAAGTAAATGAGTACATAATTGAGTAAAAAAAAAATTTGGAGTTGAACTTGATGTTATATGATACTTTTATGCAATTTCTATATTTAATATTATTTTGCTTTAATAATATTTGGATTTTAATTCTATTTCCCACAATTTATTTCTTGTCACTTTAGATCTTGTGTAATGTCATCATTTAACATATTGTTTAGGTATTACATAAAAAAATCACTTTAGACATTTATTATCACTTTACGCAATTTTTTTGATTTTGAGGCTTACACCTCAAAACGCCTTGAGGCTTATACCTCGCCTCATGAACAAAAAAACGCATCAATGCCCAATTGCGCAATTTTAAACATTGACCTATGGGACTAGATAATAGCATAAAATTCCTTATTGTAGGTAGAATATCGTTGCCTTATATTGTTCAACTTTTTGCTAAAGTAGACAATGGGATGTCCCTCTTGAGATAAGACTCCACTGATATCGATACCAAAGGCGCCACAAGTTAAGACTTTGAAAAAATCGGGCAGACGCATGACTGGTGCTTCAATCATTTTCCTTGTTATCTCCTCAAAGGCTTTAGAGGCAGATGTCGTCCAATGAAAAACTCTCCTTTCTTCAAGCAGTTAGTTATCGGACCCACTATAGTGCTAAAATTCTTGATGAATCTTCGATAAAACATGGCCAATCCGTGAAAAACTTCTACCGTCTCTGATGTTCTTAGGTTCATGCCACTCATTGATTGCTCGCAATTTTTCAGGGTCAGCGGATAAACCTTGGGAGGAAATGATAAATCCAAGAAAGGTTACATGATCAGTGAGGAACATGCATTTCTTAGGATTATCATGCAACTGTTCCTTCCTCAAAATCTCACAAACTTGTTTTAGGTGATTCAAATGTTGATCCACCGAGTTACTATAGATTAGGATATCATCAAAGTAGACCACTACAAATTTTCCTAGGAATGGTCTGAGGACCTGAGTTATCACTCTCATAAAGGTACTGGGTGTATTACTCAGACCAAAAGGCATCATCGTCCATTCATACAATACATCCTTGGTTTTAAAAGCGGTTTTCCATTCGTCTCCCGGGCGAATTCTAATCTGGTGGTAGTCACTTTTAAGATCGATCTTAAAAAATAGGATGACTCCGATCATCATGTCTAACATATCATCTAAACGCGGGATAGGGAAATGATACTTGACCGTGATTTTGTTTATAGCGCGACTATCAACGCACATTTTCCACGACCCATCCTTGTTGGGGGTTAGAATGGTGGGAACAACACACGGACTAAGGCTCTCCTTACTAAAATCACGTTGCATGCAACAACTCATCCACTTGTTTCTTGAGCTCAGCATGCTCAGTAGGGTTCATGCGGTAATGGGGTAGGTTAGGCAAGGAAGCCCCGGGGTAATAAGTCAATAACATGTTGGATGTCCCTTAGCGATGGAAGTTGGTTGGGCAAATCTTCGGGGGGAAAACGTCAGCGAAGGTTTCAAGGAGAGGTTTTACTTCTTCAGGAATAGACACCTCCAAATCGGCACTCACTTCCCGCGCCACTAAGGCGTATAAAGGTGATCCTGACTCTAATTCAGTATCTAGGTCTTTGGCGGTTAACAGATTTAGGTCTGTACTGGGTTTAAGGAGGGTGGGTTTTACCTCTTCGTTGGCAGACTTGGGTTGGGTGAGTAGGAGCTTAATCTTCTTGCCCTCGTGCTCAAACATGCAGGTGTTTGATCTCCCATAAATGTGCACGTCATTATCGAACAACCAGGGGCGACTGAGGATGATATGGCCAACATCCATAGTTAAAACATCGCACCATATCTTCTCCTTGTATCCCACAAACTCAATAGGAATGAGACTCCTATCTTTCACTTCTAAGGCGGTCGAGTTGATCCAAGCGACCTTGTAGGGGTTCAGGTGCGGTGTGGCTTTCAAGTGAAGCTTAAAAATCATAGCAGATGACACCGCATTAATATAGCTTCCACTAACAATGATGACCTTGCAGTTCTTGTCACCTATCTTGGTGAAAGTGGTGAAGATTGAGGTTCTTCGCCAGTCGTCGCTCAACTTAAGTTGTGAAAGAGCACACCTAACGACTTGTAGGTCTAAGTGACCCATCTTCTGGAGACAATGGACCACAGCAGTATCTTCTTCACAGAAAAATTCATCGTCGTCGTCAATGTGATGAACTAGTTCAGTGTCTAGTTCATCCTCTTCTTCGACGACTTCCTCAATGATGGTGACTTTGTAGGGGGCTGGAACATTGTGAGGCTATGTGTCCATACCCATGACACCTAAAACATTTGGTTCCCGCGGGGGTTTTGGGTGTGTCTTGTTCAGGGGTTTTACCCTTAAAGTCAGGGCGGGATTGGAAAGACCCAGCAGTGGGTCGACTGGTTACGGGGCCAGTTGGTTTGTTTTGAGGTTGGCTAGAAGAGGATTTGAAAGGGTTAGGACGAGAGTCTTAGTTCCTAGAATGGGCATGGCTTCTAGATTCTTCTAGGTCTAACACAAGACTACAAGCGGCTTCTAAGGTAGTCACTCTGGCAAAAAGTTCATTTCTAAGATCTTCCCTTAATCCGGCTCTAAACATAGAAAGAAGTTGGGCAGGAGTGATGGTCTCTTCACCAGTACAATGGATCATAAAGTCATCAAAAGCAAAAATGTACTCTTTGACTGGTTCGCTACCCTGGGTCAATCTATTCCAACGGTCCAAAAGTTTAGGATAGTATGATGGAGGGAGGTATTTTTGTTTTATCTCTTGCTTCATCATCCTCCAATCAGTAATGGGGTTTTCCCCTTGGGTTTCGCGCATGTGTTCGAGGTTAGTCCAGTACTGACTAGCCATACTGGTTAACTTCATTTCAGCAAACCTAACCTTTCTGGCCTCCGAAATGTTATACCATTTGAAGTAGTTATCCATACCCTTAAGCCAATCTAGGAAAACTTTGGGGTTTAGGGTGCCATCAAAGGATGGGGCATCAATCCTAATCTTTTTCAACAGTTGGGCGTCGTTATCTCCCCAAGTGGGGTTTTGTCCAATAAGCTCGTGATGGGGCCTTTGGTTGGTACGATAGTAATCTCGGGGAGGTCCATGGTCAGTACGAACCTCTTCGGCATAAGGGGACTGAGGTCTTGAAGGTGTATAGATTGCCGGGTTTCCTAAACGTTCGATGTTATCTAGGCGTTCTCCTGTTTAGCGTCTGAAGTCCGTCAAACCAGTTTGGGTGTTTCTAATTTGTTGAGTAACCGAGCCTAATTGACCAACAATAAGGTCTAAAGTCGCCTGAATTTGTTCCGGATCCATGGGTAGGTGTTGGGGGAACACTAGGGCAGGTAAAGGGGTAAAGGACAACACTAAGACACTAAAATATTGATGTAGGCAAGCTTTGGATTGCTTGCTGCCTTTTTCGATTTGCTCCTTGGCTGCATCTTCCCCCTTCTTGTGTCCCTTCGGTTTCTCCCTTTGTGATGTTCCCATGGCTGGCTACTGGGTGCTAGTCCCCGAATTCTTGTATGGGCTTTTCGGTTTCTCCTCCCCCCTGGCTGCTTTCCCGTGGCTTCTCTTACCCGGTTTCTGTGTTAGCTTTTCGGGTTCCTCCCTGACTGTGTTCCCGTGGCTTCTCCTACCCGTTTCCTGTGCTGATTTTTGGGAGCTATTTCTGGACAGAATTTTGGACAGCTTTATTTCCTTCCATTTCCCCTCTTTTAATTAGTTTAATTAAGTGATTCCAGCTGTTTGGCATCCCCATTTCTCCTATAAATTAGAGATGTTTTATAATAAAAAAGAGATATGATGTGGTATTTTAGAAGACTAAAAACCTGAGGGTTTTTCCTTCTTTCTTTGGAAAAGCTTGCGAGCTTGTTCCGTTCTTCCTCTCCTCCTCCTAGGAAAGCTTGCGAGCTGCTCCTCCTTCGTCTCAGCTCCTTATCTCTTCTTCTCTCCGCAAGTTCCCTTCCACTTGTATCCTTCTTCTCAAGCAAAAAAGAACTTCTTTAGGGTGTTTTATTATATGTGTTTGTAGCGCCAAAAATTGTAAGTATTTTTATATTATTAAGTGGAGTTTGTGTTTAGTTTTAAATGTCATATTTTATCTAAATTTTAGTATTTCATGTAATCTTCTAGTTCCTAGAAAGAGTAATTTTTGCTTGCAAAAATTTGGGGTTGTTCCCAAATTTTTTCTTGATCAATTTGGTATCAGAGCTTAGGTTTGTGTCTTTTTTTAAGAGTTCAAAAAATAAAAAATCACAAAAAGATTGAATCAGTCGTGGAAGAAAGTAATCCAGTGGACAATCATTGTCCTAGGAAGGTCAAGGCAATACTAAGTTGGACAATAACAAATAGTGTTCAAAAGTCCAAAATTTATTGGGTCCAATAGGCCACCATAGAAGGTTCGTGAGAAATTTTTTATTGATTGTGATGCCATCGTCTAGACTAACCAAGAAGACTACTTGAATGACCCATCAAGTCATTAACCGTGAACAAAGTTTTTAAAAGTTGAAGTATTGTTTAATCATAGCTTTACTACTTTACTACTGACTATACCATCAGAATCAGAAAATAAAAGATTTCAATTTTACAATGATGTATATTAAAATAATTGAAATATGTTCTAATGCAGTATGATAAAGTGAATAGCATATGTCTCGAAATAAATGAAAATTTATAAGAAAATTGATCGAACATCTGATCTTGAGTTAGCTATTGTAATTTTTTTCCTTGATGGACTGGAAATATTATTCGTTTGATGTCACATGTGAGGAGTTTATTGAACAAGAAAATCTGAAGTGCATATTCACACAGCAATAATTATACAGATAAGGAGGTTGGAATTGATCAAATATCATGATCTTCGCATTCAACGCTAGTCATGCAAAGCTAATATAATGTTCTTTACAATAAAATTCATATTTATTGAATGGTGGCTAATCACCAAGTTCATTGATGAAAAAATGGAGAAATTGCAATTATTAGTAAGAGAAATAATAAAAATCCCACATATGGAAAGTGAGGAATTCAATAGCTTGATATTATAACAGCAACGTTGACGATGATGATGCATTGGAATTCAAAAGTTATCTTCGTGTTTAGAATTTAGATTATTCAAGATTAAGACAAATTAGTGGCTTTGTGGCTGTGTTGAATGACTCACATTATGAGATGATATTATAAATTTTTATATGGACTAGTCTATCCAACCCTATGTCAAGCGATATATCATAGTGTGAGGGTTAGGCAAGTTAGATTATTATAAAACGCACGTTTAAGGAGAAAAAATGCAAAACTTTTTGAAATCAAGGTAAAATTACAGAAAAAAAAAAGAGATCATACTTAGATAGAAAAATAACATAAATTTTATGATACCAAATTGGCGTACAGCAAGTAGCATAATTGTGAACAATTCTAGGAAATTATAAGAAATAAAAACAAAATGATAGCAAACAGGGAATCCTGAAGATATTGCTATTTAACTCTCTCAGGGCATCAAGTTGTTGAATCTGCGAGACTAAAATTATAAAGGCAAAACAAAGGTTACAAGAATTCTTCATAATGTCAATGCCCCAATTAGGAATGCAAGTTCATAGACAAAAGATCCTATGTAAATTAAATACTAATTAAGGATGCGGTCTCATTTTCCTCGCTGCATTTCAAACTAGTTTAAAATAATAAAAAAAAAGATTTTAAAGAAAATGGGCTCATAAAGACATAAAAATCAGTTTGTTTCAAAATTTTATATTGTCCAGCTCAACATATTGAAGTTGTCCTGAGAGATCAGTCAATTTTGAACCAACTGGTTCCCGATGCTGCACAAAGAGTATAACCATAACAGATGAACAATTATAATAAAATAAAAAAAAGTGAATTTTTTTTTTAAAAACAGGCGAGTTCGGTCTTATAGTCCCAACTTGTAAATGAGCAATTGGATTGGGTAACAATAAATTTCTCTGGAGTGGAATGACCATTCTCCTAGAAAGAGAGAAGTTCGTCTCATATATAACTCTATAAACACAAAAAATATAATGTCAATAAATATTTTTCTATAGATTAGAAGTTGCTTATTATGGGTTGCGTTGTTCATGCCATTATACATCATAATTTTCCTGTTTTTTTTTTTTTTTTCTTTTTTTTCTTAAGGTTAGTTATGCTTTGATAGTTTCAACTTGAAGAATGCTTCAAAAGTTTCAACTTGAAGAATGGTTAGCTATTAAGCTTTCGCATTAATTCGGAAATAAACACAAATAGAGACCCGCATCCAATTAAGGAGTTAGGATTTCTTCTAAAATATTAATATCTTGCCAAGCTATGATTTCAAGAAAAGTGTTGAACAAATTCACCGTTTAAATCTGTTAGACCGGTCCACTGGACCGAGTTTACGGGAAATAGGCGGAAGTTCTCCGCCTCCTATATGTAGAATCCGACCGCCCAACTCTTCACGGAGCTGTTTAGGAAGGTTTTTGAAGAGAGTTGGGAGGGAAATTTCAAAGTAGGGGCTGTTTAGGGATTTCCTTTTGAATTGTATGCATTAAATAGTTTGTTTTCCTAGGGTTAGGACATCTTGAATTTGGCTAAAATTAGATATCTCTTAGGTTTAGGTTTTTTAGGCTCTAACTGCGTATAAAGATTTGGGAGAGATATATCCTCCTCTCGAATAGAGGATCAATTGTATATTGCTATTTTTCTTCCGTTAGCTTGATTATCGCAATAAAAACTACTTTTTTCCGGTTTTTCCTTTGGATTTGTTGATCGTTCTCACTGATTCTGCTTGAGATAGTTTATCTCGCTGTTTTTATCAAGATAGTTAGGTTTCACTTGAGATCTCCAGTGTTTCCTATTAAATTGGTAACAAAAGTAATTTCTTGGGATGAAATAGAAATCTTCCTCACTGATTTCTGCTGCGTTTTCCTCTCCGATCTTGCTGTTTTTGCTGTTTGGGAGGCCAGATTCGCGTCAAACTTGTTGATCTTTGCTATTGGAACCGAAATCCAGGTTGTTGAAAGAAAGGTGAAAGTATTGTAAAGAGAGATCGACACAAATGAAATCTGAGATTTGAGATCTCCAAACTCAAGTTTTAGATATAAAAAAAAAGATATTTCAGCCTTCTATGATAAGTTAGATTCGAAAATTTTCATCTTAGACGAGATGTTGAAGAAACAGCTCGAGGGCCAAACTTATAAAATATCGCCGTCGGAGGTAAGGGAAGGCGCCGACAGCCAAGGAAATGGGGAAAACCCTAAGCCGATCAGATGAAGGAAAGATCAAGAGGTGGAGATTATGGAGGGAATAGAAAAAATGCCTCCCCTAGGGCCTATTCCTAGGGAGGAGACAGGTAGAGGGTGTGTGGAGAGGCGTGAGGGGGTTGGTTTGAGTGGACGGGGTGATGAATTTGAAAGAAGAGGGGCTGAATTTGAAAGGTGATGACTTGATTATAATCGAAGAAGTGTCGAATTTAAAAGGAGAATAGTTGAGTATGATCGAAGGGGTGTTGAATTTGAAGGGGGAAAGTGGGTTTGTGATGAAAGGGTTGGGTGTAAACGAAGGAGAGATGATTGGCACAATTGGGGGAAACCACCCCCTTGGGAAATGGGAAATTTTGGAGGAAGCAAGGTTGACGGAGGAGATCTGAGAGTGAGGAAACTGAGTATGCCTATTTTTGAGAGAGAAGATGTGCACGGGTCGATCTACAAAGTATAAAGATACTTCGCCGTCAACTTAAGTTGATGGAGGAAGAGAGATTGACTGCAGCGAGCCTATGTTTGGAAGGGAAGACTTTGACTTGGTACCAGCAGAGGGACATGCGACGACTCATACAGAGTTGAAGGGAGTTCAAGGATTGTTTAAAAGAATGTTTTCGAACTGACAGGGGCTTAAAGTTTTTTTTTTTTTTTTTTTTTGCTGAAAGTTCCGAACTGGCAGGGGACGAGACTTTTACGAACAATTCTTCGCCTTGACACGGGATGGTTCAATGATGGAATACCGGGAGAGATTCGAGTACCTAGCTAGCCGATTGGACCGCCTTCCTGAGATAGTGCTGAAGGAAAATTTCATGAAGAGACTAACACCAGAGATCCGAGCAGTAGTTAGAGTGATGAAATCTTGTGACTTGGGAGAGGCTATGAAGCTAGCTCAGTTGGTGGATGATCAGAGGCACCTGGAGAGAGTAATGGGAGGCAACAGCTCAGGAGGCTCGTACAGGATAACCACCACCTTATTGACATCCAAGGAGCTAACACCAAATATTCTTCTGGGGACTTCAAAGGAAAATATTGCAGGAGGAAGACATGGGGGAGAACATCAAGAAGCTCACAGAAACGGAATTAAAAGAGAAGAAGGCGAAAGGGCTCTATTTCAGATGTGATGAGAAGTATACTCCTGGGCACAGGGTGTAAGGACCGAGCTCTTCAAGTGCTTACCATTTGTGTTGGCGAGGGAATGGAGGAATGTGTTATCTTTCCACCTTGCGGACAAGGTGGATCTTTGGGAGGGGGAGTATTGTTAGACCGATCCATACGGGACCGGCTTACGGAAAATAGGCGGAAGTTCTTTGCCTCCTGTACGCAGGATCCGACCGCCCAACTCTTCACAGAGCTGTTTAGGAAAGTTTTTGAAGGGAGTTGGGAGGGAAATTTCAAAGTAGGGGTTGTTTAGGGATTTCCTTTTGAATAGTATGCATTAAATAGTTTTTTTTTTTTTCCTAGGGTTTTAAACATCTTAAATTTGGCTGAATTTTGAGATCTCTTAGGTTTAGGTTTTTTAGCTCTGGCGGCATCTAGAGATTTGGGAGAGAGATATCCTCCTCTCAAATAGAGGATCAATTGTATCTTGATATTTTTCTTCCGTTAGTTTGATTATCACAATAAAAACTAGGGAGATTTACATACATACCACCTAATACTATTCTATTTACATATTTACATACCTAAAACTTAATATTTACATACATACCACCCATAGTCATTTTCATATCAAAATATGAGTGGTAAGAAAATAAATATAATGAGTGAGTATGGAAAAGAAATATAGTTTGGCATAGGTTGATTATTAAAATAATATAGGGAGTGGTATGACAGTAATATTTAATTTTTGGAGTTTGATATGTATAGTAGGATTTTGTGGTGTTGGGGGGGGGGGGGGGGGGGGGGGGGGGGGGGGGGGGGGGGGGGGGGGGGGGGTGGGGGGGGAGGGGGGGGGGGGGGGGGGGGGGGGGGGGGGGGGGGGGGGGGGGGGGGGGGGGGGGGGGGGGGGGGGGGGGGGGGGGGGGGGGGGGGGGGGGGGGGGGGGGGGGGGGGGGGGGGGGGGGGGGGAGGGGGGGGG